>CM031609.1:83106636-83133620 GCA_018398815.1 Conus ventricosus | reverse complement strand
ATATTACACTTAAGATGCGTGAGATGATGATGATGATGAGATGAAAACGACAACGACGGTGATGATGATGATGATGATGATGATGAAATGATATGATGATGATAAAACGACGACAACGACGACGATGATGGATGAGATGATTGATGATGATATGATGGCGACGATGACGATGATCATGATCGTCCTGACGATCGTGATTATCATGATACTCACGATGATTCTGATAATAAGCAGCACGGACCTTTTTTTTCTGTCAGTAAGCCAGTGTATGTGGTGTTAGTGGCGAACTAGCTATAGAATTTGACAGCATAGTAGCAGCAACAGTGCAGAAGAAAAAATAAATCAAGTGAAGTGTCAGAAACAGCCATGGCAGTACCTGGAGCAGTAAGAGGAGGAGGGGGAAAATGGAGGTGGTGGTGGTGGTGGTGGTGGTGTGGTGGTGTTTGCTGGTGGGTGGTTGTGGTGGTGGTGGTGGTGGGTGTGGTGGTTTGTGTGTGCGCGCGCACGCACGCGCGCGCGCGCGTGTGTGTGTGGTGGGTGGTGGTGGGTGTGGGGGAGGGTGCGCGCGCGCGCGCGGTGTGTGTGTGTGTGTGAGCATGTATGCGTGCGTACGTGCGTATGTGTGTGCGCGCACAAGTGTGTGTGTGTGTGTGTGTGTGTATGAAATCGACCATGCATGCCTGCGCGCATGTATGTGCGTTAAAAAGAAAGATGCTGTGCTTTGTTTTCGTGAAACGCTTTGTGATTTTAGCATCATTGTCTTTATCATTAGCTTACGAAGGTGGAAGATGTGGAAGACACCAGAGGGATGGAGGGATCTACATGGAGCGCGCAGGTGCAGAAGTTCATGAAGATAGGCAGGTGCAGACACCATAGTTATGGAGGGATCTACATGGAGCGCGCAGGTGCAGAAGTTCATGGAGATAGGCAGTGCATTGTTCGGCCCGAAATTACAACGAGCGTAAAAAGTCTGCATTTTATTCCCCTTCAGTCACCCCCGTGCAAGGCAGCGTGGTGGGAAGTGGTGTGCCCTGTCTTTCACACCATGAACACAAACCTGCTATACAGGTCTTGACAATATATATCAGAGGGATGCTGTCAATAGATGAGTTGCATAGCCAGTTCTGGAGACTGTGACGAAAAGCGATGTGGACTAGGTCTGTTACCTTGTGGTCAGAAATTGATGAACAAATGTTACTTTCCCGATCTTAAAATTTGGCAAACGTTCATCAGACTACTACTGTCCATGTGGTGGTAAGGTTTTTGGAAATCTGAATGGTAGATTTTTTTAAAGAGAAATGGCTCAGCCTTGTCTTTCTCAAGCGTATTTCACTTAATGAGGAGACTGGCAGATGGAATGTGGACACAACCTTACAATGACAATTACTATTCATGTATACCCCAGAACAAGAAGACAAACAAACGACAAGAACCAAACATGACTATTTCGACCTCTTGGTCTTCGTCATGCAATGGATAAAACAACTTGAGGCCAACGAAAACGAAGACGAGCTTATCACTTATCACTTGATTACAAAGAAAAACGATGAACGAGCTATCACTTATCACTGATTGACAACGAATACTATTACGAGCTATCAATTATCACTGAGGACAACGAAAACATGAACGATCTATCACTTAACACTGAGGACTAACGAAAAAGAAGAACGATCTATCACTTATTATCACTGATGACAACGAAAACTATGAAACGAGCTATCACTTATCATCTGTGCAACGAAAAACGATGAACGAGTCTATCCTTATCACTGAGACAACCGAAAACGGATGAACGATCTATCACGTTATCTTGGTGGACAACGAAAACGATGAACGAGCTATCACTTATATATCACGATGACAAAACAGAAAACGATGAACGCGAGCTATCACTTAAAAAATAACTCAACTGAGACCAAAACCAAACAACACCTAAAAGAAACCTCATACAATTAAACGTTTGATGAAAACTAGCTATCACCCTCCAAGAAATACCCCTGAGTTTACCACGAACCACCGCTGAACACTCCCAATCACAGACAAACTATTACAACATAATCAAACAATCTCAACACACATTAGTGACCAAACTAAATCGTGAAACCGATTCGAAGCCCTATCCCCCCCCCACACCAACTTATATAATCACTGAGGACAACGAAAAAACGCTTAACGAGCTATCAGACTTTAATCACTTATCACTTAGAGGACAACTAAAACGATGAAACTAGGCTAATCACACTTTTATTATAACACTGAGGACAAAAAAACTAAAAAATAAAAAAACTAAGAAAACTCGCTATTCACTTAAAAACACAGGATGTGTATGTTACCACCACCCACAAAACCGTAAAACTGTATTTCACGCTCTCACCTACAAAATCACACTTTTCTTAGGACACGCAAACTAATAACTATCAATCACAAAACCACATCCCAAACTGATTGTACCACACGAAACAAAAAAACGTCATCAGCTAGACTATCCCATTAACAGACACACTTGTCTTCCGACTATCCTGCGCTCCCACCCAAAACCATAATCGCAAAACTAATAAGAACTATAGAACACTAAACACAGATGCCACACTGAAACCTCATAATCGAGCTAACCCATATCACTTATTCCACACAACGTGAAAAAACAAGCACTCGCACACCCTAACCCTTGATTGCCCCCCAGCCCAGCCACAACTCCAACTAAGAAACTCGCAAACACACACCACTCTTGCGTTGTCTTCCCCCACTCCCAGACTAATAACTATCAACTATCTACTTAAACACAGGTACTTGGATGTGGTAATCCAAACTGAAAAACCCGATTCAACTAGCAACTCCAAACCCTTATCACTGCGGTGACATGAACGAACACAAAACTATGAACAGCTATCACAACTTATTACACTGATGACATCTAAAACCACTCAAACGCTACTATCTATCCCGTTAATCACTGAGTAACAATGAAACATAGAAACCGTATCGTAACACTTCTTATTACCCATGAGAGCACAACGAAAACGATGAAACGAGCTATCACTTATTAACACTGGTATACCATAAATCCAACTAAAAACGAATGAACTATCTATACACGATAACATCAGTAACAACTGATGCCACCGTAAAAAACGTTTAACTAGCACACACTTAACACTACTTAGTAGCCAATTCAACCGACACTAATCCTCCTTCTCTACCCAAACACTGTCGTACCACGAACAAACTCATCCCTACTACCAAAACACAAACAAACCCATAGGTCCCACCTAAACCCCTTCATCCCGCTTCGACACAGCAAGAAAATTCACATCTGATCATCAGGGCGAACTCAAGATACGCACCAACTTAATACACTATTCACACACGCTTAAAAATCAGCATGAAGTCCCTTATGCCACCCGCCACTTACGGTACCTCTCAAACACCAGTCAAATCAACTATTATAACACTTGCGTTTACCCCGACCCACCCCGCCCAAATCAGCCGAACGATGAAAGCAAAGCTATCACTAAATCCCTTATTGTTGTACCTACCTAAAACGAATAACTCTCTACACACATCACCCATATTACAACTAGCAACTAATCAACTCTCTCAATCCCAACACCCAGTGCGTATACAACCCCCCCATACTGCGGCTGTTACTAATCCCCATATCCATACCACACACCAACACCCACATAATTACTAGGCTCCCTCCCGCCCTCACACTTCATCTGGTCTGCACGATCACTCACAACTTGGCAAGAAACCCATGCCTTCGCTTCGCCTCCCCCGCCACTAAACAACACCTCATTCTCTACCATCCTCGATGTTTGGTGGGTTGGGGGGGTTTGGGTTTGTGATTGTGGTGGTGTTGGTAGTGAAGTGTGAGGGGGTGAGTGTGGGGGGGGTGTATGAGTTTGGTTTGTGGGGGTCGTATTTTTGTGTTAGTAGTGTTATGAATAGAAGGTGGGTAATTATTATTAAGGTTGAACGAGAATAATTTATACTGTGGATCTTGGAATAACTTTGAACGAGCTATCACTCTTTCAATGGATGGTACAACGTAAAACGTAGTGACTATCTTATCCTCTTATCACTAGGACATGGAAAAAATGATTAACTTTCTCACGACTTAATCACACATATCACTGAATACAACGAAAACTATGAAACGCGCTATAAAATATCACTTATCAATCACTGGTGATCTGACAATAAAACGAAAACCGATGAACTATCCTTATCACTTAAGCACTGTATGACTACAAGCGGTGACGAACGATGGAACGATCTAACACTTATCACTGGAGACACAACTAAAATGATTACCTAGCTCATCACAGTAATCCTTCACTTGAGGACAACTAAACCATTAACGCTCTTATCTACTAATCACTGATTACCAACGAAAACGAAGAACATGCTATCACTTACACAGAGGACAACGAAAACGATGAACGATCTATCACTTATATCATTATCATTAATCTAATTTATAAATTTTATTAGTTATATCATTAAATCACTGAGACACAAACGAAAACGTTGGTCTAGTCTATCTCTTTATCACTGAGGACAACGAAAACGATGAAACAACTACACTTTTCTCTGAGGATGGGGGAGGGGGGAGGGGTGTACTAGAAAAACGATGAACGAGCTATCACTTATCACAGAGACAACTAAAAAAAACGATGAACGAGCTATGCAAGTATCCACTGAGGACAACGAAAAAAACGATGAACGAGCTATCACATAATTATTATGCACTGAGACAAGAATCCGTTGAACGAGCCTATCACACACGGTGTTCTTTTATTCACTGAGGAGGTGGGAGCAAACGAAAAAAAAGAAGTAACGCGCGTAATCACTTAAAATCTACTGAGGACCCACAACGAAAAACATGAACGTGCTATTCACATTATCACGAGGACAACGAAAACGAGTGTAACGACTATATCACTTATAGGTATATTAACTGAGGACAAACGAAAACGATGAACGAGCTATCCACTTAATAACACACTGTGGAAACAGAAGCGAAAAAGAATGAACCATCTTACACTTATCACTGAGGGGACTAAACGGAAAACGATGAACGAGCTAAACACTTATCACGGAGAGGGACAATAGAACGAAAACATGAAAACGAGCTATAAAAATCACTTAATCACTGAGGAAGGACAACGAAAACGATGAAAACGGATTGCTAACACTTATCACTGATGACAACGAAATACGATGATCGTGCTATCACTTAACACTGAGGACAACGAAAACGATGAACGAGCTTATCACTTCTAACTGGAGGACAAACGAAAACAATGTAACGATCTAATAGATGTCACTTAATCACAGGAATGAAAACGAAAACGATGAGAACGAGCCTAATTCAGCTTATCACTCTGAGGACAATCAACGAACACGATGACGACTATCCATGGCAAAATTCCATCCACTTATACATCACTGATGACAAGGAAAAAAAACTATGAACGATCTAATTACTTATCACTGTAGGACAATGATAACGAAAATGGGTGGAATTCGAAAGCTATCAAACGACTTATCTCTGAGGTCAACTTTAAAAACTGATTAACGAGCTAAACAATTATACCACTGTGGAGGAGCAAACGAAAACATGAACGGAGCTATAAGATCCACTTTCACTGAGACAACCAAAAAAACGATGTAACGAGCTATCACTTATCTTCTCAAGCTCAGCGCAAAATGTACATTGAATAAAACGAGGCGTGCTAGTGAGTAGACAAAATAGCAAATTTAAAACAATGCAGAAGAGATGGATGATGATATGATGATATAAAAATAATATATTTCTGTTATAAAATCAAACATTTGACGATGATGCTTACAATGATGATGATGGGGAGTGATGATGTTGAAATTAAAGTTTTTTCAAATAAGTTTGATAGTAGGATTACTACCACTTTCAGTAAATTACGATAGCGGCTAGACAATAGAAGGGAGAAAGGAGAGGGGTTGTAGAGGCTTAAAACCAATGAAGTCGAACGCGCCGTGTTTTCCATTTTTGTAATTTGGTTTGTCCCTTATGTCCGTGGTATAGTATTTAGTTTTTCTTTTTAATTTGATTTTTCAAGTAGCTTATCAGCGCATCCTGTTATAAGCGTCCGGCTTTAACAACAATAATGAACAGTGTTGAACAGCGTGCCTGGCTTTAACTCCAATAATGAGACAGGGTTGAACATCCGAAAAACATCCACAACCGGACATGACGCTGGACTGTGTGCACAAAATTAGCCAGGACTGGTTTGAACAGAGCCCAGTGCGATCCAGCACACCGAGTGTGGAAATTGGGCCCCCCCCTACTTAAAGCCCCGCACAAAAAAAAACGGCCAACCTAAACTGACAATTTGAAATACACCATTTTTTTTTTTTAACCCCTTTACCATGTGCTCAGATATAATGCATACAGTTCTGTGGTTTTCATCTCATTTTGGCTAGCAGAAAATCCTGGTTTAGTGTCCCCTCTGGTTTTCCATTTAGGCATGAAAAAATCCTTGTTTATATCCCCTCTGGGTTTTCATACTGGCAGAAAATCCTGGTTTAGTATCACCCCACTGGGTCTTCAAACAGCAGAAATGAACATCGATAAGGCAGTGGCACGTTGCCATAGTAACCTACATCTCAAAAGAAAATGGCACACACACAAACCAACTGCAAGACTTGGATCAACGGAAATGAAGTTGTGTCAATGCAGTAATGAAAGTTAAAAGACATGTTAACCAGAGTTGAGGAAAGAGGAAAATAGGAAACCAGAAGGCAGTCGAATCCGTTGCTAACAAGGCCATGGACAACGAAAGAAGAGCGCTCTGAACTGAGAAGTATCAGCTGGTATTGAAATAAAGTGGCCCCCCCACCCTGTCGCCCCCTCAGAATCAGCTGCATCCCCCAATCTGCGTTTGACCTTGTCCTTCCTTTTCAATGTCCTGCTGAAAATCGGGGCAAGTCGTATGACCCTACGTGCCAGCTCTGTCACTCGGCCAAACAAACATGGATCTTGTCCCTAGTTCACGAATCTCATTAACCCATGGCAAGGTACAAACTCATGTGTAAGAAAAACTCTAGGGAAATCTTGACAGCTGACTGTCTTCAGATAACACCCCCCTCAATAAACCATTTCGGCCCTGAACTCCTTACTCTCTGAGGGGGCCGGCAGGCCTCATCCGGCATGACTTGCCAATGCCCTTCTACGTCCAGCTTTTTTTTTTTTTTTTTATTTTTTTACATATACAGACAATTAAGTGCCATAAATATATATTGTAACGTGCGTTACACTGCTAGAGGAAAGTCTTCTTCGTAAAGATGCTCCAGTAACAAGCTTCTATATTGGCAGGAAGCCACAATTCCTGGTGCTGGGATCAGATATATCAAGAGCAGGCGAAAGTTTACTGGACGTAAAAGGTTGACTGGACTGCCATCAGTCCTTCCTAAATGGAACAACCATCCAGATCTCATTAGGAAAGTGGTTTGAGATCGTACAAATACCGTACTCTCTTCATCAACTCACATATTCTGGCCTAGCTCTCTCTGATAGGGAAAGCATAAACGGAGGATGCTCACTTCCACAAGACTGAGGAGTATGTCCTGCTGACCATTAGCTGGAGGGAATCTGGCTTCCGACCCAAAGTCTGCGCCATACAAGTTGGGCGGAGCAAAGGGTTGGTTTTCGTTGGCTCAGTTTTACAATCCCATGAAACAGCTCGCCATTTCTTGGAAGAAGAGGACCAGAATCCTAGAGGAAATGGCAGAGCAGCTGACAGGAGTTCAAGCTGGATTGGGTCAAGGAGGAACAAGAGCGAACTTCATAAGGTGTCCATTGGCTATATGGGTAAGACACAGATTAAAAACAGCACGCCTTGACACATCCACCCATCCAGTAGAAGTATGTTCAAATCTTGGCAGCTCCAAAACTGAATATTTCTGACAGCAGGAGAGCATCAAGGAGCTATGGCCCAAATGCAGACCTTAGGAGTGCAAGGAGCTCAGGGCCAAAACACTACTTTGGGGAAGGGGGGGGGGGGGGGGGCGTATTTTCTGAAAAGATTCGGTTGTCATGCTCTCCCTTGAGTTTCTTCCTACCATCTACAAGACAAGCACCGAGACCACTACTTTAGGGACAGGGATGAGTAAAACTCACCCACTACCAGCCTTGCCCTAAAGATCAGCTATCTCCTTCACTGATCTGCCAATCCCCACACCTATACCGACATGCTGCTCGGCAATAGTCTTTAACGTTCTGTTCCCTGTATGATATAATGGAAGCAACTTAAAGCGTCTGTTCTCAAAGGCATAGACTCAAAAGTTTACATCTCTTTGGAAAAAAAAAGTCTTGAATAACCGCACTGTCCCCCCACCCCCACCCCCCCTTCTTCCCCCTCACTCCATGGTCCCCCCCCCCCCCCCCCCCCCCCCCCACTCACCCCATGGTCCTAACAGAGCTAACCGACACTTGCATATCCACATCTACCTTTTCTGCGAGCCTGATCACCAAACACACCAAATAACACAACAGAAAATCGGGTTTTCTAATTCATCTTTTTTTAATGTTTCAGTAGAAACAAAAATCCGATTGAATATAATTGGACAAAAATAGAAGAAGAAAAAAAAACCCGAGACCAGTCAAAAGGAAAACCACACCTTACCCTTGTAAAAGATAACAAAGAGGAAGACAAAAAGAAAAAGAAAGACAGACAGACAAAAAGAAAGAATGAACAATAAAAATCAACAAACCCTTCAACACATCTGGCATTAAACTTGTAAAGGTAACACATAATATTCCTCAATCAAATATAATGTTCAGCTGTGGATGAAATCATTTGGATTATCAATGTTTGTCATGTTTGTTTGTTTGTTCATTCACAAGCACCAAAAATAAAACTTATCAACATCTCCACCAGAAACACCTCTGTTGTGTTATTTGGCTTGACAGAGATAATTGTCACATAAAACAGATGAAACTTGGACCTGCCAACTAAATCACAATAACTGTGTGTGTTTCAAAATACTCAGAAATACTCCAAAAAAATGACACATACCATTCTGGGATAAAACTAACAAATACTGAAGTAAAGGGGGTTTTCTTTTCTTAAAGTTTGAAAAACAAAATATAACACTACTAAAAAATCATCATTTAAACCAACAAACCAAGACGTTTTTTTCAAAACAGGATTCATGATTGAGAGCATGATAACAAACGTTGAGGCAGTTCACATCAAGGTATTTCCATCAATGTAAATTTGCAGACACAATCACATTAAATTCGTCATTTCACGGGTGTGATCAGGCAGTTCCTGTCATTACTTGTGACCTACTGATGAGCGATGTTTGGTCAGAAGAAAGTTAAATAAAACAAACAAACAAATGGCAAGTAAAATCTCCGTCTTTTCTCTCTCACACACACACACACACACACACACACACACACACACACACACACACACACACACACTTAAACACACACACAGACTCTCTCTCTCTCTCTCTCTCTCTCTCTCTCTCTCTCTCTCTCTCTCTCTCTCACACACACAACACATACACACACACACACATGCATGCAACGCACACATACGCACGCACAAAACACACACACACACACACACACACACACACACACACACACACACACACACACACACAGGCACACACTCACACCACTTAAACACACACACACACACACACACACACACACACACACACACACACACACACACACACACACTCTCTCTCTCTCTCTCTCCTCTCCTCCTCTCTCTCTCTCTCTCTCTCTCACAAACGCCTGCGCATGCATGGACGCACACACAACGCACGTACGCATGCACACACACACGCAAAGAGAGAGAGAAAGAGAGAGGTAGGGATGGGTCTTTTCTGCGGGCTGATAGGGGGAAGGTGGGTGAGGAGGGAATCCAATCTGTTATTAGAAAAAGTTATGGGAAAAGAATAGTGTTGAGCCAAGAGAAAGAAGCGACGGAAATTACTCCCCTTCAGTGAACAAAAAAAAAAAAAATGTTCCAACATGAGAGAGAAAAATGTCATCAGAAATTACCCCCCTTCAGTGATTAAAAAAAACAAAAACAAAAAAACAACGGAAAGATATGAGAGAGAAAATGGGGACAGAAGGGGGTAGGAGGTGAGAAAGGAGGAAGGTGGCAGAATAGGGGAAAGGGTGGGGTCGCTGAAAAGTGGGGGGGCTGGGGGGGGGGGGGGGGGGGGGGGGGGGGGGGGGGGGGGGGGGCGAAGGCTAACAGTCTTAATTATCTAAGCCGTTAATGTTAATGCCATGATGATTCGCTTTTGTACTTCCAAGAACATGGAAGGAGGTGGGCAGGGTGGGAGAGTGAAGGTGGGATCATGGAGTCCAAGGACTCCCCCCACCCCCCACCCCCCGTTCAAGCAAACACACACACACACACACACACACACACACACACACACACACACACACACACACACACACACACACCATATACATAAGACATTTCAAACAAGCTCTGGACACAGAATGCATTTTTTTAAAAAAGGACATTCAGTCCACTTGCAGGCAACAATTACATTGTACCTTGCAGGATTTTTATACTCCATAATTTACCTTGCCACATTTGAGGAAATGTACCCCCAATCTCTTTAACATACCCAGGATACAGAAAAAAACTTTTCCATCAACAAGAACTTGGCAATAGGGCAGAAATATAACGTTCTGGATAAATACTGTGCATATGATATAAGTGGTTCCATCTGAATAAATACATGCATATTCCATAACATCAGCACTTCACACACAACACACACACACACACACACACACACACACACACACACACACACAATAAAAAACACACATGCCTACAAAGGCAAAATGTTACATCATACTGCTTTCCAATCTCATTATCATGACAGTTTGTGTACAGGGCAAAAACACATCAGGCTTGTCAACTTCCTGAGAAAAAAAAATTACATTTAAAAAATCTTTCTACCAAAGGTGAAAGGGGGGAGGAACCGGCGGATGAAAAGAGAGGATGGAGGCAAACATAGGTACGATGGAAAGAGTTTGGAGGAATGGGGGAGGTGGGCTGGAGAGGTGGGGATGACTGATTAAAAACTTTTTAAAAAGCCACAAGAAATGCTTCACATCACAGAAATATGAATGACCAGGAGGGAGTGGGGAGGCAGGGTTGGGGGGAAAGGGTTATAAAAATTTTTTTAAAAAGGAGTGTGGGGACTGTTAGCCCACTCTCTCCCCACAAATCTATAGCCCCACCCCCACCCTCTCTTTCTTATAAGAAGTTGGAGGCCCCTCCCCTTCTCCTCCTCCCCCCCCCCCCCCCCCCCCCCCCCCTCATTTCCTTTTATCAAATTTGAAAGATCAGAGCCACCCACCCCCCACCCCCATACCTCCACCCCCTCCCCCCTCCCCCACTTCCTTTACAACTGGGAAGACTACAGTGTCTTTTGTCAAAATGTTGGTCAATTAGGTTGACATTTTTGTGCCGCAACACCTGCAGCTTTTCCTCGCAAATCTGCCGACAAAATCCTGCTTTTGCATCCACAGGAAAAAGATGGATAACGCCAGTTACTTGCAAAGATCTAGTTGGCTTAGCGGATAGGGAGGTCAGACTCTTGTTTCATGGTTTGTGGATTCAGTCTCCACTCAGCATATCCAGGCTGTAAGAGATTGCCTCTTCACAGTTCACATTTGCTTGAGACGCAAATACCTTCCAAACCCTTTAGATCAGATTTTAAAGCAAGGTCCAGTGTGTTGATGCATGCATCAAAAAAAGAAGATGCATCTTGCACACACTGGTTAAATCCCGATCCTGTGTTGGATAAGAGTGGGCCGTGGTGTCTCAGTGGCATGGATAACGGCGCAAGTCAAGACAACAAAGCGCTGGTGTCGGTAGACGATGTCATCTCCAAAGATAGACTGAGGCTACTTTAGAGGGGAGATTAATTAACAAGGCTGCACAAGGAAAAATCTCATCAGAAATGAGGCTCACAGAGAGAGAGAGAGAGAGAGAGAGAGAGAGAGAAGAGAGAGAGAGAGAGAGAGAGAGAGGAGGGAGAGAGAGGAGGGAGAGAGAGAGAGGGAGGAAGAGAGAGAACGCAGTTACTCGTGGAATTTCATTTTCACAGAGAAGCTGCTAACGGGTTTCCCAGCATTCCTTGTGTCTTAATTCTCTGTTGAGCATTTTCGGTTGGCAGAATGTGTGAAAAAGGATCAACAATCAAACGAGCAGCAAAGCAAAATCAGGAATTCATACACATGAAATAGTGCTCTAATATACGGAACACAGCTGAGTTTTATCAAGTGTATGTAAAGTATGAGGATACACATGCATAATGTCTCAACAATTGCACATCATCAACAATTTGTTTATCTTTAGAATGCAACACGTGGACAGCATAACCATGTTGATGTGCAAACAATGCTGCGTCCTTGCTCATCATGTCAGTGGGAATCACAGTAACTATTATACACACCTTGCCCTCCACATAACCTTACAAAACACAAAATTAAACTGTGCAAAACACATGCACACATAGAGACATGCTTGCATGGATGCGAACACACACATGCACACGCACACACACATGCACACACACGAAGGCAAGCACCTGGCTCACATACATCACCAACAATAACACACAGTTAAAAAAAAATCATAACACATGTATACACACACACACACACACACACACACACACACACACACACAACACACACACACACACACACTACCACCACCCACCACCACCACCACCACTTAAAGAAGGACATATGCATTTGTAGAAAATGCTAAATAATTAACATCAGAGTTAAGGAAATATTACATAGCATGTTTCTGTTACATACCTCATCACCAACAAACTAACAAAAACAAAACTATTTACAGAGAGATTCAATAAGCAATCAAACTTGACGAGACTAACACAATCAAATAATGAATAAACTAACACACAACGCAACTGCTCGTAAGAAGCTTCATCTAAAATCGGAAGGCAACCAACCGGAAAAAAACCTACACAGCATGGCCTCATTTTGAAGAAAACAAAATATGGCAATTTCTTCTAAATGTACAGCAGGCATATACCGGAAGCTCCCTGATTAAATAAACTCTGGAATAATCATGGGACAAAAATAACTCTACAATAAATCAAAAAGAAAAAAAAAAAACATGCACATTGATAAACAGCCATTTCACAACTGGAGTTTCAGTACATGACATAAACTGGAAGCTTTGCAGCCAACACACTCAAAAGTCGGATCAAAACTGAAACTAAATTCAACCATCACATGATTCTGCACAAATTCTGAAGATCCCCACACCAAATTGCTCAAAGGTTCTCAAACATTCATGTCCAAATTCCAGGACGGTCCCATAAACAACATATTCACATGGTTACCAAGGAACATCTTGAAAAAAAAAGAGAAATTCTGTTGAATGTCTCTTGTACGAGATAGCAGACATCCACAGTAAACACCCCACCCCCCCCCCCCTACCCCCCCACCCCACCCCCAGGAGGCAAAGCCTGCATGGCCGAAATGTCTTCTTTAATATTTTCATTATTTTCATATCGAAGCCCCCCACCCCCACCCCCACAAATCACAATTGGAAAAGAAAAATCCTGTCCTAAAAAATCCTTAAAAAAAGACAACAGTGAACAGCTGTGTAACTATGTACAATATTGACTTCAAATTCACAGCATGATAAACACTACTCTACTGAGTTTGTTCAGGCGGATGAAATTCAGCCATGCGGTGGAAACAGGCATCTTCTTTTACATTTCATCCCCAACAAAACATTCGTTTTTTAAAATCATCTTCATCATCATATCAAATAATAATAATAACAGTGAAAAACATCAGAAAACATGATAAAAGGCCATATATAGAAACAGGGACGCAGCACAGTGGACAGTGTGTGTGCATTTTGGTGACCTAATTCCCAGACTACAACCAAAAAAAAAAAAAAAAACCAGGCTGCCAGTCCTATATATATATTCAAATCACAAATACAAAATATATAAACATCAACATACTAACTCATAAACATTTCCATGCTGATATGAACAGCTAAAATTACAGTAATTACAAATTCTCCATGCTTTTTATCATCTCCCCCCCCTCCCCCCCCCCCCTTCCCCCCCCCCCCCCCCCCCCCCCCCCCCCCCACCTCCCTCTCCCTCCTTTCTGCTTCCCTTCCCTCTTCTCGTTCATTCAGTTGAAAATAAAGTGCAAATATTCGAGTGCTAGATCTACCCATAGGGTACCCCAATCCCCACCCTTCCATCACATACTGTTAAAAGTAAACAGTTTTTTCAGGGGATAGATTTTAAATTCCCTCCTTTTTCTTTTCCTGAATAAATGAGTAAAAGAAGGCTAAGAAGAACCTAATTTCCCTTGCACTGTACTTTTCGAAAAGTCCATCAAGAACAGGCTGTTTCAACTGCCTTTCAAAATTTTTACACTGATGCACCAAAATGATACACAATACACTGAGCATACGTTAAACTGCGAAATGAAAAGCAGAACACAGACAAGGCACCCAAGAAACAAGAGAGATTTGTTCGAGACATGACCTGGCAAAGAACAGTGCTGCCTCTCCTCCATCTAGCACCATCCCCAAACTGGAACAAATGCATAAATTTTAAATTTTCAGTCGTTTTCCCCCTTCAGACACTGTTCATACTGCTTAAAAACCTACTTGACCTGACCTCTCTCACTTTCAGTTTCATTGGTTTTAATATGCCGAGGTCTTATCACCCCATCTTTAGTAGTTTTTTGGGCCCCGCAGCTTTTATTTTCATGTGGGCACACACACACACACACACCACACACACACACACACACACACAAAACACACACATGTACAGCATACAGCAAGCACACACACACACACACAAAACACACACAAAAAACACACACACACAACAAACACACTAACACACACACAAACACACACAAACGGAAACAGAACTGAAAAACAATACCTTGCACTGCTGTGCTTTGCTTATAAACCGGGGGAAACAAGGTGTGAGTATGCAGAAAATAACCAAGTGAACACATTTTTCAGCTGAAGACCTTCCAGTCGAATAGGGCCACCTATTTATTCACCTCATAGCCACACCATCCCGTTTGTAGCATGTTGGTATAAACTCTTCACTTATCAGATTCAAATTACGTTTGTCTTTCTTTACATTTCAAATCATAACACAAAAAAAATTAAGTACTGTAACTGCCAAACATGAACAAACAAATCACAAGACAAAACACAACGCGTTTCGGCCTCTTAGGTCTTCTTCAGGCAAGATAAACAACACTCAGGACAATGAAAACAGCCATCTCATGCTGCATTCAATGAGATAAGTGATTGGTTGTTCTCCATTTTCTGCGTCTTGTTTATCTTGCCTGAAGAAGACCTGAGAGGTTGAAATGCGTTGTGTTTTGTCTTGTAATTTGTTTGTTCATAAATCTTAAATAAATGTTAGCGAACCGCCCAGAGAACGTGGACAAACGAGTCACAAGACAAAACACAACGCGTTTCGACCTCTTGGGTCTTCTTCAGGTGAGACATAAACGAATAAAACAACGAAAATTCACTTAGCTTTGATCGCTTCAGATCGCTTCACAGAGTTCAGCGCAAGGAAGAAAAGATCTTGAACTAGATCTTGTTTGTTCATGCTTGGCAGACACAGTACTTCAAAAATCTTGTTTGTTCATGCTTGGCAGACACAGTACTTCAAAAATCTTGTTAAGATTTGTTTTGATTTCCACCTGCAGACGCCTCACTTTGCAATTTTACATTTCAACACAATTTCTAGGCCAGTATGCAAGCACACTCTGTTCTTTGATATTTTTGCTCCTGAAAAGTCACTTCATAACTGTGGGTACAAGCAAATATTCTTCACAAGTTACTTCTTACATAACTGTGCGTACATATGAAACTGAAAAAAAAATTGCATGTAAAGAAAATAATAAACAGATAAAAGATGGAACCGAATCTTTAATTATCGAGAAAACGAGTCAGCAAATCTGTAAATGTTAATGTTCTCCATGTGTATGTGTATGTGATGTGCTGTACTTAGAATATGTGCTTCTGCAGGAGCACCTCAACGTGTTCATGTTGTGTTGGATCTGTGACTTCTTTCTCTGTCATGTTGTGTTGTTCTGTACCCATGAAAATGTATGGGCCGAGAGGGTAAGCGGGATGGAATATGAGGCTTGGTGCTGGGAGGAGATAGTTGGCTGTGCTCCTTTGACCATCTGCCTCATCAATCATACACCTTTCCCGAAATGGAGCCCCACAGATTCATGCTTTCACTGCAGGCCTCAAGCAGCACTGCGGCTGGTGACATGCTGCTCTACCTCACACTACGTGCATACTCACAACACCTAGTCAGTCAGCCGGTACACTGAATGTCAAATTTCCTTATGGGCTGTAAAAATCTCAGCATGCACTGATACAAGATTCACAAACTAAAGCCCAGTTCAAGATTCAGCGTACTATCACAGGACAAGAATAGCGTACATCACTGGTAACAGGCCACAATTTCAGAGGTTAAATCAACGACAGAATACCCAACACACATAAACACACATACACATGTACATGTACATGCACGTGACACACACACAGTCCCCTCCTGGCCCCACTGGCTTTGAACACAGCATTTTCCCAGTGTGAATGGTGGAACAACAGATGATTAATGTCACTCAGGTTGTAAACCTTGTGTTCGCATAGCGGGAAGATGGAGAGTCGGTGGCTGAACTTTGTGGATTTGCATATAACGGAAGTATCTAAAATGGGTACGGCAAGCCTAAAGTTCCTGACATGACAGAAATCGTTTCGTTGAATGTGAATGTGACACAAGACCAGTTGTCAACACTGGACAAAAGCTCCCAGCGCAAAACGGCAAGATGAGGCAGCCAGTTTTGATTCGTTAGCTAAACACGAAACCAAACCAAACCCATCATTTTGACATTTGAAACTGTTCAATGAAAAGGTGAGAGATTCCTCAATAATCTATGTATAAAAAATATAGTCACCATGAGAATGTGTTGTGAACAGTAAACGTGAGGGGTGTCAGGATATGTGTTGATAGTCTTGATTTGATGCTGACATTCATCCTACATGTGACCTTTCCTGAGAAATGTAGTGAAAGCCCACCAACTATGTTTTCCAGTGACCTTGCAGACAGACAGACAGACAGACAGACAGGACCATAACAGTACAGTGATCAGCAGGCTACACTAGCACAGAGAGCTATAGCTGTGATGTCCATATCCAGTTCTGTCCTCCCTCCAACTTTCCAACTCCCTCGCCTCACTGCCCATTGTTAAAAGCTGGACTGGAATGAACATCCTTCAGCTGTGCTGCAATTCTTTACATTCTTTAAGACAGCAATAGCTGACACACGTCTCCCTAATCATGCTAAACCCTGACCTCGTTCTCTATGTGACCTGGGACGTCCAACATCCTACAGTTCCTTCTCTTTGTATTTATGCTGAAAGTAATGAGCCACAGAGCATCCTCATCCCCTAAGGGGAAATTTCTATCCATACCCACACCATTTGTACCAACACTGCTCTAGCCATTCTCTCAATCCTCCTGTTGGCTGTCATTGTCATCTTTGCATGGGTGAAACTGGAAAAAAATTGAAAAACTGAAAGGTCAGGGTCCAGGGGCCTAGGCGGCCCCTGGCGGGGTCCAAGGACAGCACCCCTGGTGGGGGGCCCAGGGGGGCAAAGCCCCCCCGGCCGAAATTGATTTTTTGAAAAATTCAGACAGTTTTCATGGCCTCTGGTGAAAGGAAATTTGGAACTGTGGCCTTTGTTTGAAACACATATTATTGCTTATATGACAGTTTCCAATACAAGAAGTGGGTTTTTTTTTTGTTTTTTTTTGTGCTGTGTGCATGTGTGAAATACAGTGCAGTGAAACCTCTCTATTTAGACCTTCCCTAATAAGACTTCCTCTCTATTGTGACTCAATTCTGTGACGGTTCCATCACGCTGTCTCTTAAATTACCTATCTTCTTATCTTCTTTAAAAAAATTTAAAAAAACATGTTTCATGTTAAGATCACAAATCTGTGCATTTTCTAAGGTCTTAACAGAGAGTTTCCACTGTACTTCCAAAACTAACCCATTTTATTACACAGAAGAAATAGAACCTTTAGTTGTTTTCCACATCCTTTTTCCAGAAAACTAACCCTCATATTTATTTTTCTTTTATGTTTCTTTTTTCCTTTCTTTAAATATTTTTTTCATACTATTATGTCTCTCTCTCTCTCTGTGTGCCTTACATCCATCTTTGTATGTGTGTGCGTGTGTGTGCGTGCGTGTGTGTGTGTGTCACTAGGGTGAGGTGGGGGGGGGGGGGGGGCATGGAGGGCTGCTGAAAAAGATTTTACTTAAATTCTTACCTTCATGCTTTTAATACGGTCCGGACTTCTGGCATGCTTTGCTAGCCAAGATTTTCCACTGGCTCCATACTTGAGGTCTGAGTTGCACACGCGGCAAAACGCTACACCAGGTTTGTTCGTTTTCAAACACCAAACACGATGTTGTCGTTTTTCATCATCTATTTCGTTCAGCCAAGCCCATCACCATTTATTAGTGATGCCAGCGTCGATCTCCTCAACTGAATCACCTTCTTTAAGATTGGACATTCTCACGGTTTCCAACAAACTCTAAACTCGAAATCTAGATATCGGCAAATGGTGCTTTATCTTTGTTCACTCAAATAGAGTACTTCCGATTCGGCACTTCCGTTTTATGGTAAGACTCACTCGATACGTAATTTACACAATTTTAGAGACTTTTGAAAAAAAAAAAAAAATTTCGGATTTACGAAAAACGGAAAATTTCGTCTCAAATAATGGTAATCTTGTAGTTTAGCGTACTAAACTCAGGGGCCGTTCAAATGAAAACATAGAGGGTGCACGTGATCAGCAGTCAAAATGGCGTGCAGTTCGGGAATACTACTTACCGTGCATTTCTCGCAGTTTCATGGCAAAAGGAGTGGTCTTTGAGCTTAGCTGAGGGTTGCATTCGACTCAGCGCATCGAGGTTAGTGTAAAACACCCTCTATGTTTTCATTTGAACGGCCCCTGAGTTTAGTACGCTAAACTACAAGATTACCTCAAATAATTTCATAAATGGATTCCGTCCTCAGACTGAAGAAGTTTTCACCCATGTCTTTGTGAGCACAGCTACTATTTTTTGCCCTTAATTTGCCATAAACTCCATTCATTTCCATCTTCTCATTCTCATCCTCCTCCCCAACCTTGATGGCTTCTTGTATTCCCTCAAGAGATCCCTCTTCCTCATCCTCCTTGCGCCTGCAGCAGCGTTTGCGGCCCTGGACGTAGGCGATGGCCACACAGAGGGGCAGAGGGGTGAACGTGGCCGACAAGATGGGAGCCACGATGCTCAAGTCTGACTCAGGATGGCTGAGCGATAGGAGAGGAGGAAAATGGCGATTCCCGTGTTCTGGATCCCTGTCTCTATGGCGATGGTCAGCACGTGCTTGGGGGTCATACGGAAGATGAAGGCCACCAACGCCCCAAGGAGAAAGCCTGTGTAGGGTATGGCAGCAGACGCCACTACAATCTGCAATGAGGAGCATTTCATGTAATGCTGGGAAATGTATGTATCAATGTACTGGGAAATGTATGTATCAATGTACTGGGAAATGTATGTATCAATGTACTGGAAAATGTATGTATCAATGTACTGGGAAATGTGTATATTAACGTACTGGAAATGTATGTATCAATGTACTGGGAAATGTATCTATCAATAAAAACTATTTATGAATTACAAGGCAAGTTTGGAGTGATTGAGAATGCTCGAGCAAACTATGACAGATGCTAAGTTTTCATCTGAACTATCGTTCTCAAGAGGATAAGCGTTACATAAACATGCATACCTGAAAATATTTCCATCAGGAACTGATTAAATAAACATTAATTAACAAACTGAAAGTTCCAGGAATTTTAAGAAACTCACCAAACTGTTATAACTGCCATGCTGTGCAGATGTCCATGTAAGCATGTTTGCCCAATCCTATCATCCTAGCCACCATGAAGGATGGAGAATGCACACTTGCAGATCATGTACAAACCAGTTTTTACCTTTGTCTTTGTTGTAAACATGACTTCTGTTCATAATGTCATTTTCCCAGGGTTTAGTGTCACTGGCTGCTTGGATTGTTTTGTTTGTTTTGTTTTGTTGTACTCCCAGCTCTTATAGAACAGGGAGTACATTACAATGGGAACAAAGAAATGCTGTCTGTGTGTCTGTCTGTGGTCAAAATGTGTTCCACTCACTCCAGACAAAACTTCTGGGCCGATCTTTCTGAAAATTAGTAAGCATGTTCATTATGGGTCACGGATGATGCCTGATGTTTTAATTTACCAGAATAGCCATTACTAATGGCTATAACGGCCCAAAACAGTTTTCTTCTTTATGGAATATCTCAGAAAGTACTTTGCCCATTTATAAGCGATTTGGATGATCTTGTGACAAATCGGAGCCTCTTTCCATATGTAAGTGATGTAATGCTGAAAATTGATTAAACAACCGTTAAAAACCATTATTTTGCTGTTGTGGATTTTAATTAAATTTGGTATATAGAAAGGTTATCACACACAAATGGCACATCTATATAGTGTTTCAAAATCCGACCGTTAAAAACCGTTATTCTTGACATATTGTCCAATTCGGATGAAATTTGGTATGTACACAGGCTTTAGCCCAATGGGGACTAAAATAACAGTTCTAAAAGAGCACATAGGTCATTTAAACCGTTATTTTGTCGTTATTTTGTCGTTATCTTTTATATATTGGTGGATTTTAATTAAATTTGGTATATAGAAAGGTTATTACACAACGACGACTAAAATACCAGTTTCAAAAGTGTACCTCGGTTAAATAACCGTTAAAACCATTATTTCATGGTAAACATGCTCTTGACATGTACATGCATATTCAAGATAAACTGGGAGTACGTTTACATGCTTTGCATCTTGTTTTGTTTGCAGCACTCACTATCTTCTTCATCAACTTCACACATTCTGATTTGCTTGCTACAGCCGTTCAGCACTTTCTCTTAACCTCAGCTCAATACTGTCTCTCCCACAGCCGGTTATGGACTTACGCACATGCGCACAATGTTTGAGTGACAACCTCCCATTCACCGTCTGGTTTGTCCAACTGTGACAAAAGGTGCACCCATCCTGGTTTTTGTTGTTCTTGTTGCTTTTGTTTTTTAGTTGTTGTTTTTTCTTTTTTCAATAACACACAATCACTAGCTGAGATGGTCATGAGATTTGACATTTTCAGTGAAAAAATTCCGCCGTTTCATGATGGTAGGTATGTCGGATTATGCCCAAAATGACCAACTGGGTGCTTTTCTTTATTCCAGCGTCATCTGCAAAACAAAAGCAAAGACCATTCACGTCACTTTTTCCTTGTGATTCCATCTTCTGCACCACTTCAGTGACATGTGCCACTCCTTCTGGTTCCTCCATGCATAGCTGACCCCACAACAGTCGTCCTGTCGCAGGCCCCGCACCATCACTTCAATGGTTGCCATCAGGCTCCATTCACATGCTTTTCTTTTTCTTCCTTGTGTGCAGCCTCAGTGGCCTTACTCTCATTATGGTTCTCCTACCTACATCGATCCAGTCTCGGCTCCAGTAGTACCATCCTAAGGGAATGACCAATACAGGGTCACCAAAACTGTTCACAGATACATTCAAGCTTAGCATTCCTAATGCACCATGGATAAGTGGTCTGATGGGTGGAGCATTCACCTTAAATTAGGAAGCAAAGATCTCCCACAGGTTCGTGGCTGGAGTCTCATGAGAAGTGAGTTTCACTCTCCCTCTCCTCCATTTCTGACGTGCCAGTCTGGGCGCTAGGCTTTGGCAGGAGGAGCAAAACCCAAGGTGCATGTGCAAACGTCAAACACCAACTTCCAAGAGACTCATAATAAATGGTGCAGCATTGGCAGCTGAGTCCAACTCATTGTCCAAACAACTGTCTGCTCTGCAAGACCAGCAGTGTGATGTCACTCTTCCCTCCCAACCCCCTGTTCCATCTCCATCCAATCATCAGTCTCTGCTATCCTTTTTGATTGTGGAAGCCATTGGTCCAAATGCAGTGCTTGGATTGGTGGAGGTGGCTGGCTGGGGAGAGGGGGAGAAGGGAGCTGATGATGGAAGATGGTGGTTTTTCACTTTCATCAGTGTGGCCATGGTGACTTCACAATATCAGGTTGGTGACCAGGTATTTTTTACATGCTTTTATTTTTGGCGGTACACAAGTTATGATCTTACTGTGTTGAAGTTAGAGGACACTTCCTAAACAGCACACATGTATGCATGCACACACACACACACACACACATGCACACACACACACACATGCACACACACCGAGTTGATTTTAACATGGTGACAGCCCTGATGTGGCCCTTTGCGGTCGGCTGGGCTATAAGCAACATTATCTTATCTTATCTTACACACACACACACACATGCATACACACACTCGCACATACACACACACACACACACACACACACATACACACACACACACACACACGTTCCCACGCACTCCTCATTTCCATCCTCATTCTCCACCCCACAACAAACAAAACTACAATCACCATGACCCTTCCCCCCAAGCGCAACTCACCGCCCAGGTGACGATCTTGAAGACGTAGGAGTTAGTATAGACTCCCACCGTCAGAACAAAGACCAGGAAGAGGATCATGACCCCCTTGCTGACCTTGATCAAAACCTTGGCCCAGCGAGGCCGCTTATGCCTGATGAGCAGCCCAATGCACACAGGAATGAGCAGACCCACCAGCGAGTACAGGATGTTCTGGTAAGGGATCTGGATGCTGGTGTCGCTGTACAGGGTTGGTCCCCAGGGTCAGGAGCCACAGAGGCACCATGCCTGTGGTAGAGGTGGTGGTGTGCACTTAAAAAAGTCTAAAGACTCACTTCGTTTTGTTCCTTTATTCATTCACTTACGCACTTTATCCCTCACACTGGTCACCTATGTGACTGCCGACAGGAGAAACAGTATGGTGAGAAGAGATCTAGGCTCCATTCAAAAATAAAATCTGACAGCTTGGGAAAAGAGCCATTAACAGGAGAGAAAGACTCGATTTATATTTTTAATTTGAAAAAAAAAATTAAAAAATTTTAATTATCTCTGACAGACACCTGTCACACGTAATTCTTACAAGAGATCACAGACCTGTCAAAGGACTGTGGGGTTTGGTGTCTGCCTTCACCTCCACCCCCACCCCAACCCACCTAAATCCTACCCCTCCTCCTTATCACTTTTCACCAAGAGACCTTCCTTTGCCAAACAAGAACTGGTTCTGTGCTGACCTCCCCACCCCAACTCTACCCCCTCTCCCACCCCTTTTCCTTCCCTCCCCCTCTCCCCTCCCCTATTCTTCCCCTCTCCCCTCCCCTCCTATTCTTCCCCTCCCCCCCCCCCCCCCCCCCCCCCCCCCCCCCCCCCCCGCATCAACTGTTGTTTGGTGACTGAGTCTCTATTATGCCGGGACCTAATACTGATACCTCCACCAAACATCAACCCCTTCCTCTTCAAAACCCTAATCCTCACCTCATTCATCACCCCCCCCCCCCCCCCCAAAGCCCTCATTCAGTCCCCCCCCTTTCCATGATACACACACACACACATAGTGCGCACACACAAAATACACCGCACAAAACACACACACACTCATACAACACACTCACACACACAACACGCATATCCCGCAAAACACCAAACATGCATAATATGCTTGCAACACACACACACACACAAACACACACACACATATGCACACACACACATATCCACACAACACATATATGCATACACACACACAAACACACACACATCATACACGCCACACACACACAACCCACACACACACACACACCCCACACACACACACACACACATTCTACCTGGGGCAGCCAAACCGTGCTGATGAAGGTCATGGGTGATGGCCCAGAGACACATCCCCATCCAGCAGCATGGTGTAGGCGTTGCTAGCTGACCCCCCAGGGCTGCAGCCCAGAGCAAAGAATCCCAAGAAAACAGCTGTCCAAACGGGAATGCCTTCATATTCCATAAGAAATCTGAAAAGAGAGAGCGAGAGAGAGAGAGTGAAAGAAAGAGACAGAGTGAAGGAGAGAGAGAGAGAGTGAAGGAAACAAAGAGAGAGAGAGATGATGATGATGATGATTAGATAAAAATAGAGTAAAGGGAAACAGACAGCCAGAGAGAGAGGAGATGATGATGATGATGATGATGATGATGATGATGATGATGATGATGATGATGATGATCATGATCATAAATCATCATCATGATCACATCATGATCATCATCATCACTCATCATCATTATGATAATGATAATCATTATTTCCAAGGGTAACAAATGAGCAAACACATGTTTTTTTTTCATCTGGCCCATGTCCCACTAAGAGACTAATCTGACTACAACTAAAATTTACAAAACATTGACTAGCAACAAAAAATTTACAAAACATTTAACAAACACACATATCTTCACAATTATAAAAAGTTCATTAACATTTAAGGCGTAGATGATTTTAGTTTAAATGGGGAAAAAAGCGATTGAAACAAAAAACATAAACAAAGAATTGATTACAAAGAAGAAAAAAATCAGCACACATAGATATAGAATGAGAGAGAGAGAGAGAAAAGAGAGAGAGAGAGAGAGAGAGGGGAGAGAGAGAAAAGAGAGAGAGAGAGAGAGAGAGAGAGAGAGGGGGGGGGAGAGAGAGAGTAAAGATGGAACAGAGTAAAGGAGAAATGGGAAGAGAGAGAGAGGAACTCAGAAAGTGAGAGAGAGAGAGGAGTAAAACTGAAAGAGAAAAAAGAGAAAGAGAGAGAGAGAAAGTGAGAGAGAGTGGGTGAGTGGAAGAGTAAGCAAGAGAGAGAGAGGGGCCCGAGAGGAAAAGACAGAGGAACACACACCTGAGTAGCAATACACATTATGTCTCTTTAAATCATACCCTGGGCTGGCAAAAGAGATGATCCTCACCCACCCACAATGACTGTGTCTCAAAGAGTGAAAGCACAAACTTCAAATCCAAGACTGACGGGCAAGCACAAGAAATCTGAAAGTCTCCCTGGTTTTGTCTGATGCTACAATACAATGAATGCACATGAAAGAAAGCAGAGCAAAATGTATAATCCTGTCATTAAGGTGATTTAAAACCAATCAAAACCCTTCAGAATTCTTGTCAACTGGCAATAAGAAACAGAAAAAGAAGAGAAGGGAGGGTCCCCCCCCCCCCCCCCCCCCTCCTACCCCCATGCCCACCCCTAGGAACATTTTTTTTTAAACTCTTTAAATTTTTGTCAAACCCACCCTGATGGTGACTTTGTGTCATGTCTCAGGGTCTGGTGATCTTTCAGGGGGGCTGTAGTTGCACACCCAAAGGGGTACATGGCAAAATATCCCATTCCAGATTTTGTTTTTCTTGGGTGCCTAAATTTCCATGCCTCTTCAGTTGCATTACAACCCTACTGCTCTTTCCCTGACCACCCATTAAATGCCAACCCAAGCTCAAACCTTCACAATGCTAGCACCAGCAGTCCATGGACAGCCCTGTGTCAGGTCAGTATGAGGGCAACCCACCAGAGGAGACACTGACGGTCATTGCTGGCAATCAGCAGTGCCTACAGTTGCTTCTTCAGTCTGAACTGCACATGACGCAATGATTTGGATCAGTTTGGGGGATCTGGCAGTGTCTTGCAAAATCAAAAATCAAGGTTTGGTTACTGAAAATCACCCCCAAGTGATTCTCATCATTGCGTATCTTTTCTTGCATTTAAACCCAAGACAGCTAGAAGTAATATTAAAATCACTCCAAAGTTGGCTAACTAATGTCAGAGAGGATACAGAAGATCAGACAGTGAAGAAAATGACAAATGATTCTATTGTTTAATAAAAAAATAAAAAAAAAATGCTTTAAACCCATTAGCTGATAATAAAGATATGAAGAAAATCATAATTAACTGAAAGTTCAGGCTCAAAGATTACCAGAGGCAGATGATAAACGTGGGGCAGAAAGCCAATCACTGACCTACAGGTCTTCGCAATGTTGTCCTGACAACACCAAGATCGTTTTGCAGCCAATACCTAAATTAACAATAGTAATGAGCACAACAACGCCAACATTAAATACAGTGTCCATAGTTTTCGCTGCTTTTTCACCACAATCTCAACGCACACCTTCAAAAGAAACTGCCGTCTGCCCATCTGGGGAGACACACTGGTCAAATTGAACTGATTGGGCCAGGGTGTATGGAGCGCTTTCTTCCAGTTTTTATCTGGCAAAGGTGACTGTGATTCTGTCCAGAGACAAAGAATTTCTGATAGATGTATGTTCTGCCGACAAAACACCCTTCACCAACACACTGAACTGTCCCAGATGGCTGCTTTCTGAGATTGACCAACATCGAGTCCTGGGAGTGAACTGTTGCTATACCCTCACTTCCACAAAACACACAATCCAAGTTGAAGACTACTGTTGTCGGTAAAAACGCGTAATTGTCAACGTGTAGTTGACCTCAATTGTTTTGAATCTCATCTTCATTAATACTTTGGACTGGTTCAGTAATGTCTGTGGTGACTCTCAAGTTTATGGTTTTGAACCGATTTCCAGAACATATTGGAATCCCAATAGCTACGAACAGCACCACTGACAAACTCGCTCCACTGGATAAGTTCATCATGTTCATTGCAAGGTTTAGGATACGACAGGCACAGAGTCACAAACAGCAGCCCGCTTGGATACACTCTATTACCTGTGAGAATCGAGTGTAACCACACATGCTTCAAACGTTGCAACTTTCGCTTTCAAACCAGGAAGTTA
>CM031609.1:83096636-83101636 GCA_018398815.1 Conus ventricosus | reverse complement strand
GACATGAAAAACAGAATTAGGCTGCTGAGCCGCCAAACGACATGAAAAACAGAATTAGGCTGCTGAGCCGCCAAACGACATGAAAAACAGAATTAGGCTGCTGAGCCGCCAAACGACATGAAAAATAGCATTAGGCTGCTGAGCCGCCAAACGAAGGAGCAAACTACATGACACACCCAACGCCTTTCAGCCTACTGGGTCTCCCTCCAGATAAACAAACATTAAAACATTGGAAACACACGACGGTCAAACGGTCACTCGTCTCTTCCAATCCGGTGAATGTGTGGCGTGGGTGGAAAACTGAAACTACGGAATGGAAACGAAGAGAAGAAATCAGTTATTAAGAGGACAAGATACAGATTAGAACGATAATAGTAATACTGATGATTATAGAAAGCAAAATCATGATGATGATGATGATAACGAGAACAACAATAATACTAACACTAATGAGGATGAGGATGATAATAATAAAAACAACAAAGAAGAATACCTGCAATGATAATAACAACAACAACAATAATTATACTACTACTACTACTACTATGGACGATGGGAAAGGCAATGAGATAAAATATTTCCTTAAAAGAGTTTTTGTCATCAGTGCCGCTGCATGGTTGCCGTAAGGAAACCGTTTTGTGCCGATTGCGCATAGGCCACTCCTATAACACCTACTCTTTGTATCTGAAAGGCGAAGAAGCTCCGTCGTGTATTCTATGTGTTGCACCACCTACTATAAAACATGTCTCACATCATGCAATCCCAGCACTCTAAAAGAACATGTTTTACTGTGAGTGGTATATGACATGGAATGCACCATGGAGCTTCTTCGCCTTTTAAAAGATAAGAATGGGTGTAAAAGAAGTGGCCTGAATGCAAACGGCACAAGACTGTTGTTGTTGTTTTTGGCCGCCTCAGCAACATGGTGAAAACTCTTTAAACTCTGGACAGATTTTAAATAGTTTGTTGTCCATCTTTGTTGTGTGAACTGAATTACCCTGTATGAACTGACCCACACTTGCCCTTACAGTGCACATGAACTGTACTCACTTGCCCTTACAGTGCACATGAACTGTACTCACTTGTCCTTACAGTGCACATGAACTGTACTCACTTGCCCTTACAGTGCGCATGAACTGTACTCACTTGCCCTTATAGTGCATATAAACTGTACGCAAGTGCTTGAAACACACCAGAAACACAATACTAAATCATGATTTCAGGTTACATTTTATTTGTTTTTCTCAGAAAAGCGAAAAACATCAACAACAAAAACTGATTAAATATTAAGACAACAAAAATTGAAATAAACCCAAACCAACAAAAACAAAAAGTGTATATCGATACATTTCATCCACAAATCACAACAAAAATCAATAATTCCTTCAATATAGTTGATGTGAAATATTGCAACAGTAGCACGCAATGTTTTTTCAACAATTCATATAATGTTTAGCTTTGAATGTGTGTTTGAAATACAAGTGAGCCAGTTTAATCAAACATAAAAATCTAGAAAAAGTTTTCTTCTGTTCATAAATAAACAAAAGATTGAAGTCAGAAAGAACTTGAATGTGTATAGTTGCCATGGACCTGCCAGTTAGATCAGTTACTGTGATCAATTTCAAGTTATCAAAAATTAACCCCCAAAATGACATTAAAATCTTTAGAAAGGAAGCAAACATCATATTGTGAAAAACGTTTTCTACACTTATAAAACAAAATGTTAGACTTTTAACAAATGCAGCCACAACAATAATAAAAAGCATTACAAGAAATGCTGAGACGATACATATCACAGTACATTTATAATGTTAACATTTTTTGAAATTTTTCATTTGAATAAGTATTCTCTTATTGATGTAATCAAAAAATTTTTAGTATACTGATTATTGCTGAATACGGCATCGTTGAGACGAAAAAAAGGTACTCATTAAATGTCCAGTACATAATTTTTTTCAGCTCAACCAGACAAAGTACACACATACACACACACACACAAACACACACACACACACACACACACACACACAAGAGGCAGTCTCTTTCCAGGAAGAGATGAGACAGTGTCTAATCAGTCTTAATGAAGAAGTATACAGTAGCAAACAAGGTGCTGAATGGTGGATAGGCTAACAAAGCGTACCCTCTTCTATTGACTAATGAAGGACATGTGCAACAGGTTATTGATGAAGTACATATCGTATTTGCCACAGGTTGTTGATGAAGTACATTTGCCACAGGTTTTGATGAAGTACATTTGCCACAGGTTGTTGATGAAGCACATTTGCCACAGGTTGTTGATGAAGAACATTTGCCACAGGTTGTTGATGAAGCACATTTGCCACAGGTTGTTGATGAAGCACATTTGCCACAGGTTGTTGATGAAGCACATTTGCCACAGGTTGTTGATGAAGCACATTTGCCACAGGTTGTTGATGAAGTACACTTGCCACAGGTTGTTGAAGTACATTTGCCACAGGTTGTTGATGAAGCACATTTGCCACAGGTTGTTGATGAAGTATATTTGCCACAGGTTGTTGATGAAGTACACTTGCCACAGGTTGTTGAATATCAGAGTCGGAAGAAGGTGGGGAAGGAGGAAGCTGTTGGTTTTCAGGATGGGAGTGTTGGTGGGATAGGTGCAGCACTCAACACTATCTGCACATGGTCTCAGACATATGCTCCAGAATTTTTTTCTTGATAATTCTTCACTCTCAGACTTGAGTTTCAGAAAGGAACTGGATGTAACAATAGAGATGAAATCTGAGAAACCCCAAATATACACCCTGGGATCACCAAACACCGCAAGCACCCTACTCATACTTTACTTCTTCCTGATCTGCATGAGCACGCGCGCTCACACACACACACACACACACACACACACACACACACACACACACACACACACACACACCTCTGTTTAGATAGATAGATACAGATATATAAAAGAAATTTCAAAACAAATATTATGTATGACAATCTTCCAAAACTAAGACTATTATAAACAATGATTTGCTGATTTACATGTTCATAGGGATGGAAATTTATTATTAAACATATCTGTAATCATGAATATTTAAAAAAATTCCAACTTTTCGCCACATGCAGTAACTTGTCAACAGGATAGATGCATAAAAATCTACAGTGACTGATCTGAATAAATACAGTGCATAGGACAGAAAATGGTTTGTTCGTTATACATGCAGATTTGTGTTTTCACAGAAAAGGAAATTCACAATGAAACGTACCCATTATCTTTTTATCAAAAACAACATCACAACAAGATAGAAATATACAATGCCTATGTGATAATCACATAAAGGGGTTTTGATCTGAATAAACATGCGTGCATTACATAATGCAAACATTATATATAAATTTGTATATACAATACATTGTAAAGATATTCAGCTTACAAAAGCAAAGCTCACAATACTTCAGAATCCCACTGTCAGACCAGTTTGCGTAAAAGGAAGATATTAAACATCACCAGGTTTACAGTCTGTACGAGAGGAAAGAAAAAACTGGGGGTTGTGCTGGATAGGTAAGAGTATGGCTATTGGCAAAAGAACCTCACACAAAAACACAAACACCAAGCATTAGCAGAAATATTCATGGTCTGGAGAGGCAGTGAGGAAGGAAGATCTTCATAGCCCTCTGACCTTGGTCATGTGTAAAACACTGTCCACCCAGGACTTTACTCAGCCTCTGGGACAAATCCCTGATGCGCACACACACACCACAAATATCTACCCTTCGCTGTTCCCTGTACAACGATCCGAGAGTGAGAGTTACGATGAGATATATACCGGTAGCAGGCAAGCTTATAGTGCTTGATAAATGTGAACAGACTATCCTTATCTAGTCTTGAAAGTACTTGCTGCCTGATCGAGTTGATATCTGTAATTCATCTTGCATGAGATGCGAGGAATTCATTTGAAGCATTTCTTCTTGGAAGCTTGGATTTATGATTCATATGTGTAAATAAAGTGAGTCCATGTTATTATACTCTTTCAGTTATGTGTCTCTGTGTGTATGTGTGTGTGTCTGTGTGGTGTGTCTGTGTGTGTGTGTGTGTGTGTGTATGTGTGTGTGTGTGTCTGTGTGTGTGTGCATGTGCATGTGTGTGTCTATCATAGACTTTAACATTGCCAATTTCTCTGGAAAAACATGCTGTATGAATATCAAACTTTACATGGCTATAGACATTGATACAAGCATTACAGACTGCCCATTACAATGATGACGCACAAAGGTGAAGGCCACGAGAGGGTGATAAAGGTTGTTTGGCAAAAAATCATTATTATTGCTCTCTTCTTTAAAAAGTATGAGTACTTATAATATAATCTGTTAAATACTTTAACAAAGAGACACAGTCAACATTTCTAGCATGAGTATTTGAAAGAGATCATTTTATACACAATAACGCAATGAGACAGTAAATCTTTCTATTGCAAATATAAAAACAATGTATATGATAAAACGCAATGAAAGAATTCAATTTCAGAAACAGAGATGAATCGTGCTGTACAATACACAGAGACAGAAAGAGACAGACAGACAGAGAAAGACAGACAGGACAGAGAGAGAGAGAGAGAAAAAGTATTTTATTTGATAAATGAGGCATGAATCTTCCTGTGCAATACTTGGAGAGAGAGAGAGAGAGAGAGAGAGAGAGAGAGAGAGAGAGAGAGAGAGAGAGAGAGAGAGCTGCTGAATTACCTCCCCTCAGTCTATGTGCCCACTCTAACCTCTATGATTAGAGCCCCCTCCAATACGAAGCAATCGGCCTCTTGTCACATAGTCCACCACACATGAGCCTATGGATCTCCCCTCAAGCTCACTGAAGATCTGTTGTCAGTGTTCAGCCCTTGAGAAGTAAAGACATCACTAGCATTTAATGCAATGTTATTTTCATCGGGAAAACGGACAGATCTGATTTTCCATCCTCCTCCGTGAATTATTCTCAGTCTGAGTATTTAGTTTGCTAGAACAGGGGA
>CM031609.1:83089136-83091636 GCA_018398815.1 Conus ventricosus | reverse complement strand
CAGGTTATGCGAGGTTAGGACCACCATCTGCAACACATCGCAGGTTATGCAAGGTTAGGATCATACGTACTGGGAAAGTATTAGCTGCAATAAAACTGTTCATAAACCTCAGTGCAAGTTTGGAGTGACTTAGACTGCATGAGTGAAACAAGATAGACACAAGCTGTTTTATCATAGCCATCTTTCTGTAGCTGATAAAATGTCATTGCACCCAAAATTACCAGCAAAACGTTTACAGATGTAAGATAATGTTGCTTATAGCCCAGCCGACCGCAGAGGGCCACATCAGGGCTGTCCGTTTACAGATGTACCTAAACAAGCCTTGCAGTGTCTTGGAAGCTAAATCGCACGTTCAGGATTAGGAGGCAAGAATATCCCAGGTCCAAGGCTCGATTCTCATAAGGGTGAATTTTGTAACTCTCCCTCTCTGCTACACCCAAAGGGGATGTCTAAGTGCTGGTGTTTTGAATGAGCAGATAAACCAACATGTATGCATTTTTCCCCATATGATCAAATATGGCTTTGAAAAAAAAAGGTGTCACAGAGGCAGCACTGGCAGTTGTGTTGATCCTGACCTCCCCCCCCCCCCCCCCCCCCCCCCCATCATTTGATCTTGACCCCCCATCATTTGACCTTGACCCCCCATCATTTGTTTGCACGGCAAGCTCAGCAGAAAGAGACACTGACTTCCCTCTTACTCCACACCCTTAATCTGCCCCTGCTATCTCTTTCTTTTTTCTTTTCTTTTATTGGGGGTAAGGTAAGGTACGGTAAGGTAAGGTAATATTGCTTATAGCCCAGCCGACCACAAAGGGGCATATCAGGGCTGTCACAGCACTGAAGTCAACTCATCATAAGTCTTTTTTTATTAATTCGCACAACCTTTAAAGTAAACCTGAAAAAAAAGAAAAACACACCAGAAACCCCATTAAAAATATGTCTTCCGTAAAACCTTAGATCAGAAGAAAAATGTTAACCTCTTTCAGAAATTCAAAGACTCCATCAGAGTGAGGGGAAGGAGGGAAGGGAAGGGAAGAAGAGAGGTGATCTCAAGGTTAGGGAAATAGGGAGGGGAAAGAGGGGGTGGGGATGGTCGCCAGTGCTCATGCACTTTCATCAGTGTAGTCATAATGACTTCATCATAAAATAGACTTGCAACTCACATGTGTAAACAAAATGGGTCTACACAGTCACCTGTTTCCGGCGTCCATGTCTGTGGTAAACTTTAACACATCAACATGGCAATCTTGGCCGACTGACAAAGAGTGATAACAACCTTCTAGCCATCCCCTGTGTGAAGTTGTTACTGACTTGTACAGGCAGCAAATCTGATCGAAATTTTCAGAACTGTTTTCTTCAAAATTGTGGTCACTTACAATTACTACTTTACACAGTAATGAAAGACACATTCCATAATGCAACCATTGTACCAAATATCAATTTATATTCTATAGATATTGGAACTTTTGATGAGAGTTCTACTAAGCAGAGCTACAGATATTAATAAATACGCTACTAAACATGGAGCTAAGATTGACAACAAATGTGATGCGCTCCCACAAAAGGTACATTAAGTGTCATTTTGAAGATTTTGAGATTTTGGCACAGTCAGAAACTAGAGAAATTAAGCTTCACAATGATATGCTTGGTTTTGTTTTAGGTTTATTAAAACCAAAGTTATAGTAGTTTATATCCAGCTAGTAGCAAGGCGGCCATTTTGAGAAAATGCCTGTTAAAGTTGACAGAGCAATTTTGATGAAAAACCCTTAGCAACAGGGGTAACTTTATAGGTCGAATTGAGCTATAAGACTTCACAATATGAATTTTAAGGGTTTAAAGTTGCCAAAAATGCGAAAAACCCAAAATCCATAAAAATAGATCAAACCACCTTTTCAAGCCCGTAGGCCAAATCGTTCTCAGCGACTTAGTGTACCCTTCGTGGGAGCGCGTCACAAATAGATACATCTTGCAAAATACAGCAAAATAAGATTGCATGAGTTTCTCCTGTATTGTGAATCATGCAACAGACACTGCATGACAGCAGGACATAAAACGTCTGTCCTTGTTTCAACAGTAACAGATCAGTACCAAAATGACAGGAACGCATCACTGATTTTACATTTAAGCCAAAATGGTGAACACAACATGCGCTTATAAAGGGATGATCCAAAATGCACCCATCGCACTTCATATATGTAAAAGAATGCTACCAATAATATATATGATGTCAAAGTTTTTTTTAATGATCCACAGTTGAAATTGGTCAGTACATTTATGCATTTACTATCAATGGCTCGAGCTTTTCAGCCCTAGATGAGCAGAGTGTGGGAATGACGACTTAGCAGTGTCTACGGAGTAACAGGACAGAAAGTGGAGAGAGAAAGCATCGACTCCAGTCTCCACAGGCGAAGGTTCTTCAGCATTCTTAAAGAAACAGCTGATTTTTTTCCACACCGCGTGTGAGGAAGCGGGTGGAGTGAGACAGTGGGGAGGTATGGAG
>CM031609.1:83054136-83086636 GCA_018398815.1 Conus ventricosus | reverse complement strand
CCTCGATTCTGATGCTGACGCCTTGTCTGCGATGACCTGAGGCATCAGGGCAACAAAACAGGATTTCCTTTTTTCTTTTAATGGCAGGAAAAGAGGTTAGGATGTCACGAATCAAACCATTAGTGTTGACTCTAAGATCACACAACAGAACTACATTCACTGCATGGCCATGAGATCTGACATCAGTAAGACTTCAAGGATATTTTAGCTGCGTTCTCATGAGATTGTGGTTTGTGCAATTGTGAAATGAATGGAAGTCTGCATTGTTGCCTCAGTTCTCCTGTTGGAGTACATATGTAGCCCCAGTTCTCCTGTTGGAGTACATATGTAGTCCCAGTTCTTCTGTTGGAGTACATATGCAGTCCCAGTTCTCCTGTTTGAGTACATATGTAGTCCCAGTTCTCCTGTTGGAGTACATATGCAGTCCCAGTTCTGTTGGAGTACATATGTAGTCCCAGTTCTCCTTGTTGAGTACATATGTAGTCCCAGTTCTCCTGTTAGAGTACATATGTCTTCTCTTCTTCTTCTTCCTAAAATACTGGTTCACTCAAAGACAAGTAGTCCATATGCTTCTTCTGCAACACTGCTGTACTCCAACAGGAGAATTGAGGCAACAATGCAGACTTCCATTCATTTCACAATTGCACAAACCATATGTAGTCCTAGTTCTCCTGTTAGAGTACATATGTAGTCCCAGTTCTCCTGGTTGAGTACATATGTAGTCCCAGTTCTCCTGTTAGAGTACATATGTAGTCCTAGTTCTCCTGTTAGAGTACATATGTAGTCCCAGTTCTCCTGGTTGAGTACATATGCAGTCCCAGTTCTCCTGGTTGAGAACATATGTAGTCCCAGTTCTCCTGGTTGAGTACATATGTAGTCCCAGTTCTCCTGTTAGAGTACATATGCAGTCCCAGTTCTCCTGGTTGAGTACATATGTAGTCCCAGTTTCTCTGAGTGAGTACATATGCAGTCCCAGTTCTCCTGGTTGAGTACATATGCAGTCCCAGTTCTCCTGGTGGAGTACATATGTAGTCCTAGTTCTCCTGTTGGAGTACATATGTAGTCCTAGTTCTCCTGCTGGAGTACATATGTAGTCCCAGTTCTCCTGGTTGAGTACATATGTAGTCCCAGTTCTCCCGTTAGAGCACATATGTAGTCCTAGTTCTCCTGCTGGAGTACATATGTAGTCCCAGTTCTCCTGGTTGAGTACATAGATTTGAATAAAAGCCAGTCAGGGCAAAAGTAACAAAAAAACCCACTTAATTAGACGATCTATAATGCATAATCCAAAACCTTTTAGTATTGAGTTCTGGAGCTAACCACTTCATTTTTGCATATGGTGTAATGAAGTTTACAGCAAATTAGTATTTACACTATTACTTTTTAAAACAGTATTTGCAGCCTGTAAGCGCTCAAAAGATGCCTAGGCTTAAAATGCATGCAACCCACGCCACCAGACTGTGTGCACATCACAACATGGAAACCTGAGTCATGAGTGTGAAGTATGAAGCTCAAATCTCTTGTGAAAGTCCCGTGTTCTCAATGGATTACAAAACTCTGAGGGTGGTTATGACTTCTTGACTGGAATTTCTGATGGTCATTTTCTGATTTCAGAGGGTCAAAATGAGTTTTTGCAAAGGTTGATGCTGGGCGAGAGGGGAAGGAGACATTGACAGCAGTTGCATTATTCACTGAAACAGATACAGCTGGGGGTGCAGGCCAACTGGATGTCAATCATTGTTTCGTCAGCCACAGGCTCATGTGACCGTGTTTTTGTGTTTGGGCCCACTGTAGGAGTGACATTCTGACACAGGAGTATGCATGTGCAAGAGCTGGGCTTTTCTGGCACGTTGTCTGCCATTGCAATTCCTCTGCCATACTACAGATTGTGCATCTACAACCAGAGAATTGGGGAATGAGCTTCCTTCCACGTTCTCTACTGTTAGAGTGACATACATTTGTTGGTCACGATATCACTAACAGGCCAGCACATTCAATTAGAAAAATAATGTGTGTCATATATTTCATGCTTCAGAGTTGAACTTTGTCCTTCATAAAGCACACACATCTTTGGAACACTGAGTTACTCTGTAGAAATAACAGGCTCACAAACTGACCAGAAAAAAAACATTCTGGACTACCTTCTGCCATTCTCAAGACACACACACACACACACACATTTTACCTAGAGCAGCCACTGTGCTGATTAGCGTCATGGTGATGGACAGAGACACATCCCCATCCAGCAGCATGGTGTAGGCGTTGCTAGCTGACCCCCCAGGACAGCACCCCAGGGCAAAAAATCCTAGAGCCATGGATGGTCCCAACTGGAATGCCCTCACTGTTCCGTAAGAAACCTGACAAAGGCAGAAACAATGCCACAGAATATAAAATATTCATTACGTAATTGATCCACCTAAAGTAATTAGAACTCTGCCTTACATAGGGGTCACGCGTTTCACAAGCGGTGGCCAATATTTACAGGGGACTCTTCAAAAAGGTCCTTCAACCAGCTGGGAATATATCCTTGGTGCTTAGTAGAGGAATGTGGTTGACAACATGACCCAGATTCAAGAAATGGAATGCAAAACTTTCAAGTCATTAAAACTCAACTGACCCCTGTAATCACTTCATCTTTGAATTACAGGAAGATGAAAAAAATCACCTTCCTGGATGCTGAGATCTCCCCTGTGTCAAATGGTAGGTTGGAAACCACAGTTTGCAGAAAACCCGCTTACACTGGCAAAGACAGGAACGCTGCCTCCAATACCTATTGAAACACAAACAGTCAGTGGACAAAATATTGCTATACTGGGCAGCTATTCTTTGGAGCACACATGAAACAAAATGCAGAGAAAAGCAGCTCATTCATTTAAGTTCTCACAAATGGTAATCCGTTCTGGATGTGGGACATGCCCACAGTTTTTATGCCTTGAACAGGACAAAAGATACCGCCACTTTTAAGACTGGTCCTCTGAAGGACACAGGTCAGTGTGCCAGAGGTGTATCAGACTTTTGTAAGCCTCAAGGTAACATGGTGCTCGACTGTTCCATAAGCCCATCAACTTCTTTTCAAATTGTACATCAACTCACAAATGGCAAAGTTACCACCTCTGCGCATAAGAAAAGCGGGTCCATTTACCACTTAACGTGTCAGAACTGCAATATCATGGACTACAATGGTGAGTCAGCATGAACACTGGAAACCAGACTTGTGAATGTGTCACAGACTCCAAATCTGCTGTGTATTCATGAACACATGCAAGAAAGCACCCACTGGATCAGCAGAAGTTGATTTCATAAAAAAAAAAGTCAAAGAAGTTTTACACACAGGACAGAGAAAACCAAGCCTATACACAGACAAGTGTTCTGAACTTCCATCATCATGGTCAGTACGGAAGGGGGAGATCGGTGAGTGTGTTGTTCTGAATCTATCATGTTCAATCTGGGATCAAGACACTTGTATACCAATATCTGTAAGATGGGACTGTTCAAATCAATGAGTGTGTTTCCTTTCAGGAGAAACTGCTGGAACAGACATGGGCAAGTGGCTCTGAATGAAATCTGATGTACTCAAAAGATCATTCACAAAAATGTAAGACAGATCTGCGATCTCCGAGATGTCTGTCAATCTCCACTTTCTCTTATTTGTTCACAGACTAAACAATCAAGTACCTTCTCATGTCTCCTCTAGAAATATAATTCAGTTGGTTAATTTAATCAATATTGTGAACAAATTTTTGCCACGTAGAAACAAACAGTATAGCACCTCTGTCAATGTGTTTGAAATTGTGCTATTTAAACCATATCACACTCACTCTATTATTAATAAAATTGCAGAATTCCCCTTCAACATATGCACATTTGAAGCTATCTTTTATGTGAAATTAGACTACCTTCATAATGGAACATCACAAACATGTGACTCACCTGCTGAGCAGCATGTTCTCTGTTGGTTGATCCTGTAATACTAGTATACTTGTAGCCTGAATAAGCTTAATGTTAATAACTCCACTGTGATAAAAACAAAATGTCAACACATGTATGCATGTAGCTGTATATAAAGGAAATCAGAAAAAAATATAGGGAAAAAAGCCATTGATCTAGGTCAGAAAAGAGTATAATGCAGGCAAAGAATGAATGGCAGACTGAAAAACATTTGAGGGTTGGAATAGCTCAGTTGGTAGAGCGCCAGACTTGTAATCCAACGGTTGCGGGTTTGAATCTCCACTGGGCTGTTTTGGTACAGGGGGATTTTTCCCTCGGAGTTAACATTCCCATACAGTCCTTCGAATGAGTCTCTAAACCGAGGTTCCCTGTGTGAACGCACTCATAACATCTTGCACACATGTAAAATCCCATCACCAACTTTCAGAAGACAAGGCCAGTTTGGCCTTGGTATGGGTGACACGTTACACATAGCATGCACCTTCCCCGAAGATGGAGAATGGCTGCCTTAATGGCAGGATTAAAAAAATGGTCATGCACACAAAACTCCATTCCCTTTGTTGGACAGATGGGATTAATACTTGCCTGTCTATATAGGGAGTGTCCGCAGGAGTATCAGCCTGCGTACGCAGAAGGAGAAGAAGAAAAACATTTGCTTTTTAAATTAATAGTGAAAACTAACAGCATAGATCACAGATAAAACATTAGTACTTAAAGTTTCAAAACAGTCAAAAGCTTACCAAAGGCATGATGATGAACTGCGAGCAGAAGCCAGTCACTGGACCCACTGGACGACGCAGTGCTGCCTTGATAATCGCAAGATCTGTTTTGCAACCAATACCTAAATTCACAACAGTAATCAGCAGAACGACGCCAACATTGAATGCAATGTTAATTGGTTTCTGCTGCTTTTTCACTACTATCTCACAACGACCTTCAAAGGAAACTGATGTCTGGTCATCTGGGAGCAACACATTGGTAAAATTAAACTGACTGTCCAAGATGTATGGAGTATTTTCTTGAGTTTCTACTTGGCATGGTGACCGCAAATTCTGCCTGGAGAGCACGAAATTCAGGTGGATGTATGTCCTGCCAATAAACTGCCCCTTCACTGACACAATGAACTGCCCAGAGGGCTGCTTCATGAGACTGACCAAGCCAGAGTCCACGGCATATACTGACGCTATACTTTCATCTTCAGCAGAAACACACAAAGCCAGCTGGAGATCTTCACTTCCTGCATAATTTGTCAGTGTATAGTTCAACTTGATTGTTTTGATCTCTTCTTCGTTGATGATTTTCACAGCATCAGTCATGTCTGTGGTGATGCTCAAGTTCATCTGACTTCCAAAACTTGTGTGAACGGCAGCAGCAACAAACAGCACTACCGACAGGCGTGCTCTTTGGAAAGGGCAACCCATGTTCATAACAAATACGTCACAAGTTCTGAGTATCGAATTACGGCACTTCTTAATCTGTTTCGCCCATAGATATACTTGTGGTCCATCACCATATCAAGTACCCCGTGTACGCACAATGTATACAACTTTCAAACTAGTAACCATGAAGTCGTATCATTATGACATCAAATACCTTCGTTGCATGTCCGATGGCGGTTTTTTCGTTTTGTTTGTTTTTTCAAACTCGCATCTATATTTCACTTTCAGGCCAGGTTGCTGCACTGTTTTTGTTCTTCTTTGTTGTGCACTGCTACAATAATTGAAGCAAAACATCTTTCAACCCCAAGATGGGCAGGTCAGAGTACAGGCATCGCCGGAGGCACTGAAATCTCGATCAGAAACGTGGATGTTATTTTTTTCCATTGCTGAGGAAATAGTTTGTCCATCAGTTCCGTGATGTGTACGTACATATCTATAATGCATTATCATTGTTAATTAATACTTTTTGGGCGTGGCAACAACTCACGCCTCCTTCTGATTGTCAAAGATCGAATTTTCGCACAATTGTTTTGCAAGGGAGGTCATTCTTACCTAATTCAAGATGGCAGCCTCCTGGTGCCACCTGCGATCGTGGTACAGGAAAACCGGAGAAAAAATATACAAAACTCGGGCATCTACAAGGTATCTGGCGTTGAAGGGGCTACCAGCATCTAATCATCTTGACACAAAAGACTTCGACTTCTCTTCAACATCTGCTTCACGGGTAGGTTGAAACAGTGACGTTCACTGCGTGACCTTTCCGTTCCTATTGCACTCAGTGCTCATTCGAACTGTCGTTGGTCTCCCCGATGTGCCCACGGCCCATAGGGTGAAACATAGATCATGGATATCGTGTGTGTGTATACATGTGTACGTGTGTGTGTGTGTGTGTGTGTGTGTGTGTGTGTGTGTGTGAGCGCGCGCTAAGGACAAGCCGGACTACAGGTATTCCAGCTACTTCTTCTTCCGTAGAGTCTCCACAATCAACAGGCTGATTATCTTGAGACTGTGAAACGGGGGATCTGCTGGGGGAAAAAACTACTCAAATTCCTATTTCATTAACATGAAATTACACATATTCATACCACAAAGTGACACCCCCACCCCTATCTTGCCTACTCACTAGCCTACACAAAAAAAGCAAAACAAAAGAAGGTAAAAGCTAAGTGCAGAGCTGCCAGCAGGCTACCACGGTCGCTTTTCATCCATTACTATGGAATAGCTGGCCCCAGGCTGCAATAGGCAGCTCAGGCCCGCAACATCCTTCCACTCATCCATTCACACAACAAGACAGCTTTATGTAGAATTTATCTTCTGAAGATGCCTGTTGACCCGTGACACAAATGTGTCAGGGTTTTTGGCATCAACAGTATCCTGGGGAGGGAGTTCCAGTCCACAACTGTTCTTGGGAGGAATGACATCAGCCAGTAGTGGGTGTCTGCAGCTAATTGATTAAACTGCTGATCATGACTTAGTCGCTCTCTCTTCTTTGGAGGATGGAGCTGCTGTTTCAACCTTGGGCAGCTGACTAAGTTCTTCTTGATTTTATAGAACAAGGAGAGCCTTGCTTTTTTCCTTCTGTTCTCAAGGGACATCCAACCTAGACTCTGCAGCATGTTCGTAATGCTGGCAGTACGTTGGTAGCGGTTAAGCACAAACTGTGACAAAGTGGGTTGCCCTACTCTGGATTTTTTCTAAGTTCACCTTGTGCTGTTTCTCATAGGGGTCCCAGACAGATGCCGAATATTCCAGCAGAGGCCTAACAAATGTTTTATAGGCTTTAGCCTTTATGCTAGGGGAGCTGATTTTCAAATTACGTCTGAGAAACCCAGGGCCTGGTTGGCTTTGGTCCAGATGGAGTTGATATGATTGTCCCAATCCATCTTGTTCTGCAGAATGATTCCAAGATATTTCGCAGAGTCTACAACTTCCAGGGTGTGGCCGTGGAGATGGTATTCACACTGTAATGGCCGTCGCTTTCGTGTGACAGGGAGGGTGTTGCACTTTGCAGGGTGAAACTGCATGTCCCAACTCTTCTCCCAAACAGCAAGCTGTTGGAGGTCGTGCTCCAGTTGGGCTTGGTTGGTTGGGCTTCCCAAGGATCATCAGGGACTGGAAATGGGAATAAACTCCCTTCGGAAGTTGCCTTGTCCCTCACGCCAGACACCACTTGGAGGGTGTCAAGTTTTGCCTAACAAACCTACACCACCCCCTTCCCCCACCCACCCCTCCCTGCCCCTGCTCCCCCCACCAACCCCTCATCCTCCCCAGCCCAGCCTTGTTGCCAAGTTGGGCCAGCGAAGCCTGGTGTTGTGTTGGAGACCACTGCAGTGTCCGCACTTCATTTGATGGAGGTCTGAACATGTCCTCAAGGCCTCTCAACCCCCTCCTCCCCCCCCCAATCAATGCACCCCCAAGGCCCCACCTCAGCCCATATGTCCTCTTTTCCTCTGATAGTTGGTACCATCCACTCCTTCAACCCACCCCCTCCCCTCCCCCTCCTCTGCCATACCCCAACCCAGCACACCCTCCATATATATATATTTTTTTAATCCCAAAAAACACTGCGCGCCCTGAGTCTGACAATAAGTGAGTAACAATCAGTGTTTTAATTGGTGGTCATTATTGGAAGAAGAAGAGAAGAAGAAGCATGCAGGTGCCTGTCTGTGTGTTGGCAAGGTCAGGATGATTGGGTGCTGGCGTGAATGTGCACATATGCGTACTCACAGAACCAAACTGCTAGTAGCAGTGACATATCAATATAATATGTGCTTCACATGTACACAAAAAAGCCATGAATACATCAGGCCAGGGACTCGTCAGGCTGTGGGCACATTGGTATGCTCCAGGGCTCCTCCCATTCTAGTTCCTTCTTAGCCAGGCATCTTCCTTCAAGTGAACACTTTCGACTTACTGAAAATTATTTTATTCTCTCTCTCTCTCTCTCTCTGAGTCTCTCTCTCTCTCTCTCTCTCTCTCTCTCTCTCTCTCTCTCTCTCTCTCTCTCTCTCTCTCTCTCTGTTTCTGTGTCTGCCTATCTTCTTGTCTGTCTGTCTGCCTGTGTGTGCGTGTGTGTGTGTGTGTGTGTGTGTGTGTGTGTGTGTGTGTGTGTGTGTGTGTGTGTGTGTATGTGTGTGTTTTACTCTCTCTTTGTGTTTTTGTCTCTGCCTTTCTGCTTGTCTGTCTGTCTGCTTCTGTGTGTGTGTGTGTGTGTGTGTGTGTGTGTGTGTGTGTGTGTGTGTGTGTGTGTGTGTGATATGGAAAAAAAAGAGTAAGGGAGAAGGGAAGAGGCGTATATATATGTATACTAGTGAGAAAGAAAAAGAGAAGGATGTTTTCTTTTCTTTCAGTAGTTTCATTTGTTTTCTCTTGTTGTAGGACTTGTACACATTAACTGTGCATGCAGAACAGCCACCACGTATCATGGAATACTCTACACATTATTACATCAGGGAAAATTCAGAATTAAATAACACATTAATTAGTTTAGATTTAGGATCAGCTGTCTGTTTACTTTTTTTCCAGATAGACAACTTTCAGAAAATAACATATGACATACAGACTCCCAAGGGACAGAAAAAAGGTATGTGTGCATATACTTTACTATTATTTGTTGGTATATATGTAATTTCCTTTGAAAAACAAAACTGGGGAAAAAATGGACTATACCATGGGTTTTTATGATTGAAATTGAATTGTATATGTTCACATGTGTATATTTGTATGTGTGTGTGTGTGTGTGTGTGTGTGTGTGTGTGTGTGTGTGTTGTTGTTGTTGTTGTTGTTGTTGTTGTTTTTGTAGATCAATGCTGTTGTTGACATCATTGCAATAGTGATTGTGTAAGTTACCAAACTGTCACACAGAAAGTCTTAATTATGCTGAAAATCAAATGCAAGCATGTGATGGGAAGACTACAGCTAACAGTTGAGAGCAAAAGAGCAGGTGAGAGTTTAAGAAGTGGTCAGTTCATTTCAAACAGGGAAACAAGTATTTATAAATTAATAGAAACTAGTTCTGAATTGTGTTTTGGCCTGGCAAAGTTTTATTTATGAGCTTAATCTCTTTGCATGATTTATCTACATTGATTTGAAAGACTCGTAAATCCACACTTAGCGAGAGTCACTGTCTCGAAAGTAGTATATGTGAAATCAGTTTTTATCAAAGATAAACATGTTGCACAACTCACCGAACTGCCAGATCAGTAAATCATTTGTATTTTGAAATTACGCTGTTGTAAGCATAAGCTTGAAGAAGAAAACTACAACTGCACAGATTGGACAGGAGTTGAAAGAATTCAAAATGTTGAAGCTTTTTTCTTTGATGAAGTAGATGATGAATTCTGTTGTGTGTTTGATCAAACGAAATATACAGCTTTATGTCACTAGGTTTGTTACCTGTTTAGTAGTTCAAGGAAATGTTTGTTGATTTTCAGTTAATAAAAGTCATCTGTGTCATTTAAAATTACTTGTAGTTTGTTGTTTTGCTTGACTCATAGAATGTTTTCATTGGGGTTTTTATACTGTTATTTTGTTTGGAATTTATAATTATGTCTATCTGGCCCTTTTTATTACCCCAGAATGAGGCAAAACAAAACAAACAGTGTTCATTGTTCAAAATACTAAATGTCATGGCACTGAGAACTGTTCTTTGATAAGAAATACTCCCAGCAGCAAATGTCTCGTACACAGATTTGCAGGGTTTTTTTCTTGTCGTTTTTTTTTTCAATGAGCTATGGCTGACAAAACTTTTACCATTGCTGTGAAATTATGCATGGAACTCCTTTCCGTTTTTGACAGTAATCAGTATTTTTGGAATGAGCAAAAGCAGAAGTTCCATCAAATTTTTTTTTTTTTAAGAAAAAGATAAAAAGAAAATTTAAGAACAAACAAACAGAAGAAAAGAAGGACACAGAGAAAGTTGAAAATGTGCAGGAAAATGCTTGCTTTTCTCAGCCAGAATTGGACGTTTTCTTCGTCCGCCCATGAGAACCCAGCAGAGTAAGGTACTATTTGTTATCATGCTGTCATGAGCATGCTCTTGGTTTTCTACATTCTGATGACGGGCAGAAAGAAACTGCCCCAGAACCCTGCCGGAGGCCTTTCAATCCCCAGATCCTGACTTCAGGTTTTTCCATACATCATGGAAATTCTGTGCACTGTTTAGGATACTCTTCTTGCTATTTAAATCAATGTCAGAGAAATTAGTAAAAAGCCTAGTTGATGTCTGAGAAATCAGTAACTCTTCAATCTTGAATGATAGCAATGACGATGATACTGACGATGCTAATTATGAAAACGGTAATGCTACTGATAATGCGTCTGTTCACAGCTTGTACAGTTTGCATTATGAACATTGTGTGTGCTTTCATTTCCTCCCACTCTCCAGACACAACATGCCCGCTGCCCACTGCCTACAGTCCGCAGTACGTGGAGGCGGCGTGGTACGACTGGTGGCTCAGCCAGGGCTACTTCCAGGGACCGTCCTCCCAGGTGGGTCACTGACTGGAACTGCACGGACAGGTTCATAATCCGCCTGCAGATGTCATCATTTGTCTGACACAGTCTTTTGTCAGAGGGAGGGATGCGGAGGATCCCTCTGTAGCACCTCCTAAGATCTGCTGTCTGAACCCACCTCTGGCATTTACACAGGAGGGATGCCGCCAGTGGACGACAGAGTTTTGTCCTGACTGGGAATGACATAGACCAGGTTTTGTGTGTGATGTGGAGTCTTGTCATGGCAGAGATGGCCATGCTGGGTAGGATGTAATGGTGACTCTTTCATGGAGAAAGTGTGTGTGTGTGTGTGTGTGTGTGTGTGTGTGTGTGTGTGTGTGTGTGTGTGGTGTGTGGCGGAAGTCTGTGTAGAAGGAGTATGTATGTGGTGGGAGTCTGCATAGAGGAAGTATGTATGTGGTGGAAGCCTGTGTAGAGGAAATGTGTGTGTGGAGGATGTCTGTACAGAGGTAGTGTATGTGGAGGATGTCTGTACAGAGGTAGTGTATGTGGAGGATGTCTGTACAGAGGTAGTGTATGTGGAGGATGTCTGTACAGAGGTAGTGTATGTGGAGGATGTCTGTACAGAGGTAGTGTGTGTGGAGGATGTCTGTACACAGGTGGTGTGTGTGGAGGTTGTCTGTACAGAGGTGGTGTGTGTGGAGGATGTCTGTACACAGGTGGTGTGTGTGGAGGATGTCTGTACACAGGTGGTGTGTGTGGAGGATGTCTGTACACAGGTGGTGTGTGTGGAGGATGTCTGTACACAGGTGGTGTGTGTGGAGGATGTCTGTACACAGGTGGTATGTGTGGAGGATGTCTGTACACAAGTGGTATGTGTGGAGGATGTCTGTACACAGGTGGTGTGTGTGGAGGATGTCTGTACACAGGTGGTATGTGTGGAGGATGTCTGTACAGAGGTAGTGTGTGGAGGATGTCTGTACACAGGTGGTGTGTGTGGAGGATGTCTGTACACAGGTGGTATGTGTGGAGGATGTCTGTACACAGGTGGTGTGTGTGGAGGATGTCTGTACACAGGTGGTGTGTGTGTGCAGGTGTGTGACAGTGAAGAGGACAGGTTTGTTATGCTGCTGCCTCCACCCAATGTGACTGGAACCCTGCACCTGGGCCACGCCCTCACCAACTCCATCCAGGACGCCCTGATACGATGGTGAGCTTTGAAACTGGGCTGAAATTGTAATGATGATGATGCCGTGCGCAAAAGCAGGCAACATGTGCATGTATTTACATGGACATGCATGCATACATGCATGCGTACATGCATGCACATATGCACACACGCACACATACACACACACATACACACACACACACACACACACACACTCACACACACACACACACACACACACACACACACACAACACACACACACACACACACACACACACACACACACACTCACACACACACACACACACACAACACACACACACACACACACACACACACACACACACACACACACACACACACACACACACACACACATGCCAATATGATGCTCATACACATGCATAGGCACAAACCACACTGTTATAACTTACATATGGTCCCTTAAGGTGATAATGATAGGCACTTGTGCTCACACACATGCAAGCTCACACACGCACACCACACACACACACACACACACACACACACACACACACACACACACACACACACACACACATATGCACGCAAGCACACACACACATACACACACACACACAGACACACACACACACTCACGCGCGCACACACACACACACGAGCTCGAGCGTGCACACAACCTTGTACCCATATACCCTGCCATACACACATATACATGCACACACACTCACACACTGACCTCATATTCATCATTCAGCGTAGCAGTTGTCTCACATCAATGGCCACTAGAAATCTTGCTCAAACTACGTTCATGTAGGTACAGACACAAAAATGCTAAGGTACATGGGTGCTGGAATTAAGACGTTCTTTTATCATGTTTAAGCTAAATCACATTCTCATTTATGTCTGTGCTAATGCATTATAACTAAGACATTGCTATACTTAAACTTGATCACATTCCCATTTATGCCTACGCTAATGCATTATAACTAGGACATTGCTATACTTAAACTTGATCACATTCCCACTTATGCCTACATTAATTCATTTCCATTCGGGCCTGGTAGACAGTCAGTTACATTGTGAATGGAAAGTTAGATGGTAAAGTACACATTTTGAAAGGAAAGTTAGATGGTAAAGTACACATTGTGAATGGAAAGTTAGATGGTAAAGTACACATTTTGAAAGGAAAGTTAGATGGTAAAGTACACATTGTGAATGGAAAGTTAGATGGTAAAGTACACATTGTGAAAGGAAAGTTAGATGGTAAAGTACCTTGTTTTCAAGGCCTTAGGCCTTGGTGGGTTACATTGTGAATGGAAAGTTAGATGGTAAAGTACACATTGTGAATGGAAAGTTAGATGGTAAAGTACACATTGTGAATGGAAAGTTAGATGGTAAAGTACACATTGTGAAAGGAAAGTTAGATGGTAAAGTACACATTGTGAAAGGAAAGTTAGATGGTAAAGTACACATTGTGAAAGGAAAGTTAGATGGTAAAGTACACATTGTGAAAGGAAAGTCAGATGGTAAAGTACACATTGTGAAGGGAAAGTTAGATTGTAAAGTACCTTGTTTTTAAGGCTTAGGCCTTAGTAGAACTCCAAAAGTGTTATCTGCATCATTCCGATCTCCGTTGATCACTATAGGGGGACAAAAATCCAACTTTGCAGTCTTTAATGCCTCATGATTATTGAGACCTCAACTTTGATTGGCCCTAAACATCGTAATGCCAGTGTTTATGTATCTGAAGAACTGGCAGGTTCATGGGAACTGGTGTCGCATGAACCTGGTAACCGTTTCCCTCCAGGTAAGGGCACTTAAGGGCGCTCACACACTCTGCAATCAAACAGTTTTTGTGGTCGGTCAGAGCCAAGCAGAGTGTGTTCTGTATGTGCTGGATCATAACGTTCACCTCTGAACTCAGCGTAAGTGACTCAGCAGCAGTGCAGTGTCTCCTCTGTTGGGTTTGCCCCTTGCAGTGGAATACAGATAGCTTGTAATAGATCACTGATACTGCAGTGTCTCCTCTGTTGGGTTTGCCCCTTGCAGTGGAATACAGATAGCTTGTAATAGATCACTGATACTTGGACTTTGAACGAAAAAGTATGGGTGTGGATGTGGGGACAAGTATGAGAAGAACAAGAATAAAACTACCGAGAGAACGCAGACATCAGGCCATTGAAAGATTGCAGTGATATTTCCTCTGAAATTGTGCTGTAATTGTGTATGTATATTCAATTAATCACAACCACACAAATCATAAGGCACGCTCAGGTTTTTCTTCACGTTCACCACGAAGATCACGTGCACATGTTTCTGCCATGTGGCAGGCACCGAATGAAGGGCAGCAAGGCACTATGGGTGCCGGGAACAGACCATGCCGGCATTGCCACACAGGTCGTGGTGGAGAAAATGCTGTGGTCGCAGAAACACCAGACACGCCGCCAGCTAGGACGCAGCAACTTCGAAGCGGAAATCTGGAAGTGGAAAAAAGAGTAAGGGGACTTGAAATAGTAAAACTTCCAAGTAGAAACTCCTTTGTTTTAACACATGGATTTTTTTTTTTTTTTTTTTTTTTTTTTTTTTTTTTTTTGAAACATGTAGATTGCATATAGTCCATATAGTATAAAAGCCCTTTGCGGTCGGCTGGGCTATAAGCAACATTATCTTATCTTATATAGTATAAAAAAAAATGTTCTGAAAAGCGGAATATTTGAACTGTTGCTTAGTGTAAATGTTAGAAGCATATGACTCTCTAAGATTTACTTGTTTGATGTTTTCTGTTCAGTATTGATGGTACAAAGTAAAAAAAATTTTGAGGGCTCAAGAATTGTTCTGTATCACTATCAGATTTTAGATATTTTGCTGCTCTGCAGTGCAATTACTTTTTCCTCTTTGTGTAATAGAAATGGAAGAAAGAAACACATTGTGTTTTGTACTTACAAAGTATTAATGGAAGTACTTACACTTTAACTGTGAGAGTTAAGCATGTGTCACACACACACACACACACACACACACACATACACACACACACACACACACACACACACACACACACACACACACACACACACACACCTGCACAGACACACACACACACACACGTATGCACGCATGCACACACGCACACACACACACATACACACACACGTTCACAGATGCTCGCACACACACACTCGTGCATCCATGCAGCACATACATGCATGTGCACACATACACATGTACACACACACACACACACATACACACACACACACACACACACACACACACACACACACACACATGCACACACACACACAAACCCAAACGCATGTGCACACAAATACATAGAGTGTTCTCTGACGATGTATTCCAAGCAGTTTTGGTCAGTGCCAGTCGACGCATTCACCCCATGTCTTCAGTGGAACTTGTGTGCAGGAAGGGCAATGTGATCGAAGAGCAGATGAAGTCCCTGGGGTCCTCCTTTGACTGGAGCTACAACTTCTTCACTCTGGATGACGTGAGATGCTCTGTGCATAATCTTCTGCCTCCCATTCATTCTTTCTGTTCAACAAATACTCAAATTGCAATGTTTTTTTCTCTTTCTTTTTTTTTTTTTGGGCTGTCTCATCTTCTGTGATTATACAGTGTTGTCAGCCCTTGCCGCTCCTTCTAGCTGTCTGTGCACAGCCACATTCTGACTTGTACTGCCTTAGCACCAGCAATGCACAGAGAGCAGTCAGTGTCAAGTCATCATGAGGCAACTCACCTGAGGCACTGCGTTAGTGCCAAGTCACTCTGGTGGTGTTCAGTGGTGCCTGTTCTGATCCAGTATACCCAGGGCACCACCTACTTAGTCCTCGGTTGACGACTACAATTGCTCCGTCACAGAACCAGCGTTGGTGATCATCTCCCTGCTGAGGGGGGCGGGCCTCCAGGTTCATCCAACAACAGTCCCCGTGGACTTGCCGATTCGGGCAACCTCAACACAAACTCACCAAGGACACAGACATGGTGAGGACATCAAAACTGAGGTCAGCGTGAGAGCAGGCCGAAAAAGGGCCACAGAATTTGGGACTTCTTTTCTCTCATGCTGATCGATGAGGATGAAGATGATGATGTTGGAAAGTTCCATTCTAGACTGAGACTGCATGACAGAGATGTACTCTGTGCTGACTTTTATCATGTATCCTGGCATCAACCAGGCCCAAGAGATACAGACACCTGCAGTGTTGGTCAGGCAGTCTGAGCAACACTCTCAAGGCTGCATCCAGTCGGTGGATGAAACTCAGCTGTATGGTTCCAGTCTTCCCAACTGAGCCCTACGTGGGCCGAAAAATCCCACAAATATGAATGGTTATAAATATGATGCATATTGAACCCATGACCTCTCACCAGGGAATCTGCCATGTTAACCCCTGCTCCATTGTGGCTGGTTACAAATGATCTTTAATGAATACTGTCAGTACTGATACCTTCACTTTAATGACAGGTGCTCCTTTTACAAACATTGTAATTACAAGAGCCTCTTTTGCGAACAGTATGACAACAGGTACTTGTGCAACAAATATTATGAGTACAAGTGCTTATTTGAAAAACACGAGATATTAACTACCTCTCTTCAACTAACATTATGACTGCAAGTGTCTTTTAAACAAACGTTTTAAATACAAGCGCTTTCTTTTTTTAACGAACATAGTAATTAACAGTGGGATGGTAAAGTGGTTAAAACACTAGACTGTCCATCTGAGAATGGCAGGTTCAAGCTCCCGGCAGTGTTTGGTGAAGGAGGTACAGAACAGGATGTTTCAAATCACCCAGGTCAACATTTATACAGACTTCATGAATGTGCACATGAACACACCAGATGAGATATACGTGTGTCAAAGATCCTGTCATGCATGTCAATATCGGAAAGGTTATGGAAACACAGACAGCGCCCAGCATACATCAAGATACATGGAGGGGAGATGGATGCCACAAAGCATGCACCATTGCATTCTGAAATGCTGTGAATGAATAAACTCAGCAACAACATTGTTGTTAACACGTCTCTCACTTTTCTTTCTTTCCTGTTCCCCACCATCCATGCTAGATCCTCAATCCGGTCAGTAAGGCGAAGTCCACAGTCCGCCGCAGAGACCCCACCGGTCCACAGCTTCAATCCGGTCAGTAAGGCGAAGGCTACAGTCCGCCGCAGAGACCCCACCGGTCCCCACAGCTTCAGTCCGGTCAGTAAGGCGAAGTCCACAGTCCGCCGCAGAGACCCCACCGGTCCCCACAGCTTCAGTCCGGTCAGTAAGGCGAAGTCCACAGTCCGCCACAGAGACCCCACCGGTCCCCACAGCTTCTCCTGGACTGGACTAGGCCACGTGTAACGTCTCAAGGCTTCAAAGGCGGGGCAGGACTGTAAGATGTGGAGAGGAGGGGAGGGGGTTTGGGAGCCTGTGCCACAAGGGCACTGGTCAGTATAAGAGAGTGTGAGACGTGCGAGATGGGAGAGGATCTGTGTGTTACAACATCCCCCAGGACCTGCTGATTATGGGATTACAGGACTGCTGCTGTACTTGTCTTCATGTCAGATCAAATATTCACTTCCTCCTTTGCTCTTTGAAGAATTAAACTTGAAAGAGAGACTCACTGTTCCCGTCTCGTTTGTCACACTACACATTATTATTGCTGTGGAATATGTCGGCACTGGCAGTCGCTCCGTCTCAGGCAGTGTCATCTCTTCTGTTTCAGAGGCTGTCAAGAGCGGTGACGGAGGCTTTCGTTCGTTTACACGAGAGGGGCAAAGTGTATCGCAGCACACAGCTCGTCAACTGGTCCTGTAGCCTTCAGTCTTCTATCTCAGACATCGAGGTGATGCATAGGAATCAACTAGTTGTTGTTTTTTTGTAATGGTGAAAGTATAGGAAAAGTTACCTGGTAGTTTTCTTTCTCTGCTGACTTCCTCATACTTGCCTTCAAGGCCGTGAGCATATTCAGCATGAGCAGATCCTTGGTAACTTGCACTTCAAAAGTATAGTAAGGAGAACAGATGATTCTGTCACCACCAGCAGACCCACTGGCTTACCTCCCCTGCCTGCTGCATCACTTCCACATAAGCAGACAATATCGGTCAGATTTTTGTTGTTGTTGTTGCTTCCAGTGCAACATGTCTTCCTCTTCGCTCTCCCTATGTTTCAGTTTCATTCAGGTGTCAGGGGCCGGAATAGCTCAGTTGGTAGAGCGCCGGACTCATGATCCTGGGGCTGCGAGTTCGAATTTCGATACAGGGAGATTTTTCCCTCGGAGTTAACATTGGTTCTGACTCCATTCCCCATACAGTCCGAATGAGACCATAAACCGTGGTTCCGTGTGTGAATGCACGCACAACATCTTACACACTAGAGGAATGAATTAATTATGATGAAAAGATGAGGAGAAAGAGTTTCTCATGGACAAGACTCAGCAGATGCTGATTTATGTGTTGACTCAACAAGCTGATCAGACCTTGATTACCTAGCAAATGTGGTCTGTCTCACTACTGCAGTTGTTGTGTTGTGTGTGTGTGTGTGTGTGTGTGTGTGTGTGTGTGTGTGTGTGAGTGCAACAGCACATCTGTGGTTCTGTATGTGTATGTACATTCATGTGTGTGTGTGTGTTTGTATGACTGCATCTGCACATCTGTGGTTCTGTATGTGTATGTACATTCGTATGTGTGTTTGTGTGAGTGCAACTGCACATCTGTGGTTCTATATGTGTATGTACATTCGTGTGTGTGAGTGCATCTGCACATCTATGGTTCTATATGTGTATGTACATTCATGTGTGTGTGTGTGCGCCTGTTCATGGAAGTGTAGACAAGGAAAGGGGGGAGGAGAGGGAGGACAGGCTTTTGGCTACATTATCGCCACTTTATTGACCTGTTAAAATGGAGATTCTGCACAAATGTTCTTGTTTCCAATGGTTACATGGGCCTAAATGTTTCTTGCCAGCAGGACATCAATCAATTTTCCTGACCAGAAGCCTAGTATTCAGATGACAATTCGGAGTCTGATGAAGAGTGGAGAATGGGAGAACAAGGAGTGGAAAAAATCCTGTCCCATATGAGACTTGAATAATTAGCCTGGGGTCTTTTCGCTGCGTAAGTGCCAGCATTATTTGTCTGGTTAACGCTCAGCAGACTGGAAGTTTAGAAGAGTGCAGAGATATTTGATATCCTACCCATTCCTTCCTTGCCTTGCCCTTTAGCCTTATTACTATCTCCACCTTCATACACATGAAACGCATGCAAGCTTGTATGGATGCGCTCATTTGCACAAAATTTCATGTGCATGGATGCATGTGTGCACTCACATGTACATACGCGCACTCACTCACATACAAACGCACGCATGCACTCACACACGTGTGCACACATGCACGCATGCACACACGCACACACGCACGCACACACACACACACACACACACACACACACACACACACATGTGCATACAGATACACACATCAACACATGCACTGGCTGAAACACACACGCACAGAACAGTTACTCTATGGGAACGAAACGATGTGCAATCCTCAGGTGGACAACATCACCATGAATGGTCGCACCAGGCGCCAGGTACCAGGGTATGAGGACAGCGTGGAGTTTGGTGTCCTGTCTTCATTTGCCTACCCTGTGGAGGACACAGGTGAGAAGGATGTGTGTGTGTGTGTGTGTGTGTGTGTGTGTGTATGGTGTGTGTGTGAGTGTGAGTGTGTGTGTGTGTGTGTGTGTGTGTGTGTGTGTGTGTGTGTGAGTGTGTGTGTGTGTGTGAGTGGGGTGTGTGTGTGTGTGTGTGTGTGAGTGGGTGTGTGTGTGGGGTGTGGGTGTGTGTGTGTGAGTGTGTGTGTGGGTGTGTGAGTGTGTGTGTGTGTGCGTGTACGTGTGCGTGAGTGTGAGTGTGTGTGTGTGCGTGCGTGCGTGCGTGCGTGCGTGTGTGTGTGTGTGTGCGTGCGTGCGTGCGTGCGTGCGTGTGTGTGTGTGTGTGCGTGCGTGTATGTGATGTGTGTGTGCGTGTATGTGTGTGTGTGTGTGTGTGTGCGTGCGTGTATCATGTGAGTGTGTGTGTATGTGTATGTACGTGATGGTGTGTGTGTGTGTGTTCGTGTGGATGGGTAGGTGGGTGTGGGTAGGTGGGAACGTGGGAGCATGTGTGTGTGCGTGCATGCATGTGTGTGTGCGTGCATGCATGTGTGTGTGCGTGCATGCATGTGTGTGTGCGTGCATGCATGGTGTGTGCGTGCATGCATGTGTGTGTGCGTGCGTGCACCTGTGCACCAACAATTTTTCAAGACAACGCAATGTTTAGCCCTTTGTCCCCAGACGTTGAACAAACGTGCATGATGTTCTGCCACAGATGAGGAAATCGTGGTATCAACAACACGCCTGGAAACGATGCTGGGAGACACCGCCGTGGCTGTGCACCCGGAAGACTCTTGCTACGCCCACCTGGTGGGCCGCCAGGTGCGGCACCCGCTGTGTGACAGGTCTCTCCCCGTCATTTCAGACTCCTTTGTGGATCGAGCCTTTGGATCAGGTGAGAATCAGGAGTTTCGGCATGTTCGTGAACGGGCCGTGTGTCTGAAAGGAATTTACCTATAACGTGAAGGACAGAGCTGGTGGTTGGCAGGATAGGAGGGTATGTATGCGATTGAAGAGAGGGAGGTGTGAGTTGGGAATGTAAGGGGATGGAGAATGGGCAAGGTTGGTAGAGAGCTCCGTGTTAGTGGGATTTTACACTCAGTTCAAAGTGGTTAGCATCGTGGAGTCCTGGCTGGGAGGTCGTGGGGTTTGATTCCCATCAGTCATGTGGAATTTTTCTGCCCCGACCGGCTCCTACCCAGAGTTGAGTTTGCTACGGGCTCAGTTGGGAAGACTGGGACCACACAGTCAACTTTAATCCACTTAATGGATGCGTCTCTGAGAGTGTAGCTCAAATTTCCTGACAACACTGCAGGTGTCTGTGTCTCTTGGGCCTGGTTGATGCTGGAATATATTATGACAGTAAGCGCAGAGTACAGCCCTGTCATGCAGTCTCAGACTGGAATGGAAATCCACAGCATCATCATCATTCTCATTCTCATCGATCCGCATTTAAAAAAAAAAAGTCTCAAATTCTGTGGCCCTTCATGACCTGCTCTCATGGTGACCTCAGTTTCGATGTCCTCTCCATGTCTGTGGCCTTGGTTTGGTTCTGTCTGGGTCTGCAGTATCGGCGAGTTCATGGGGGCTGTCTTTGGACGGACGTGGTGGTGCCCTTCCTGAGGGAGAGCTCACTTGTGCCAGTTCTGCAGCTAACCAATTAGTGTCGTCAGTAAGGGGCTTAGTAGGTGATGTCCTGCGTATGTTGGATCAGAACAGGCGCCACCGAACACCACTGAACACCACCCAACACCACTGAACACCACTGAACACCACCCAACACCACTGAACACCACCAAACACCACCGAACACCACCCAACACCACTGAACACCACCAAACACCACCCAACACCACTGAACACCACCCAACACCACTGAACACCACCCAACACCACCCAACACCACTGAACACCACTGAACACCACCCAACACCACTGAACGCCACCAAACACCACTGAACACCACCAAACACCACCGAACACCGCCAAACACCACCCAACACCACGGAACACCACCAAACACCACCGAACACCACTGAACACCATTGAACACCACCAAACACCACCGAACACCACCAAACACCACCGAACACAACTGAACACCATCAAACACCACTGAACACCACCCAACACCACCGAACACCACCAAACACCACCGAACACCACCAAACACCACTGAACACCACCAAACACCACTGAACACCACCAAACACCATTGAACACCACCAAAGTGACTCAGCAGCAGTGCCTCTAGTGGGCTGCCTCTTAACGACTTGAGATTGACTGCTCCCAGTGGATTGCCAGTGCCGAGCTGCAGTGGGCCACGCCGGGCTGTGGCTGTGGAGAGGGGTCAGAATGAGCGGTGTGGGTGCAATGCCTTTGAGGTAGCATAGAAGATGGGACACAAAAAAGAAGAAGAAAAGAATTGGAAGAGAGTGCCGTATGTGTGAGGAAATGGAATGGAGGGTTTCTTTTGGGGGGTAAGGGGGAAGTGAAGTTGGAGGAATTATGTGAGTCCCAGTTTAATTACACTTTATGCCGCCACCATCCCCTGTCTGTACTGTGATAGGTCTCTCTGGGCGCAGATCGGCCTGACCAGCCATCTACGCAGTCGCCCCCAATCCCAGGATGACTAGATGGTCTTCGTCGTCTCGACAGACAAACAACAACACTTTATGCTTTCTACATAGGCAGCATCCCTGGTTGAAGGACCGTGGAACAGTAGAGAAACAAAGCACAAGAGCAAGGAGTGATCAGATTGGAGTCGAGCAACACCTGTTTGAACAAGTTGGCATCACCATTACTTCTGAGAGCTGAAAGACACTCTGTGCCCACAAATAAAAATTAAAATGTTTTTTCGATCATGGTGGACATTCCAGTCTGAGTCCCTGTGTGTGTGATCTGAGCAGAAGTCTGTGCAAAGTCCTCAGGCGCTCACGGTCTGCCAGCGTCCATCCCAGTGAAAGAAAAGAGGTCTCTGAGAACACAAAGAATCTTGAGGAAAGAGCTGGCAAGTTGGGCGGCACATGAAACAAGTTTACAGCAAATCAGTCAGACAGGGTGACAACTTGTGTGCATTTAAACTTTCTGCTTCTGTGATCATATCTAGGTGAGGTAATTTTCCTTTTTTTGTTTTTGTTTTTGTTTAAAATAAGGTAACACAAAGCCTTGCAGGAAAAGGCCAAATTTGACATTTTTTTAACACCATTCCTTCTGTGAGGATCTAGGTGGTACTATGCTGGATGAGTACTACATCAATACTGGGATTTTTAATGAGGAAATGATGCATCGCTTTACTCTAACCAAACCGTTGGCAGAAATCGTCTTTCCCTCCCACAGGGGCGGTGAAGATCACCCCGGGTCATGACCCCGTTGACCTGGAGGTCGGCCGCCGACACGGTCTGGCAGAGCTGAGCATTCTGGACGACGAGGGCAGGCTCTGCGGGGAGCTGCCCCAGGAGTTTGCGGGTCTGCCACGCTTCACGGCGCGAGGGGCCGTGCGGTCGGCGTTGAGTGACCTTGGTCTGTACCGTGGGGAGGTGAACCACGCCATGGTGTTGCCTGTGTGCAGGTAAGGCTGTCTGTCTCTGGCTTTGATTGGTTGAAGCCCAGCTGATCATGCAGAGCCTTAGCAGGATTTAAAACAGTTTTTTTTTAATTAAATGCACTGATCACTGCATAGCTAGAGTTTCGGGTACATTTATCACATATCCAGTGTAGATTTTAAAGACTTGAACATAAACGATTGTAAACATTTTGTTTATACATAGGGTGTATTTTTGATCATTCAAGAACCTTAAGAATGCAGTTATTACCTGTTTCATTCTGTTCTACATTCATTGTTAGTAATGAGGTTTGGAAAACAGAGGGTTTCAAGCCGCCTTTGTGTTAACATGCTGGCCCTAATCAGTTCTCATCATGTTTTCTGACTTTCCTGAAAGCCTTGAAAATCACAATTTTATTTATTGTTTTATGAAGAAAAAACGGTGTCAAAATGTGCTTTTAGTGGTCAGTGTGAGGCATGACTGATTTATATATATATATATATATATATATATATAATATATATATATAATATATATATATATATATATATAATATATATATATATATGAATATAACCAAAGAGCCTAAAATGATTTTAAAAGTGCTCGACCCCTTGGGGAGCAACATTTGTCAATGATGTTAAAAAGGAAGGTTAAAACTCGAGGTCCTGATGACAGCACAGCAAGCTCGAAACAAATTTGTAGAGTTTTAACCTCGAGTTTTAACCTTCCTTTTTAACATCATTGACAGATATATATATAATATAATATATATATATATATATATATATATATATATATATATATATAATATATATATATATATATATATATATAATAAATATATTGTGAGCTGTATTGTGTGGTGTTGTATTGTGTGGTATTGTATTGTGTGGTGTTGTATTGTGTGGTATTGTATTGTGTGGTGTTATATTGTGTGGTGTTGTATTGTGTGGTGTTGTATTGTGAGCTGTATTGTGTGGTGTTGTATTGTGTGGTGTTGTATTGTGTGGTGTTGTATTGTGTGGTATTGTATTGTGTGGTGTTGTATTGTGAGCTGTATTGTGTGGTGTTGTATTGTGTGGTATTGTATTGTGTGGTGTTGTATTGTGAGCTGTATTGTGTGGTGTTGTATTGTGAGCTGTATTGTGTGGTGTTGTATTGTGTGGTATTGTATTGTGTGGTGTTGTATTGTGTGGTATTGTATTGTGTGGTGTTGTATTGTGTGGTGTTGTATTGTGTGGTGTTGTATTGTGTGGTGTTGTATTGTGTGCTGTTGTATTGTGAGCTGTATTGTGTGGTGTTGTATTGTGAGCTGTATTGTGTGGTGTTGTATTGTGTGGTGTTGTATTGTGTGGTGTTGTATTGTGAGCTGTATTGTGTGGTGTTGTATTGTGTGGTGTTGTATTGTGTGGTGTTGTATTGTGAGCTGTGTTGTGTGATGTTGTATTGTGTGGTGTTGTATTGTGAGCTGTTGTATTGTGTGGTGTTGTATTGTGTGGTGTTGTATTGTGTGGTGTTGTATTGTGTGGTGTTGTATTGTGAGCTGTGTTGTGTGATGTTGTATTGTGTGGTGTTGTATTGTGAGCTGTATTGTGTGGTGTGTATGTGTGTGGGTGTGTTGTGTGGTGTTGTATTGTGTGGTGTTGTATTGTGTGGTGTTGTATGTGTGGTGTTGTATTGTGTGATGTTGTATTGTGTGATGTGTTGTGTGATGTTGTATTGTGTGGTGTGGTATTGTGAGCTGTGTTGTGTGGTGTTGTATTGTGTGGTGTTGTATTGTGTGATGTTGTATTGTGGTGGTGTTGTATTGTGAGCTGTGTTGTGTGATGTTGTATTGTGTGGTGTGGTATTGTGAGCTGTGTTGTGTGGTGTTGTATTGTTTGGTGTTGTATTGTATGGTGTTGGTGGTATTGTGTGGTGTTGTATTGTGAGCTTGTGTTGTGTGGTATTGTATTGTGAGCTGTATTGTGTGGTGTTGTATTGTGAGCTGTATTGTGTGGTATTGTATTTTGAGCTGTATTGTGGTGTTGTATTGTGAGCTGTATTGTGTGGTGTTGTATTGTGAGCTGTGTTGTGTGGTGTTGTATTGTGAGCTGTGTTGTGTGGTGTTGTATTGTGAGCTGTGTTGTATTGTGAGCTGTGTTGTGTGGTATTGTATTGTGAGCTGTATTGTGTGGTGTTGTATTGTGAGCTGTATTGTGTGGTGTTGTATTGAGAGCTGTGTTGTGTGGTATTGTATTGAGAGCTGTGTTGTGTGGTATTGTATTGAGAGCTGTATTGTGTGGTGTTGTATTGTGAGCTGTACTGTGTTACGCTCTGTTGTGTGGTGTTGTATTGAGAGCTGTGTTGTGTGGTGTTGTATTGTGAGCTGTATTGTGTGGTGTTGTATTGTGAGCTGTATTGTGTGGTGTTGTATTGTGAGCTGTATTGTGTGGTGTTGTATTGAGAGCTGTGTTGTGTGGTGTTGTATTGTGAGCTGTGTTGTGTGGTGTTGTATTGTGTGGTGTTGTATTGTGAGCTGTGTTGTGTGGTGTTGTATTGTGTGGTGTTGTATTGAGAGCTGTGTTGTGTGGTGTTGTATTGTGAGCTGTATTGTGTGGTGTTGTATTGTGTGGTGTTGTATTGAGAGCTGTGTTGTGTGGTGTTTGTATTGTGTGGTGTTGTATTGTGTGGTGTTGTATTATGAGTTGTGTTGTGTGGTGTTGTATTATGAGCTGTGTTGTTTGGTGTTGTATTATGAGCTGTGTTGTGTGATGTTATATTGAGAGCTGTATTGTGTGGTCTTGTATTATGGCTGTGTTGTGTGGTGTTGTATTGTGTGTGTTGTATTGAGAGCTGTATTGTGTGGTGTTGTATTATGAGCTATGTTGTGTGGTGTTGTATTATGAGCTGTATTGTGTGGTGTTGTATTGAGAGCTGTATTATGTGGTGTTGTATTATGAGCTGTGTTGTGTGGTGTATTATGAGCTGTATTATGTGGTGTTGTATTGAGAGCTGTATTGTTTTGGTGTTGTATTATGGGCTGTGTTGTGTGGGGTTGTATTATGAGCTGTGGTGTTGTATTGTGAGCTGTGTTGTTTGGTGTTGTATTGTGAGCTGTGTTGTGTGTGTTGTATTGTGAGCTGTGTTGTGTGGTGTTGTATTGTGACTGTGTTGTATTGTGAGCTGTGTTGTGTGGTATTGTATTGTGAGCTGTATTGTGTGGTGTTGTATTGTGAGCTGTATTGTGTGGTGTTGTATTGAGAGCTGTGTTGTGTGGTATTGTATTGAGAGCTGTGTTGTTTGGTATTGTATTGAGAGCTGTATTGTGTGGTGTTGTATTGTGAGCTGTACTGTGTTACGCTTGTGTTGTGTGGTGTTGTATTGAGAGCTGTGTTGTGTGGTGTTGTATTGTGAGCTGTATTGTGTGGTGTTGTATTGTGAGCTGTATTGTGTGGTGTTGTATTGTGAGCTGTGTTGTGTGGTGTTGTATTGTGTGGTGTTGTATTGTGAGCTGTGTTTGTGTGGTGTTGTATTGTGTGGTGTTGTATTGAGAGCTGTGTTGTGTGGTGTTGTATTGTGAGCTGTATTGTGTGGTGTTGTATTGTGTGGTGTTGTATTGAGAGCTGTGTTGTGTGGTGTTGTATTGTGAGCTGTGTTGTGTGTGTTGTATTGTGTGGTGTTGTATTGTGTGGTGTTTGTATTATGAGTTGTGTTGTGTGGTGTTGTATTATGAGCTGTGTTGTTTGGTGTTGTATTAGAGCTGTGTTGTGTGATGTTATATATGAGAGCTGTATTGTGTGGTCTTGTATTATGGGCGTGTTGTGTGGTGTTTGTATTGTGTGGTGTTTGTATTGAGAGCTGTATTGTGTGGTGTTGTATTATGAGCTATGTTGTGTGGTGTTGTATTATGAGCTGTATTGTGTGGTGTTGTATTGAGAGCTGTATTATGTGGTGTTGTATTATGAGCTGTGTTGTGTGGTGTATTATGAGCTGTATTATGTGGTGTTGTATTGAGAGCTGTATTGTTTGGTGTTGTATTATGGGCGTGTGTTGTGTGGGGTTGTATTATGAGCTGTGTTGTGTGGTTGTTGTATTGTGAGCTGTGTTGTTTGGTGTTGTATTGTGAGCTGTGTTGTGTGGTGTTGTATATGAGCTGTGTTGTGTGTGTTGTATTGAGAGGTGTATTGTGTGGTGTTGTATTGTGTGTTGTTGTATTATGAGCTGTGTTGTGTGGTGTTGTATTATGAGCTGTGTTGTGTGTTGTTGTATTGAGAGGTGTATTGTGTGGTCTTGTATTATGAGCTGTGTTGTGTGGTGTTGTATTGAGAGCTGTATTTGTGGTGTTGTATTATGAGCTGTGTGGTGTGGTGTTGTATTGTGTGGTGTTGTATTGAGAGCTGTATTGTGTGGTGTTGTATTATGAGCTGTGTTGTGTGGTGTGTATTGTGTGGTGTTGTATTGTGAGCTGTATTGCGTGGTGTTGTATTGAGAGCTGTGTTGTGTGGTGTTGTATTGTGAGCTGTATTGTGTGGTGTTATATTGTGAGCTGTATTGTGTGGTGTTGTATTGTGAGCTGTATTGTGTGGTGTTTTATTGTGAGCTGTGTTTGTGTGGTGTTGTATTGAGAGCTGCATTGTGTGGTGTTGTATTGTGAGCTGTATTGTGTGGTGTTGTATTGTGAGCTGTTTTTGTGTGGTGTTGTATTGTGAGCTGTGTTGTGTGGTGTTGTATTTTTAGCTGTATTGTGTGGTGTTGTATTGTGAGGTGTGTTGTGTGGTGTTGTATTGTGAGGTGTATTGTGTGTGTGTTTGTATTGTGAGCTGTGTTGTGTGGTGTTGTATTGTGAGCTGTGTTGTGTGGTGTATTGTGAGGTGTATTGTGTGGTGTTGTATTGTGAGCTGTATTGTGTGGTGTTTTATTGTGAGCTGTGTTGTGTGGTGTTGTATTGAGAGCTGTGTTGTATTGTGTGGTTTGTATTGTGAGCTGTGTTGTTTGGTGTTGTATTGAGAGCTGTGGTTGTATTGTGTGGTGTGAGTTGTACTGTGTTAATCTGTGTTGTGGTGTGTTGTATTGTGAGCTGTACTGTGTTTGTGTGGTGTTGTATTGTGAGCTGTGTTTTATTGTGAGCTGTGTGTTGTGTGGTGTTGTATTGTGAGCTGTGTTGTGTGGTGTTTGTATTTTGAGCTGTGTTGTGTGGTGTTGTATTGTGAGCTGTGTTGTGTGGTATTTTATTGTGTGGTGTTGTATTGTGAGCTGTACTGTGTTACGCTGTGTTGTTGTTGTGTGTTGTTATTGTGAGCTGTGTTGTGTGTGTTGTATTATTAGCTGTGTTGTTGTGTGTTGTATTGTGTGTGTTGTATTGTGAGCTGTGTTGTTTGGTGTTGTATTGTGTGGTGTTGTATTGTGTGGTGTTGTATTGTGTCGTGTTGTATTGTGTGGTGTTGTATTGTGTGGTGTGTTGTGTGTGTTGTATTGTGAGCTGTGTTGTGTGTGTGTGTGTTTATGAGCTGTGTTGTTTGGTGTTGTATTGTGCGTGTTGTTTGGTGTTGTATTGTGTCGGTGTTGTATTGTGTGGTGTTGTATTGTGTCGTGTTGTATTGTGTGGTGTGTTGTGTGTTGTTGTATTGTGAGCTGTGTTGTGTGGTGTTGTATTGTGAGCTGTATTGTGTGGTGTTTATTGTGTGGTGTTGTATTGCGAGCTGTATTGTGTGTGTTGTATTGTGTGGTGTTGTATTGTGAGCTGTATTGTGTGTGTTGTATTGTGAGCTGTATTGTGTGTGTTGTATTGTGAGCTGTATTGTGTGGTGTTGTATTGTGTGGTGTTGTATTGTGAGCTGTATTGTGTGTGTTGTATTGTGTGGTGTTGTATTGTGTGGTGTTTGTTGTATTGTGTGGTGTTGTATTGTGAGCTGTGTTGTTTGGTGTTGTATTGTGTGGTTGTATTGTGTGTGTTGTATTGTGTGGTGTTGTATTGTGTGGTGTTGTATTGTGTGTGTGTTTGTTGTATTGTGAGCTGTGTTGTTTGGTGTTGTATTGTGTCGTGTTGTATTGTGTGGTGTTGTATTGTGAGCTGTGTTGTGTGGTGTTGTATTGTGTCGTGTTGTATTGTGTGTGTTGTATTGTGAGCTGTATTGTGTGATGTTGTTTGTGTGGTGTTGTATTGTGTGGTGTTGTATTGCGTGGTGTTGTATTGTGAGCTGTATTGTGTGGTGTGGTTTGTGAGCTGTATTGTGTGGTGTTGTATTGTGACTGTATTGTGTGGTGTTGTGTTGTGAGCTGTATTGTGTGGTGTTGTATTGTGAGCTGATTGTGTGGTGTTGTATTGTGTGGTGTTGTATTGTGAGCTGTGTTGTGTGGTGTTGTGTTGTGAGCTGTATTGTGTGGTGTTGTATTGTGAGCTGTATTGTGTGGTGTTGTATTGTGAGCTGTATTGTGTGATGTTGTATTGTGTGGTGTTGTATGTGAGCTGTGTTGGTGGTGTTTATTGTGAGCTGTATTGTGTGGTGTTACATCGTGAGCTGTATTGCACGGTGTTTATTGTGAGCTGTGTTGTGTGGTGTTGTTTGTGAGCTGTGTTGTGTGATGTTGTATTGTGTGGTGTGGTATTGTTGGTGTTGTATTGTGTGGTGTTGTATTGTGAGCTGTATTGCGTGGTGTTGTATTGTGAGCTGTATTGTGTGGTGTTACATCGTGACTGTATGCACGGTGTTGTATGTGACTGTGTTGTGTGGTGTTGTGTTGTGAGCTGTATTGTGTGGTGTTGTATTGTGATCTGTAGTGTGTGGTGTTTTGTGAGCTTATTGTGTGGTGTTGTATTGTGAGCTGTATTGTGTGTGTTGTATTGTAGCTGTGTTGTGTGGTGTGTATTGTGAGCTGTATTGTGTGTTTTGTATTGTGTGTGTTGTATTGTGACTGATTGCGTGGTGTTGTATTGTAGCTGTATTGCGTGTGTTGTATTGTGACTGTATTGTTGGTTTACATCGGAGCTGATTGAATGGTGTTGTATTGTGAGCTGTACTGTGTTACGCTGTGTTGCATGGTGTTGTGTTGTGAGCTGTTCTGTGTTACGCTGTGTTGCAGCCGTCGGGGAGTGTGGTGGGGAGGCCAGGCTGAAGGAGCATGGTTTCTGAACTGTCAGCAGATGCAGAGAGAGCTGTTCAGGTCAGCCGGACTTTTGAACGTGATTGTTTCTGTTTTTAACTCTTTCATTCCTACTTTTCTATGAACCATTGCATCCTCTTGTTCCTAGATTCTTATGATATGAGTATTCCCTTCATTCCTGGATTTTGAGAAAAAAAAAGAAGTGTAAATGAGAACTGCCACGTATGCAGTAGCAATACTGGCCAGAATAGAGCGTCGACCACTTTCCCACTCTGTAGGGGCCGTCTGGCATCCATTCCAATTTCATAAACACTGCTGCGCGAGCGATCCGGTGATGACGTTTTTACCGATGACGCAACTAACACGAAGTTCAAAGCTCCTACCGCGAGAACCGATTTTCCGGGCTGCAGGAAGGAAAGGAGGAATTTTGTGCTGCCCGGTTTTCTGGCTGCAGGAAGGAAGGGTAGGATTTCTGCAAACAAGGGAAAACCAGGTACAGGGATGAAAGAGTTAATATTGATTTTTTAACAGAGTGATCACCTTTGGTAAGTCCCTGTCACACTCTAATTCAGTTTTCTCTTCTCCGAGGTGAGGGAAACCAACCCTTCTCCCTCACCCTCCCGTGTTCTTCATTCCCTGTCCCTCCCTCTCCTGCTCCCCCCCCCCCCCCCCCCCCCCCCCCCCCCCCCCCCCCCCCCCCCCCCCCCCCCCCCCCCCCCCCCACCTCCATCCATGTTAACTGTAGGTAGATGAAGTGTATATATGTTTGCTTGTGCAATCATAATCGTGTGCATGCGTTCATGTTTGAGCAAGAATATGTCTGCGTGAATACTCACACTAATGCATGTTTGAAAGAGGATGAATACATGAATATATACACTCATGTCCATAGAACTAAATGTGCATGTGATTATGTCTATGCACAAGTACATAATCCGCAATGCCTCTTTATGTAAATGGATGCATGCATGACTGCAATTTCTGTGTATGTAAATGGGTGCATGCATGACTGCATTTCTGTGTATGTAAATGGGTGCATGCAAACTGACATTTCTGTGTGTTTAAATGGGTGCATGCATGACTGCATTTCTGTGTATGTAAATGGGTGCATGCATGACTGCATTTTGTGTATGTAAATGGGTGCATGCATGACTGCATTTCTGTGTATGTAAATGGGTGCATGCATGACTGCATTTCTGTGTGTGTAAATGGATGCATGCATGACTGCATTTCTGTGTATGTAAATGGATGCATGCATGATTGCATTTCTGTGTATATAAATGGATGCATGCATGACTGCATTTCTGTGTATATAAATGGATGCATGCATGACCGCATTTCTGTGTATGTAAATGGATGCATGCATGACTGCATTTCTGTGTGTGTAAATGGGTGCATGCATGACTGCATTTCTGTGTATGTAAATGGATGCATGCATGACTACATTTCTGTGGTGTGCAGGCAGTGAAGCGAGGAGAACTGACGTTTTCTGCCCCGCATCACGAAGCTGTGTGGTACGAGTGGCTGTCCAAAGGCAGGTCAGTCATCGGGTCCAGTCAGTAAATCCAGTCCAGGTTTTCATGTCATCTGCATTTTTTGCAACACCATCAGGTCGTTGTCATGTATGAATCATGTCATCTGCATTTTACACCACCATCAGGTCGTTGTCATGTATGAAAGTTTTGCAGGGGATGTGATAGTGATTTGGTTAGGACGCTCGATTCTCCGAAAGAAGCAGAGGCAGGTTTCTTTGACGCAAGAAATGGCAAGGGGTGAGAGGTTAGATGAATAAACTTGAAGAATACCGAGCTGATGAAGATCAACACCACAGGCAGCAGCCCAGTCACAGTCGGAGGCGAGCCCATCAGGGAAGTAGATTCCTTTGTCTACTTGGAAGCGTAGTTGACAAGCAGGGAGGCACCAACGGAGACATCATAGCCAGGATAGGCAAGGCGCTAGCAGCATTCATCATGCTAAAGAACATCTGGGCCTCAGGAGAGATCAGAAGGACAACAAAATTGTGTGTCTTCAGTTCAAACGTAAAGTCAGTTCTGCTCTATGGCTGCGAGACTTGGAGAATGACCAAGGCAGTACAGCAAAAAATTCAGACCTTCATCAACTCCTGTCTGAGGCACATCTTCAAAATCAGATGGTCAGAGAAAATCAACAATGAAGATCTATGGAAGCAAGCAGGACAGGAACCAGTGGCCAAG
>CM031609.1:83036636-83049136 GCA_018398815.1 Conus ventricosus | reverse complement strand
TGAGTGGCTTCATCATATTGATATGGAAAATAGCTGCAAATCTATTCCTAGGATTAAGAACGCAATTATGTAGTTTCATGCGATTGCACAGTACCTAATGTTTGTTTTGTCGTACTGATTACTAGAGATACTAAAAGCTCTAAAGGTGTACTGACTAACCCAGAATGAACATTCCGTGTCCTTCAGCAAGGAGGTGAAGTGCACTTGAAGGTGGTGTGTTGTACTGCAGGTGTTGCTGCATGGAATCGTGCGTGACGCCCACGGACGTAAGATGAGCAAGTCGCTGGGCAACGTGGTGGACCCCATGGACGTCATCAGGGGCGCGTCACTGCAGGTGAGCAAGCTGGCCATGGTGAACTGCAGGCAACAGGTTTCCCTGTATGAAACAGAAACACAAACGAGAAAGCTGAAATGGAAATTACTGTTGAGAACTTTCAGGCTTTAATTTCCATTTCACCTTTATTATTTGTTCATTTCTTTGTGAGAGATTGACAGGTGTTTGAAGAATGTTATGAACGTTTTGGATTGAAACAACTTGCAACGTACAGTTTGTGTAGTTTTTTAGCTTGGAAACTGCCAGAGCGGGATCCTATTCTTTTTTTAGGTTTCCAACACATCGAAGTTCACAAGTTCAACTGCCACAAATATTTAAGAGAAAAATTACTACTATTCCGACAGATGAAAGGGACAAACAAATTTCAAGACAAAACATGGCACGATTTGACCTCTTTGGTCTTCTTCAGGCAAGGTAAACAACATTCAAGACAATGAAAACGAAGAACGAGCAATCACTTATCTCCTCATATTGAGTGCAAAATGGAGGTTGAATGAGGAGGGGAAAAGGGGAGGCAAGTTCTAATAACAACTGGGGAATATTCTACAAGATGCAGACACAGTATTCGAGATCTCACCAGCTGAGGCTGAGGCAGCAGGCAATAACGTTTTTGAAGTATGTTGTACTTTATCACACAAAATATAGCTTCCTCTCCTCCATCGTCTCTGTTTTGATAGACATCCCCCTTCTTCCCCCTCTACCTCCTCAAGGTCAGCAAGAATCCATTTTCTCTTCTCTTGTCTTTTGTTTCCTTTTCTTGTTGTTGCTTTGAAGTCTTGACGTCGATGGCTGACATGGTCGTTGGTTCCTTGCAGGCTCTGCAGGCGTCAGTGGACAGCGGTCGTCTGAGTGGTCAGGAGGTGAAGGTGGCCCAGGACGGCCAGAGGAAGAACTTTCCACAGGGCATTCCCGAGTGTGGCGCCGACGCTCTCCGCTTCACTCTCTGCTCCTACGACTTCAAAGGTGTCGCATTTAGGATTTTTTGAAAAATGTGTTTTTTGTCAGTATCATGTTCGCCCTCTATTTTCCCCTCTCTTTTCCCCTCTCTTTTCCCCTCTCTTTTCCCCTCTCTTTTCCCCTCTTTTCCCCTCTCTTTTCCCCTCTCTTTCCCCTCTATTTTCCCCTCTCTTTTCCCCTCTCTTTTCCCCTCTCTTTTTCCTTGCACTCACTCTTCCCTTCTCCTCCTCTCTCTTTCCTTCTCCTCCTCTCTCTTTCCTTCTCCTCCTCTCTCTTTCCTTCTCCACCTCTCTCTTTCCTTCTCCTCCTCTCTCTTTCCTTCTCCTCCTCTCTCTTTCCTTCTCCACCTCTCTCTTTCCTTCTCCTCCTCTCTCTTTCCTTCTCCTCCTCTCTCTTCCCTTCTCCTCCTCTCTCTTTCCTTCTCCTTCTCTCTCTTCCCTTCTCCTCCTCTCTCTTTCCTTCTCCTCCTCTCTCTTCCCTTCTCCTCCTCTCTCTTCCCTTCTCCTCCTCTCTCTTTCCTTCTACCCTCTCCTTCCTGACGTCTCACCAGTTCTCCTCCCTCCCTTCCCTGCTTGCCCATCTTTCTTGCTCATCCTGTTTGTTGCATTTCCACTGTGCACTTTGAACAGCTCTTACACAGCTGCATTCAGGTTTATCTTGCCTCAACCCTAAAGGACAGCCCAAAGAGAGCAGTGAGAATCGGTTGGTCAGGGAATGTTTTCCAACACTGTTGAATGCACCCATTGAAAGGGATGAAACTTGACTCTGTGGTTCAGGTCTTTCCATGTTAGTCCGTAGCTCTCTCAGCTTTTTTAGTATCAACTGACCAAGACAGCAGAATCCCACATGTAAATGCTCTGGACAGGACTTGAAATGACAACCTCCCAGTCTGCAGCATGGGATGCTAACCACCGCACCAAAGTGGTGGGTGATCCGGCATTTTTATCCTTTTCATTCTGTGTGTGTGTGTGTGTCTGTGTCTGTGTCTGTGATGTTGTTTTGTTTTCTTTTCTTTTGTATGTCTGTACCTTTCTTACTGTCCTGTTTTATTTTTACTGTGAAACAGATCCTTGATGCCATCTGATTTATGTCTGCTCTCATGACTTTAGAAAATAGATGAATAGTGTGATTTTATCTTGTCTTTGTTTCGCTATTTATGTTTTTGCTATCATTATTGTTGCTTTTTTATTTTAGTGTTGTTGGGGTGGGGGTGGGGGTGGGGGTGGGTGCAGAGAGGGGAGGGGAGGAGGCAAAGACAGCAGTCGGTGCAGGGAGGAGTTTAGTTGTCTTTGTTCATGTGTGTGTGTGTGTGTGTGTGTGTGTGTGTGTGTGTGTGTGTGTGTGTGTGTGTGTGTGTGTCTCTTTGTGTGTGTGTGTCTGTGTGTGTGCCTCTGTGTGTATGTCTCTGTGAGTATGTGTTTGTTTTAAGGGAAAGGGGGGGGGGGGGGGGGGGCAGATTGTAGGTTAGGTATGTCTGTTTTTGTATGTACATGTGTGTGTGTGTGTGTGGGGGGGGGGGGGGTATTTCAGAGGGCTGTTTCTTGATTTTCCTCATAAGCTATATTCATGGCCAGTCTGTATGTTTGTACATGTTTGCATTTACACTCGTCCTCATTTCAGCATCTTTTCATAGAAAAGGATATTAAATGCTTGCATGTACGCTCAGGCATTTATGTATGTTTTTGTTTCTTTTGAATTTGTTTTTTTAATGCTGCTTTTCAGCTCTGCAGGGACATGCATTTGAGTTTGAAGCCATGTCTGAACTATGCACAGCTATCAAGTCGGATGATGGGGATGTTTGTAGGATGTTAGCCATGAATATGGTGTCTTCGACAGGAGAGAGCATACCCATGGATGTCCTTCACACACGGACGCACCGCCTGTTCTGCAACAAAATCTGGCAGGCGTTCCGCTTCACCCAGCCCCATCTGCAGCACGACTTCACTCCGCTGGAAACGTACAGGGTACAGTGGAACCTGTCTCTAATGACCCCTCTTCATTGGTGCTTTCACTGACGTTCAGTATTGCCCCAGTCTACCTGTTTTTCCTGTCACCGTCTTCCAAAGCTTGTAACTTCGTCCCATTTCATGCCATGCTCTCGCTATTTTTCTGGAAAAATGAAAGAAAATGGTGTTGCTGAAACCTGCTACGGATTTTTTTGTTCTTTCATCATTTTCCAAAATGTGATTGCTTATCGATAACGATATAAAGTTATCACAATAATAATGATAGTAATGAATATTTGTGGTGCTTAATTTATGAATACCACTAAGGATTTACATAGTTCTTGGCACACTCATGCACACACACACACACACACACACACACACACACACACACACACACACACACACACACACACACACACCATATACAGACACACGCATGCATGCACACACACGATAAGATAAGATCATGTTGCTTATAGCCCACGCGCACACACACACATTCACACACACACACACGCACACACACACGCACACATTCACACACACATGTTGACGTATTATAGGAAAGAATTGCTGGGAGATAACTCAAGAAAAGACAACAGGGACAAGAAATATTCTAGGGAAAAAAGTCTTTTCTCCTTTTTAAAAAATATATTTTCTATCTGTAAAAATTACTTGCTCTCTCCTCCCCACTGAATGCAGATAGAGGATGAAAAAAATCATTTAAAGAAGAAGCAGGGTAGGGGAAGCCACTTGCTGAGAATTCCTGCCCTGTGGGGAATATTTCCTCCCTGGATTTGTGTCTGGCCTCCTTGGTTGCTTTCAGTCTTTGTTCCGTGTGTTCTGAAAGCCTTGTGTCTGGACAGGCAAGATAAAGAAAACCATGTTCCAGCCCTCTGCCACAGAGGTTTCTTCCGTGTGTTTTGAAAGCCTTGTGTCTGGACAGGCAAGATAAAGAAAACCATGTTCCAGCCCTCTGCCACAGAGGTTTCTTCCGTGTGTTTTGAAAGCCTTGTGTCTGGACAGGCAAGATAAAGAAAACCATGTTCCGCCTCTGTCACAGAGGTTTCTTCCATGTGTTTTGAAAGCCTTGTGTCTGGACAGGCAAGATAAAGAAAACCTGTTCAGCCCTCTGTCACAGAGGTTTCTTCCATGTGTTTTGAAAGCCTTGTGTCTGGACAGGCAAGATAAAGAAAACCATGTCCAGCTCTCTGCCACAGAGGTTTCTCGTGTGTTTTGAAAGCCTTGTGTCTGGACAGGCAAGATAAAGAAAACCATGTTCTGCCCTCTGCCACAGAGGTTTCTTCGTGTGTTTTGAAAGCCTTGTGTCTGGACAGGCAAGACAAAGAAAACCATGTTCCAGCCCTCTGCCACAGAGGTTTCTTCCGTGTGTTTGAAAGCCTTGTGTCTGGACAGGCAAGACAAAGAAAAACATGTTCCAGCCCTCTGCACAGAGGTTTCTTCCGTGTGTTTTGAAAGCCTTGTGTCTGGAAGGCAAGATAAAGAAAACCTGTTCAGCCCTCTGTCACAGAGGTTTCTTCCGTGTGTTTTGAAAGCCTTGTGTCTGGACAGGCAGATAAAGAAAACCATGTTCCAGCCCTCTGCCAGAGGTTTCTTCCATGTGTTTTGAAAGCTTGTGTCTGGACAGGCAAGATAAAGAAAACCATGTTCCAGCCCTCTGCCACAGAGGTTTCTTTCCGTGGTTTTGAAAAGCCTTGTTGTCTGGACAGGCAAGACAAAGAAAACCATGTTCCTGCCTCTGCCACAGAGGTTTCTTCCGTGTGTTTTGAAAGCCTTGTGTCTGGACAGCAAGATAAAGAAAACCATGTTCCAGCCTCTGCCACAGAGGTTTCTTCCGTGTGTTTTGAAAGCCTTGTGTCTGACAGGCAAGATAAAGAAAACCATGTTCCAGCCCTCTGCCACAGAGGTTTCTTCCGTGTGTTTTGTAAGCCTTGTGTCTGGACAGGCAAGATAAAGAAAACCATGTTCCAGCCCTCTGCCACAGAGGTTTCTTCCGTGTGTTTTGAAAGCCTTGTGTCTGGACAGGCAAGATAAAGAAAACCATGTTCCAGCCCTCTGCCACAGAGGTTTCTTCCATGTGTTTTGAAACCCTTGTGTCTGGACAGGCAAGATAAAGAAAAACCATGTTCCAGCCCTCTGCCACAGAGGTTTCTTCCGTGTGTTTTGAAAGCCTTGTGTCTGGACAGGCAAGATAAAGAAAACCATGTTCCAGCCCTCTGCCACAGAGGTTTCTTCCGTGTGTTTTGAAAGCCTTGTGTCTGGACAGGCAAGATAAAGAAAACCATGTTCCAGCCTCTGCCACAGAGGTTTTCTTCCGTGTGTTTTGAAAGCCTTGTGTCTGGACAGGCAAGATAAAGAAAACCATGTTCCAGCCCTCTGCCACAGAGGTTTCTTCCGTGTGTTTTGAAGGCCTTGTGTCTGGACAGGCAAGATAAAGAAAACCATGTTCCAGCCCTCTGCCACAGAGGTTTCTTCCGTGTGTTTTGAAAGCCTTGTGTCTGGACAGGCAAGATAAAGGAAACCATGTTGCAGCCCTCTGCCACAGAGGTTTCTTCCGTGTGTTTTGAAAGCTTGTGTCTGGACAGGCAAGATAAAGAAAACCATGTTCCAGCCCTCTGCCACAGAGGTTTCTTCCGTGTGTTTTGAAAGCCTTGTGTCTGGACAGGCAAGATAAAGAAAACCATGTTCCAGCCCTCTGTCACAGAGGTTTCTTCCGTGTGTTTTGAAAGCCTTGTGTCTGGACAGGCAAGATAAAGAAAACCATGTTCCAGCCCTCTGTCACAGAGGTTTCTTCCGTGTGTTTTGAAAGCCTTGTGTCTGGACAGGCAAGATAAAGAAAACCATGTTCCAGCCCTCTGCCACAGAGGTTTCTTCCATGTGTGTTTTGAAAGCCTTGTGTTGGACAGGCAAGATAAAGAAAACCTGTTCCAGCCCTCTGTCACAGAGGTTTCTTCCATGTGTTTTGAAAGCCTTGTGTCTGGACAGGCAAGATAAAGAAAACCATGTTCCAGCCCTCTGTCACAGAGGTTTCTTCCATGTGTTTTGAAAGCCTTGTGTCTGGACAGGCAAGATAAAGAAAACCATGTTCCAGCCTCTGTCACAGAGGTTTCTTCCATGTGTTTTGAAAGCCTTGTGTCTGGACAGGCAAGATAAAGAAAACCATGTTCCAGCCCTCTGTCACAGAGGTTTCTTCCGTGTGTTTTGAAAGCCTTGTGTCTGGACAGGCAAGATAAAGAAAACCATGTTCCAGCCCTCTGTCACAGAGGTTTCTTCCGTGTGTTTTGAAAGCCTTGTGTCTGGACAGGCAAGATAAAGAAAACCATGTTCCAGCCCTCTGCCACAGAGGTTTCTTCCATGTGTTTTGAAAGCCTTGTGTCTGGACAGGCAAGATAAAGAAAACCATGTTCCAGCCCTCTGTCACAGAGGTTTCTTCCGTGTGTAAGCCTTGTGTCTGGACAGGCAAGATAAAGAAAACCATGTTCCAGCCCTCTGTCACAGAGGTTTCTTCCATGTGTTTTGAAAGCCTTGTGTCTGGACAGGCAAGATAAAGAAAACCATGTTCCAGCCCTCTGTCACAGAGGTTTCTTCCATGTGTTTTGAAAGCCTTGTGTCTGACAGGCAAGATAAAGAAAACCATGTTCCAGCCCTCTGCCACAGAGGTTTCTTCCATGTGTTTTGAAAGCCTTGTGTCTGGACAGGCAAGATAAAGAAAACCATGTTCCAGCCCTCTGTCACAGAGGTTTCTTCATGTGTTTTGAAAGCTTGTGTCTGGACAGGCAAGATAAAGAAAACCATGTTCCAGCCCTCTGTCACAGAGGTTTCTTCCATGTGTTTTGAAAGCCTTGTGTCTGGACAGGCAAGATAAAGAAAACCATGTTCCAGCCCTCTGTCACAGAGGTTTCTTCCGTGTGTTTTGAAAGCCTTGTGTCTGGACAGGCAAGATAAAGAAAACCATGTTCCAGCCCTCTGTCACAGAGGTTTCTTCCATGTGTTTTGAAAGCCTTGTGTCTGGACAGGCAAGATAAAGAAAACCATGTTCCAGCCCTCTGTCACAGAGGTTTCTCCATGTGTTTTGAAAGCCTTGTGTCTGGACAGGCAAGATAAAGAAAACCATGTTCCAGCCCTCTGTCACAGAGGTTTCTTCCATGTGTTTTGAAAGCCTTGTGTCTGGACAGGCAAGATAAAGAAAACCATGTTCCAGCCCTCTGTCACAGAGGTTTCTTCCGTGTGTTTTGAAAGCCTTGTGTCTGGACAGGCAAGATAAAGAAAACCATGTTCCTGCCCTCTGCCACAGAGGTTTCTTCCATGTGTTTTGAAAGCCTTGTGTCTGGACAGGCAAGGTAAAGAAAACCATGTTCCAGCCCTCTGCCACAGAGGTTTCTTCCGTGTGTTTTGAAAGCCTTGTGTCTGGACAGGCAAGATAAAGAAAACCATGTTCCAGCCCTCTGTCACAGAGGTTTCTTCCGTGTGTTTTGAAAGCCTTGTGTCTGGACAGGCAAGATAAAGAAAACCATGTTCCTGCCTCTGCCACAGAGGTTTCTTCCGTGTGTTTTGAAAGCCTTGTGTCTGGACAGGCAAGATAAAGAAAACCATGTTCCAGCCCTCTGCCACAGAGGTTTCTTCCGTGTGTTTTGAAAGCCTTGTGTCTGGACAGGCAAGATAAAGAAAACCATGTTACCAGCCCTCTGTCACAGAGGTTTCTTCCGTGTGTTTTGAAAGCCTTGTGTCTGGACAGGCAAGATAAAGAAAACCATGTTCCAGCCCTCTGTCACAGAGGTTTCTTCCGTGTGTTTTGAAAGCCTTGTGTCTGGACAGGCAAGATAAAGAAAACCATGTTCCAGCCCTCTGTCACAGAGGTTTCTTCCGTGTGTTTTGAAAGCCTTGTGTCTGGACAGGCAAGATAAAGAAAACCATGTTCCTGCCCTCTGCCACAGAGGTTTCTTCCGTGTGTTTTGAAAGCCTTGTGTCTGGACAGGCAAGATAAAGAAAACCATGTTCAGCCCTTCTTTTCCGTGTGTTTTGAAGCCTTGTGTCTGGACAGGCAAGAAAGAAAAGCCTTGTCTACGTGTGTTTTGAAAGCCTTGTGTCTGGACAGGCAAGACAAAGAAAACCATGTTCCTGCCTCTGCCACAGAGGTTTCTTCGGGTTTTGAAAGCTTGTGTCTGGATAGGCAAGACAAAGAAAACCTGTTCTGCCCTCTGCACAGAGGTTTTCTCCGGTGTTTGAAAGCCTTGTGTCTGGACAGGCAAGATAAAGAAAACCATGTTCCGCCTCTGCACAGAGGCTTATGTCATGTTCCAGCCCTTGCCACAGAGGTTATGCCATGTTCCAGCCTCTGCCACAGAGGTTATGCCATGTTCCAGCCCTCTGCCACAGAGGTTATGCTTTTGGCCCCATTTGTTGTTTGTTGTCTGTCGGCAAGATTTAAAAAAAATAAATAACAAAAAACAGAGACCCTATGTTAACCAAACTTAGTGGAGCAAACTTAAAAAAGAGAATAAACTCCTCCGCTGGACAAATGGGACAAACATATTACAAGACAACACACGACGCTTTTCAACCTCTTTGGTCTTCATCAGGTAAGATAAACAACATTCAGGACAATGAGAACGAAGAACTAGCAATCACTGATCTCCTCCAGTTGGGCACAAAATGTTTATCTGCCTGAAGAAGAACAGAGAGGTGGATATGTGTCGTGTTTTGTCGTGTAAATTTGTTTGTCCTCTTCATCTGGCGGATAATTATCTTTTATTTTTAAGTTTGTTTCAATTTCTGCTTTCAGTCATCCCACTTTGACACTTACTTAGTGGGGAGATGGAATGTGGTCCGAGCATGAAGCCATTAATTGAGGTGTGTGTCCATGCAGCATGAAGTGGAGCCAGAGCCCACATAGTCAGACTACCCAAAACGTACCCAACAGACAGTAAAGAAACTTGGTAGAAAGATGGAATGGGGTTCAAAGACACACACCCACAGAGAGAGCGAGAGAGAAAATGTTGTTTATAGCCAGATGAAGGCAAAGGGCCATGTCATTGAATTTTGTTTATCATTTGTCTTTGTGACTGATGCATGTTTTGTTTTTTCACAATTGTTGTGACGCTTTAGTTCACATTTTGCAATGCACATGCCAGTGGCCCATAGTTTAGCAAATTTCTTCTTTTGTGATCCCACAAATCTTTGGACTGAAACAATTCTTTTACAGAAATGTTTATCCTAAAAAGAATTATCAGAAACATTTTGCATGCATATTGAAGAACAGTTTTGTTCCTTATAAGTGCACTAAATTGAGAGCATTTGTCTTCTGTTTGAGAACAATTACATTCTGGTGGAGGAGAGCTGAGTTCTCAGTTGGATCAAACGAAACTATCTGAAATGGTTTGAGAGAAGAAACCAAGAAAAATGGCTTAGGGAACACTCTTTTTTTTTTGTATGCATTGTTGTATGGTTGACCCCCGCTCCCACCCCCACCCTCTCCACCCATACTCCCCTCTCCTCTCCCACTCTGTTAGTTTTCTCACCTATGTTGGATGCTGGTGCTGAGTGTTTTACTTACTACCTTCTCTTCTTGCTCCCCCCCCCCCCCAATCCCTCTCCCTTCTCCCCTTCTTTTCCACCCACCCCCCTCCCCCCTGTTCCCGCTCCTGTCTGTTGTTCTCTAATTGTCAGTTTCTCTGACAAGGTAGGCTGCTTTGAATGGGTGGCGCTGTGTGTATTTCTCTGACCCGTCCTTTCTGGACGTCGTTGCGGATGATTGTGGTGTTCCCTGACAGGTGTGTGGCAGAGAGGAGGTGGTGGACCTGTGGATCCTCAGTGACCTATGATTGTGGTGTTCCAATACAGGTGTGTGGTGGGGAGGAGGCGGTGGACCTGTGGATCCTCAGTGACCTATGATTGTGGTGTTCCAATACAGGTGACGGGGAGGAGGCGGTGGACCTGTGGATCCTCTGTCGTCTGAGTGACCTATGATTGTGGTGTTCCAATACAGGTGTGTGGCGGGAAGGAGGCGGTGGACCTGTGGATCCTCAGTCGTCTGAGTGACATGGTGGGGCAGTGCCACGGCGCCTTCACCTCCCACAGTCTGCACCACGCCACCAGGGCCCTGCACCGCTTCTGGCTCACCGAGTTCTGCGACGTCTACCTGGTAAAAAAAACATTGAAAAGGAATTTAAAGTAAATCTTGTCAGTTAACAAGGACAAACAAATTGCAAAACAAAACATGACATGTTTCGACCTCTTGGGTCTTCTTCAGCAAGAGAAACAACATGCAGGATGATGAAAATGAAGAACAAGCAATCGCTTACCTTCTCAAAAGGGGAGGGGGGTTGAAAAAGAAGGGGAGAAGGAAAAAAGGATTGAGAGGAAGTGAAGGCTCTGTGGCGCCATCTTGTGCCAAACTGGAGACGATAAGTGATTGCTCGTTCTTTGTTTTCATTGTCCTGAATGTTGTTTATCTTGCCTGAAGAGGACCTAAGTTGTCTTGCAGTTTGTTTGTCCCTGTTACCCTGTTATTTGGCGGATTTACTTTAGATTCCTTTTAAAAATTGATTCAATTTCTGCTTGCAGTCACCTCACTTCAAGGTAGCCTGGGAAGGGGATTAATTGTTGATTTGTTTTTCAAACTCTGTTTATATCGTTCTTCTTTTTTTAGTTTTGTGTCAGTCTTAGTAAAGAGGCATCGAATGCACACACACCTGTGCACGCATACATGCACGCACACACGCACGCAAACTCTGAATCATTTAGTCACAAAACTCTGCACAGCCAATTACCATTGCCTACTATATCAGTGAAACAAACAGTACTACAATAGCATGAACAACTTATCACACAGACGTACATTGATATATTCTGTTTCCCAGAAATGCAGCAAATGATGAGCAGTATTACAACAGCCTGAACAATTAATCAAATGGACATACATTCATATATTTTGTTTGGCAGGAATGCAGCAAACCAGTATTCCTGTCGGCCGACGAAGAAAGACAGAACGCTGTGCGTCAGATTCTCTATCATCTCACTCACACATTCCTGCGAGCGCTCAGTCCTTTCATGCCTTTCTTGACTGAAGAGCTTTACCAGCGATTACCAGCCAAGGGAAGCAATTGGCCGGAGAGTGTGTGTGTGGCTCCGTATCCTCTCCCATGTGATGTGAGTCATAAACATGTTTGTGTGTGTCTGTGTAGTAAGTGTGTGTTGTATGTACATTAGTCAGTGTAAAGTGTATGTGTTCATGTGTGGGCGTTAAAGTGTGTGTGTGTTGTGTGCACGTAAGTTACTGGTAAGTGTGTGTGTTCATATGTCTGCATAGGGAAAGGTTTCATCCTCATTTGGACTTTTTTTTAAAAATCGTTGATTTCTTCACCCAGGACCATTTTTATCATATTTAATTTTTTGAGCAACCCAGTGAACATTTACTTCTGAAAAAAACAAAATGTGGTTAATTGTTCCATCCTGAGAATCAGAACAATATTTACACTCCTCTTTCCCCAGAACAATGACAGATGAACAGTCTGGCCAGACATCGATGAAATATTTGCAGAGCATCCACACACACACACACACACACACACACACATATGCACGCACGCACGCACACGCACACACACACACACACACACACACACACACACACACACACACACACACACACACACACACACACACACTTACTGTTTGGCTTATGACAAATTACTGCATGTGTGCAACATACTTTAAGAAATACAGGTTCATATTTTGTTTCCTCAAGCTTTTCAGATGACCTTTGGAGATCTTTATCCTCTTCGCCTTTACCTTGCAAGAAGTGATATGTGTATTTTAAAATTTGGTCATTCTTTTTTTTTTTAAAGGCATTGTTTATTTCTTTTGTTTTTAAGCAAGGGAAAGGGTAATCCAGAACCCCTCCTCTCCCGTCCCTCCCCTCCTTTCCCACCCATGTTGAAACGAGCGTCAGTGCCGGAATAGCTTAGTTGGCAGAGCGCCGGACTCGTGATCCTGGGGGTGCGGGTTCGAATCGCCGCCGGGGCGTTTCGTTACAGGGGGATTTTTTCCTTGGAGTTAACATTGGTTCTGACTCCTTTTCCCATACAGTCCTTCGAATGAGACTATAAACCGAGGTTCCGTGTGTGAACGCATGCATAACATCTTGCACACGCATAAAATCCCATCACCAACTTTCGGAAGAATAGGCCAGTTTGGCCATTGGTATGGATGACACGTTACACATAGCATGCACCCTGCAT
>CM031609.1:83009136-83031636 GCA_018398815.1 Conus ventricosus | reverse complement strand
GTTGGTTTGCCTTGACCAGCCCCATAACTCAGGTGGGTGGGTGGGGTGGTCTGCCTTGACCAGCCCCATAACTCAGGTGGGTGGGGTGGTTTGCCTTGACCAGCCCCATAACTCAGGTGGGTGGGGTGCTTGGCCTTGACCAGCCCCATAACTCAGGTAGGTGGGGTGGTTGGCCTTGACCAGCCCCATAACTCAGGTGGGTGGGGTGGTTGGCCTTGACCAGCCCCATAACTCAGGTGGGTGGGGTGGTTTGCCTTGACCAGCCCCATAACTCAGGTGGGTGGGGTGGTTCTTCTTGACCAGCCCCATGATTCAGGTGGGTGGGGTGGTTCGCCTTGACCAGCCCCATAACTCAGGTGGGTGGGGTGGGGACCAGCCTTGACCAGCCCCATAACTCAGGTGGGGGGTTGGTTCCAGGGGCATGTGGACCTGGCCGGTGAACTGGAACGTCTGCTCCAGAAGCGCAGCAAGGTTGTCGAACAACAGGAGCAGGTGTCCACCCGCCTGTCGGACCTGGTGAAAAAGGGCAAAGGTCATGTACCTGCAGCTCAGAAACTGCAGATCAAGGTCAGTATTGGATAACAACACTGGGGGAGATGATGGGGGTTGGAGTAGGGTGGGAGGGGAGGAAGGGGGAGGGGGGTTGGAAGGGGGTTTGTAATTTTGTTTCTACAAAATCCTTCTCAGGGGGGGGGGGGGGGGGGGGGGGGGGGCGGTGTTGTTTCTTCCAAAAACACAGAATTCATATAATGCGGCAGATGGCACTATGCAGCTTGTGGTTTTGTGTAGTATCTTTTTTTTTTTTTCTTTGGTGACGTTTACATGCCGCTTGTTAACTATTCATGTTGAGAGGAGAAGGAGGCAGTGCTTTGTTTTTCTTGCAAGTTTCATTGTTTAGTTAACTGTTTGAATTATGGAGTTTGTGTGAGATTCAACAGTGATCTGGCTTGGATGCTTCCCAGTTTGTGCTAGCTATGCAGCGCTCTGTGTGGTCGTGTGTGTGTGTTGGCCTGTTTGATTATGCAGACAAAGGGAAAGAAAAATGTTCAAGAGTAACAGGTCTTTACAGGGAGGGAAAATCTTTATGTGGAAGTTTCAGTGCTTTGCAAGAAAAACTTTCGTATTCATTTTACTTGTACACTCTCCCGATCAGACGGCCCTTTGCAGTTGGAAGGGCTATTAAGTAACACTCTCTCTCTCTCTCTCTCTCTCTCTCTCTCTCTCTCTCTCTCTCTCTCTCTCTCTCTTTCTTTGCGGCTTTCTCTTTCTGTCTCTCTCTCTGTCTTTCTGTCTCTCCCTCTCTCTCTTTCTCTGGCTCTGTCTCTGTCTCTCTCTCTCTCCCTCTCTATCCTCCTGTCTCTCTCTCTCTCTCTCTGTTTTTCTTTCTCTCCCTCTGTCTCTCTCCCTCTCTCTCTCTCTCTGTCTCCCCCCTCTCTCTCTCTCTCTTGTTACTGTTTGATGATGACATTATTTTGTTATCAAATACTTCGATTGGATTACAAAATCAACTTAATGTATTGAAAACTGAAGTAGACAAACTAAACTTAACAATAAATTTGGACAAAACCAACATTGTGGTTTTCCGTAAAGGGGGACACTTGCAGCAAACGAAATCTGGTGGTATGGAATGAAAAGGTGAAGGTAACAAACAAATACAAATATCTAGGTATGATTTTTACTACAAAACTAAGCTTAACGACAGGCTGGTCAGAAGTTGTGAGAAAGGCCAGAAAAAGAGTGATCGAAATTCTTCGTACTATGAAAAGATTAAGCTCTATCGATCCTTCGGTATTTTGGACACTATTTGATACACAGACAGCGCCTATTTTGACATATGCTGCTGAAGTCTGGGGACTCTGTGAAAACAAACAAATGGAAAATGTACACACTTTTGCAATCAAGAGATTTCTAAATGTACCTCTTCATTCTTCAAATAAAATGTGCTATGGAGAATCAGTCAGGTTCCCTTTGTTTGTGACAAGCTACATTGAATGTACTAGGTGCTAGTTAAAACTAATTCGACTTTCTGAAAAACGTTTATGTAGACAGGCATGTGAAATGCTCTCCAGACAAGATGAAATTGGACATTGCAACTGGGTGTCTGACATAAAGAGTGTCCTGATAGAAAAATGGATTTGGAATAGTTTGGGTTACCCAGATGGTAGGTAATGAAAAAGTGTTTCTGTCGGAATTCCGAAAACGGCTTATTGATTGTTTTAAACAGAACTGGCATGCTCATGTAACAGAGAGAGAGAGAAATATGCTTGGTACAGCTCTTTTAAAGACAAATTTCAACCGTAGAAATACCTCAATGAAGAAACACATAAACGGCACCGGGATAATCTGGCAAGGTTTAGAACTAGACCTCTAGGATTTTACGCGAACAGAAGATGGTTTGATACAAATCTTTCCGTCCTGTGTCCTTTATGTTCAACCAGTGTAGAATACGAAGGCCATTTCCTGTTTGACTGTAGGGAATATGAAGCTGTACGTTTGACATCAATCGTTTTTCAGCAGTATGATATGAAAAGATATAACTAGTTCGGATAATGTCGTCAGCAGTTGGAGATACTATCAAATCGTTTGCGAAGTTTATCGCTGAAGCATATGAACGAAGGAAGAAAATTCTTTCCTCTTGAATCAGCTTTTATATTACGAATAAGAACCTGTGAACAATTCTAATTATTACAAATTGTTATTATTTCAATATATCTGACAATTTTGTGATTACCGTCAGATGGTCCTAGAATATCTTTTACTTTGATTTGGCACTAACGTATGTTTTGTCTGTAATACATTAAGTTAGATTATTTTGACTGCAGATAGAATGCTGTAGTGCAATTTCCGTTTTGACCCCTTTCTTTCTTTTGTATATATGTACGTGTGTGTGTTATATTTTTGTGTGCCCTTTGCAAGAACACTGTGAATTGTCCCCTTGGAATGAAGGCCAGTTAGGCTATTGTCAGTAAAACTGTTAATTGCCTCTCTCTCTCTCTCTCTCTCTCTCTCTCTCTCTCTCTCTCTTCCTCAACAGGAGCAGTCACTGACCGCCCAGCTGAAGGTGGTCACAGACACCATCAACAGTGTGAGGACCATGAAGGACAGTTAGTGTTCAGGTGAACCTCGTCACTCTCCTGCTGAAGGTGGCCACAGACAGCTAGTGTTGAGGGTGAACCTCATCACTCTCCTGCTGAAGGTGGCCACAGACAGCTAGTGTTGAGGGTGAACCTGGTCGCTCTCCTGCTGAAGGTGGCCACAGACAGCTAGTGTTGAGGGTGAACCTGGTCACTCTCCTGCTGAAGGTGGCCACAGACAGCTGGTGTTCAGGGTGAACCTCGACGCTCTCCTGCTGAAGGTGGCCACAGACAGCTAGTGTCTAGGGTGAACCTCATCGCTCTCCTGCTGAAGGTGGCCACAGACAGCTAGTGTTGAGGGTGAACCTCGAAGCTCTCCGCTGAAGGTGGCCACAGACAGCATCAACAGTGTGAGGACCATGAAGGACAGCTAGTGTCTAGGGTGACCTCGTCACTCTCCTGCTGCCACTTTGCTCTGGTTCCTCTGAGGAGTGAACAGCCCTCAGACCTCGGGTATCTGGCTGGCTTAGATGGGAGAACACCCAGTTCACAGTGAGAGGGTCAAAGTTCAGTTCCTCAGGGGGCCCGACGTAAACATGGGCCTTTTCACCGTCTGTCTAGTTAGGTGTCATGTTGGTGGTGTGAGTGTGGTGGTAAAGCCACAGCAGGGGCAGACAAGCAAGCGGCCCGGCAGTAATCACGGATTTTCACTTTCTGCTCCTGCTGATGCTCCATGTTTTCCTTTGTGGGTGGTTTCACCTTTTCTAATTATAGACCCTGATCCATTGGATTGGATGTAGCTTGAAGGCCATTCTTAATGAAACCACTTTTTTAAATCATAGAGTTAGATTGTCTTCATACACAATCTGGACAATCCTTGTCTGATGGTTATTTCTCAATAGCATGCCCTTCTACATCAGGATTCAACGTTAGAAAAGTAGTCAAGGACTCAGAATCAAAAACTTACTGGAGAGTATTTCGACAGGGTCACCCTGTCTTCATCAGCTCACTGTTGCTGTTGTGGCAGCGAGGCCTGGTGGGGCGACTGTTGTGTGGGGTGAGCGGTTGTCAGGATCTGATTGTAGATGGGGGAAAGTTCAAAGCCTTGATCTCTGCTCAGGCTGGGGCATCTGGTCTTGATTTCGATGGCTTCTTTAACTTTTCTTTTTGTGAGAAAGGGCTCTGTAGATAAGATCTTGGTTTCTTAGGGGCTGAAACTGTGGCCTGTGGCTTGTAGGTACTCGTGTAGTGCAGAAGTAGATCGGTTTGGGTGTTCTGGTAGACGGGTGGTGAGTGGTCTTGCTGTCTCGCCAATGTAGGTATGGGCACAGTCTTGACAACCTACCTGGTACACTACACCATACTGCTTGAGGGGGTCCGTTTTATCTTTGACGTGAGTCAGTTGCTGGCGTAGGGAGTTGGTGGGTTTGTGGAACACTTTGCATCCATGTCGTTGGAAGGTCCTGGCTAGACGCTCTGAGACTCCTTTAATGTAAGGGATCCCACTTTCACACTGTTTTGTCCTGTATGTTAGAGATAATTGTTCATCATGTTGAAGAAGATTGTATCAGAGCAGGGCAGGAAGTTTGTTGGCCATTCTGTTGTCTGAAGTCCATGCTTTAGCTTTCCATCAGTAAATTGTATTGTGTTACTTTCTTTGAATTCAGAGCTCAAGAATGATGTCAAGTCTTTAGTGGAGAGCGGAAATATTTGATATCATTCAAGCAAGCTTTTGCTGACAGTTCCTCAATTCTGGAATGGTGTTAGACGTAAGGTCTGAAGATTAATGTGAAAGAGAGAAAGAGAGCAGCAAAAAGAAAAGAAAAAAAAAACAAAAAAAAACTTACACAATTGGGACCAGCAGATTTTTTTTTTTTTTTCAACTTTTTCGCTGTCTGAATAGTCTGTAGCCTTTTCAAGAAAGCACAAATGAAGTTAAAGTATTTGAAGCAAATGTTAACTTTTAGGGGCCCTTGAGTGGCTCGATAATGGCCACTTGATTGTTCATCGAAGTTCTGTCTGTAGCTTTGTCATGTTTATTGTGTTCATTGTGTGACCATCAACAATTGTTTGATTGCAATGGTAGTTATTCAGTTGTAGCTGAATAAAACAATTTTGTTCATTTGTTTTTTTTTCATTTATTTATTTAACATGGAAATTTGTTTATTGAGGTAGCTGATTCATTACTTATAATGTTCATCATGTGACTATTAAGATGTGTGTGTGTGTGTGTGTGTGTGTGTGTGTGTGTGTGTGCGTGTGCGTGTGTGTGTGTGTGCATGTGTGCGTGTGTAACAAAATCCCAAATTGTGATCTATAGCAGTTGTGTGTACTGTCTGTTATGGTGAATTATATGATCATTAAAACTGATGCTTCCAACATTTTTTTTCCTTTTTTAATTTTCTCTCTTCTCTTGCAAAGAAAGTTTTTTTTGTCATCAGAACAGTTGATAATGACAATGAGTGATGCAAGGAATATAAGAAGACATTATCCTGAGACATCAAATCATCAGCTACCAAACAGTTTTAGTGAAACGTTGTTTAAAAGAACATATAATGGTATTGAGAAAAAAATGCCTGCAATATTTAATCTCAAACAGCATCCACATTTCCATGCATGAATCACCAAAGCCAAGGCATCGAGTGTCACAGAATGCATTTAAATAAATTTTGAATCTTTTATCCGTTCTTAACCTACCAAGTAGAGATATAAAAGGAATTTTATGTAGTTGATAGATTTTTTTAATGCAATTTTTTTTTTTATCTAGGTATATATTTATAGACCAACAGATCAATGGATAGAAAGAAAGAGATAGAGGTATTTAGACAGATATAGATTGTAAAGAAGAATGATGAAAATGATAGAAGAAATAACTTTTTTTCTCTCTCCAACGTTGATGTGATAGTATAGGCTTAGACTGGGCATCCTTGACACCCATCATGAAAAGAAAATCCAGTCGTGATGATATTTGATGTGACAGCAGTTTATTTTGGCGTTGAATTCTTGTTTTATATCTGTATTTCAGCTCAGCTCTCTGGAGGAATAGAAACAAACGGTTGTCTTTCTGTCAGTTTTAGATCTGGAATCTGTTCTAATAGCACAATGTTCTCTGTCACCCTCATATTGAAACATAAAGGACACTTCTCATTCAGGGTATTTTCAAATGCAAACCAAAAATATGTGAAGTGATCAGAATCTTTTTTTTTAATTTTTTTTTTTTAATGGTTATTAGAGTCTTTCTTGTCATTGTAAAAACTGCATCGATCATCACAAACGATTTTCATTCATTATGTCAGAGACGTACATCCATTGGATAAAGTGTTCCATACTGAACATTTTGGACAGCTTATTCTTGAAACAAGATATATCAGGATATTGTTAAAGGCCCTCTCTGCACTGAGGAGAGAGAGCTTTTGCTAGAAATGATTTCCAAAAGCGAATTTGTCTTTGATTTCCATATCAGGTGGGGGTTTTCCCCATGCGAAAATGGACAATCCAATTTTTTATCTTGACCTTTGACCACATTGATTCAAGAACCCTAATGTAAGAACATCCAGCATTTGAACAGGTTTTAATTTTTTTTTTTTCTCTTGTTGTTTTTATTTTTGTTCTTGTTCAGGATTTTTTCTTTTGTTGTTTTTGCTGTTGTTGTTTAGTTGTTGTTGTTGTTTTTTTTAAATTAAGTTTCCACACATGCTAACAATTTCCTCAAACCTTGGTTTTGTAACCCTAAGTTACACACAGGCAAAAAGACAATCGCTTTTGAGACAGCGGGATTTCAAAATTGTAATTGGTATTGTATGCAGCATCGGCCTAGGCCATGTCAAACTGAACCTATCTGATCTTTTGCTTAAGGTCAATGTGTAGGGACAGATAATGCATCAGCTTTCCATTGTGAACATTGTCCACTTCTTCAGGACTGGGAAGGGGGATTAATCAATCTCAAACACACACACACACACACACACACAAAACACACACACTTATGCACATACATAGATGCACTCTCTCTCTCTCTGCTTGACTAAACGAGTTTATTGTCAAATTATCTGATTGCACTGATAGTTTTTAAAAAACGAGATAAATTAGGAACTGATCCTACATTAAAGAAACTGAATTATTCCAAAAATGAGGTAAGAGGTGCATTTTTAATGCATAGAAATGATTATCTGGGGATCGATCTCTCTCATTCCCACCACCCCCACACACTTACTCTACACACACACACACACACACACACACACAACACACACACACACACACACACACACACAACTGTGTATGTATACACACAGGCCACAAACACATGTACATAGCCTTGAAGAAGTACTTAACGTCACCTCTTCCATCTTTATTATCATTTACATTATTTCAAAAACAAACAAAACAAACAAACTTTAGAACACCAAAACAAGAAAAACATATCTGAAAATCCTTAAAACTGATATTACACATTCCATGAAAAATGATGGCAAATACATTTTTATACCTTACATAAATTAACATGCACATTGATATGAAATGATAAATGCAATCTCACATGCACTCACATAAATTAGCATACACATTGATATGAAATGATAAATGCAAAGTCGCATGCACACACATAAATTAACATATTAATATGAAATGATAAATACAAACTCACATGCACTCACCCTCCCTTACGACCAGGTTTCCTAAAATGACGTAAATGTTTATGTTTGCGCGGTACTAAGACAGTAGTTCACCATTCTTGGTTGAGAAGAGACACACCTTTGACCTGACAAGTTCTACCATTTCTGAGAACAAAACAGGAGGGCATGGCATGTGTGTTACATCCCACTCCTGTCGTTGTGTTCCTGTAGCTACAGTCAAGACAGACTCCATTGTAGACAAGAACCCTACTTATCAACAAATGTAAAATTAGAGGAAGGTTCCATTCTACCGAGTGCATTCACGCATGTACACATGAACATAAACACACACATGTTCATTCACAAAATATGCAGACACAAGCGCGTGTGCACACCACACACGCACACACACATACAACATATACTTACACAAACACAAACACATAGGCCTATGCACCCATTCAAAAGCCACATGCACACAAGCACTTGCACAAATAAACACACATGCAGACATGCGCACCTAAACACTTGCACTCACACACATACTAATACATGCATTTGTGCTCAGATGCAGGCACACACACACACACACACACACACACACACACACACACACACACACACACACACACACACACTGTCTCTCTCTCTCTGTCTCATTTCTTCTAATATTGCACAATGTTGTCCAAAGAAAAGCATTACCATAGCACCACCACACGCACATTCTCACACATGTGCTCAGAACTACACACACAAAGCCCACAATGGTACCTGGTCTGCCTGAGTGCAAGGCAAACACCAATACTGTGTAATGACATCAGCATGAAGGTCCACCTACCACGGATGGGGCCTCTGCGGTCGGCTAGGCTGCATATAGGTTTCCACTATTCTGTTACCCTCGCTCTGTCTCTCTTGGTTGATACTGCATGTGAAATGTATAATCCATCAATTCACGTTATTATAATCCATCAATTCATGTTATTATAATCCATCAATCCATATTATTATAATCCATCAATTCATACACTTTGTTGGTGACTTCTTAATGCAATGTCAAACAATGTGTTTGAAGCATTTTTTTTTTCTTTTAACATTTTTTAATCTAATGAGAGATCTGATCGCCACTCCTCCCCTTCACCCACCTCTCAAACTTTATTTCTCTGTCTGTTATCCTACTGTCTGCTCGCGCGCGCACACACACATAAACACACACAAACACACACACACACACACACACACATGCATGCGTTGTAGGCATGAGCAAAGAGAGGCACACATGCAACTTTGATAAAAACTCGTAAAAACTGATTAAAGAACAAGTAAGGTAACTCTTGCTCCCGTGATGAAATAAATAAATAGACGCCCCTTGAATGCAGCTTTCGACACCCAGTCGCCTAGCCGACATGACAAGAGAGAGCACACAGAACCAACAGCCACACGTCCTCTAGCAAACACTGTTCTCTGAATGGAACCAAGCGATGAAGATGTCCTCTGATGATTTTAATAACATTCTGTGTTCATACGTGTATTTCTAAATACTATTCTTGCTTGACGTTCTTTGCTTGTTTTTAAACTTGTGTCAAACGAATGAATGTACACGGGCAAGTGAATACGTCTGAGATTAAACAACCACCCTGGATGATACTGCAGAAGACTTGAGGCCAATGGGAAATCTGTCTGTTCCAAAAGTAACACTGGAATTTCTGCTACCAACTGATAGGTAATTAGACCTGCTGGACAGTCCTGTGCCCAAAACGGACTGGGAGAGGGAGGGGTGATATATAAGGGAGGATGTGTGTGTGTGTGGATATTGCTTTTTTGTTTGCCTTATTTTTTCTTTTCCTGATTGCTCTCAAGCACAAGTCAGTTTAATGACGTCGAGCGCAGACATGATTTTGACAGCTGACAGTGTTGACGCCAAGCAAAGCGAGACACAATCTACATGTCTGGCAATAACGACATTGATTAATACTAATCACGAATCCCACTTCTGGGCCAGCACACACTTTTCCTGAGTCTGAATAAGAGTTCATACTTCAGTAAGATATGCAAGTACAATGAGCCAACAAACAATGCTGTATGACTTGAACACACACACACACACACACACATACACACGCTCCCGCATGTACTTGCACAGACTGCGTTTATTTTTGTTTCTTTAACATACGATACATGAGAGAATGATTCATTGCTGCATTAGTATTTAGCACAGCAATAAAAGCAACGACATGAACACAATGATACTGTTCTCGCTACGTCTGTTGTTGTTGTTGCTGCTGCTACTACTACTACTACTTCTACTATTGCTGCCGCTGCTGCTGCAGCTAAAATCAATCATAATTATAATTTGAACTATCACCAGTATCATACAACATCAATTTTCTATCATTTTCACATATTAGCAATCACCATCATGATACAAATTCAAAATCCAATAAACCCAACATCCTTTTCATATTCGCATTCAATTCAATTTCATTTTTAAAAAAAGTTTTGAACACACACACACACACACACACACACACACACACACACACACACACACATGCTCAAATATATGTTAACATCATGTTGAACTGAGAGAGAGTGCGTGCACACCACACACACACACACACACACACACACCACACACACACACACACCTACACACACAGGCGTAAGCGAACATGGGATTTTGTGTGTGTGTGTGTGTGTATCCCCCCATAAATAAAATATACTTGTTCGTACATACAACTCCCCCCCCCCCCCCCCCCCCCCCCCCCCCCTCCCCACACGAGCTTCAAGTTAATCCTTGGTAGAAACACAGTTAAAACGACACCAGTACTATCAGAGCTAAACTACCTATGACTCAGAACTATACCACACCTATAACCTCAACCCTGTTTTAAGACACATTTCCAGACATGCAGCCACAGTCTATCCGTACAACTATACCACACCTATAACCTCAACCCTGTTACAAGACACATTTCCAGACATGCAGCCACAGTCTATCCGTACAACTATACCACACCTATAACCTCAACCCTGTTACAAGACACATTTCCAGACATGCAGCCACAGTCTATCCGTACAACTAGCTGCAGTATAACAAGAGGAAGCCTTTTTTTTTTCATATTTCCAGGGTTTGAAAACGCAATGAAACTCCCAGCTCCCCTAGAGGGCACTGGCCTAGGTACACACACTCGTCAACGGACTCAAAAAGTGAAAAGAACTTGACAAGACACGTGAAATGGGGGCGCGCACACACACACACACACACACACACACACTTAAATCTTAAAATAAAAAAAGGATAGGGTGGGAGGTTTAACACCACCTAATCTCACGAGTTTTTGAAAAAAGGAAAATAGTGGGGGGGGAAAAAGTGCAGACAAACAATCCTTCGATCGTGATGACAATGGCTTTGTTCAGATTTGTCTAGGCCTGAAGAAGAAAGGAAAGGAGAGGTGTGGGGGGAGGGGGGGGGGGGCGCAGAGAGGTGACCAAGACAAAGAAGAGGGCGTGAAGGTGTAAACAGGCCTACTGCGGATATTCTTTTTCTTTTTGTTTTTAACGACAAGTAACAAACTGCGCGCGCACTCGCACACACGTACGCATACTATCAAATCTATATGAACAAAAAACGGAAAACAAAAATTTGTTTCCCATACCGGACAGGGAAGTAGATTTAGGCGACGGGGAAGGGGGCTCGTTTGCTGAATATTGGCCGACACAGTATCGTGGTGAGAGAGAGAGAGAGAGAGAGAGAGAGAGAGCGAGCGAGCCAGCTTTGTGGGGAGAAGAAATTGACAGAGAATTATCAGAAAGTGACACATTTAACACGGGAAACGACCCAACCACTCCCCCCTTTCACTCCCTCCCCTGCCCACGACCCCCATTCCCAACGTGTAAGGCTTCCCCCATCAGATGTGACTATAATCTGACATTTAAACTGGACATTTTCGTCACAGTTACTGGACAAACGTGGGATTTTCCATGACGGTCAACAGTTACCGAACAACGGTAGGCGTACATAATCGTGTAAAAAGAAAAAGAAGAGAGAAAAAAAGATGGTCTCCATGACAGCGAGTTCATAGTCCTCCTCCATTGTCCAACAACTACCATGCTTCCAACACGACGAGAACCGAGCATTTTCCCCATCATCAAACTTCCCTGTCCAGTTTACACGCTGGAAGCTTTCCCAGTGGGTCGTTGGCGAGACCATGAGTCACGTGCCGCTGACATGACTCGGATGCTGACGTCCGTGTCCACATCGCGGAAGTACTAGTGAGTAAAGGATTGTATCCGCGTTTTCGAGTCCCATTGTCATGTGTCCTTGACATGAAATTTACTTCTCTCTCTCTCTCAAGGACAGAGCGGAAAAAATAGGTTCTGGCTAAAATTTCAATCCTGAATAAAAGTTTTCTGAGTTCTGAGCTTTCTCTGTCTGTCTGTCTCGCTCTATCTCTCGCTCGCTCGCTCTCTCTCGCTCTCTCTCGCTCTCTCTTATACACGCACACATGTGCACACGCGCGCGCATAGGCCTACATGCATGTGCACAAACTACATGCATGCGACATTAATATGCGCACGCCCACAACACACACTCTGCACGCACTTGCAAACATACATTCACGTGGCGCGCACTGGCGTGCATGCACACACTGACACACCAGACTGCCTACATGGAACACACATAAGTGATAACGCACAATTTGTAGAGCGCCACTCACAGGCCTACAGGTAATGTACAGCAGACGTCATGCACGCACACACACACACGTAGGACTACACGGGTGCACCCCGATAGATCCCCGCACCGATAGATCCCTAACCCTAACCCTAACCCTATCCCTTTGCGGGGATCTACCGATGCGGGATCTATCGGTGCGGGGATCTATCGGTTCGGTGCAGGGATCTATCGGTGCGGGGATCTATCGGGATGACCCCGGACTACACACGTAACACAACGAGGGTCCGCGGCAAATGTTCTCACTCATGCACAAACGCACACACGGACCGACACACCCACGCACTTGTAGGCCTACACCAAACAAAGAGACACTGAGCGTAAACGCATGAACCGTGCAGTCAGCCGTCGTTGGAATCAGCCATAATCTGAACGAAACAAACACGGTGCCAACAATGACTAGATGAGTTCATGATGTTTTCTCACAATCACATTAGCTCACGATTGTCAATGCTTCGATGCAAAACCGATAATCCATCAAAAATAAAGTACTGATATGAAACTGTGACACCAGTTGATAAATAAGTCAGTAAACCTTTGTAATGATACTCATGGTGTTACCAGTCACCTGTTGTTTGCACCAGGCAAGGGATTTGCGTCATTGAACACATTTTATGCAGGCACAGAGATTCTTTCGTCTGGGTTCAGGTTGTAAGTTTTTTTTTCTGATGATTGAAACACAGTTGAGCACACACAACTCGTTTAAGGCTGTCAAATACTCACTCACTCCTCTCTCTCTCTCTCTCTCTCTCTCTCTCTCTCTCTCTCTCTCTCTCTCTCTCTCTCTCACACACACACACACACACACACACACACACGTCACGTTACGGTACGAAGAAGTCCGACCATCGAGAAAAAAATCATCTTGGGCTGCGAAAAAAAAACGTAGGCCTAAGTGGTTATGGCATGGGAGTTAAACTATTATCTTCGGGTATAAAAAAAAAAAAGAGAAGAAAAAGAAACCGAAAAAATAGGCATTTCTTGAATTCGAAATTAATCCCAGATTTTAAAAATGAAACGTGAATAATAAATTATGCCAGAACAAAAATAATAAAAAGCCACACGAGCAAATAGACACTGCGGAACAAGCAAATGGACATTGCGGAACAAGCAAATGGACACTGCGGAACAAGCAAATGGACACTGCGGAACAAGCAAATAGACACTGCGGAACAAGCAAATGGACATTGCGGAACGGACAACTAATGTCCACTCTCGACAGTCTACAATGTTCACGGGACTGCCAGAAAACTGCAGAACAGCTGGCATGTCTTACACTGCCGTCAGGTCAAACTGATTGACAACAGTTTCCAGAACAAAGTCAGAAGAACAATTCACTAAGGCAGCGAAACAATGGACAACAGCAAAGAAAGACAAAAATCAATGTAAAAAATTTTTAAAAAGGGGAAAAAAAGACAGCCAAAGAGGGCAACAGACTAGAAGCGGTTGACACATAAACAGATGTTGTGTTAAGGCAGTCAAAGAGAACAACAGGGAAGAGCGGTTAGTAACCTAGCAGGGAACTACCAGATGGTGAGAACAAAAAAAAAAGAAAAGAAAAAAGAAAAGCACAGAACAGAAAACGGCACTCCGCGCGGGATTCCGTGTATGTAATGTTCCACTGATGTAAATAAAATGTTGCTGAATGACTTAACATTTGGCAACTTTCCACATTATGCGTAACAAACGCTTTTGAGAGTCTGATGTAAAACACCGACCACATTGTGACAAGGCGAGGCCTGATCACTCGCTGTGAACCATACACATGCACGCACGTAGATATGCACATACTCAAGTACGCATGCGCGTGCAAACACACACACACACACACACACACACACACACACACGATACCAGGATCACCATCAAACAAAGATGATGAACTTTTTTTTTGACGTAGTGTGGATTGAGGAAAGGCTTTCAAACTATCAAAGCATTCATGTACACGTGGCATGTCACACAAAATACATGAAATTTCCTTTGACTAGTTATGTCAAATAACATTAACAATTCTAACTTTTGTCCCCCTTTTTATTGCGTGATCCTTCTAACGACAATTTCTGTTTTCGCTTTCTTTTTCTTTTTTTTTTCTTTTCTTTTTTTTTTCTTCTTTTTAAATTTTTTTTTAATGCTAACCATATCCCAGCTGATCGTTTCTGTCCAAATCTTCACATTTATGACCAAGAGAACTGTGATGAGATAAGCCGTTTCTACGTTACAGTATCAAGGCAGGCGAAGTGCTCTCTTCTCATTTCGCCGCCTTTCCCTCCCTAAAATAAACCAGGAATCCGTCTTCTGCTAGAATGGCAGAGCCATTAAAAAAAAAAAAAAAAACGCACGAGTGAACAGAACTCAGACCATCAGACACAAAGCCAAATGCTAAAACCATTTGACTGAGGAAGGTCTCTTCACACACAAAATACCCCACTGAATGTTGAAATAAAATTGAAAATGAAATGAGGCAGGGAACAGTAAATAATAAACAGTAGACAAGTAGGGTAACTCTCGCTCCCATAAGAAACACAGAGTAACTTTTATTCAAGACTGGCACAGCCTTTTAAACTTGAATAATGTCAGACAGTGTTCCCTGCCTCATTTCATTTTCAATTTTGTTTCAATTAAATTGTGGTTATTTGTATTTGTTTCTGTCCGTCTTTGTGTTTGTCTTTTGATCTCCCTTGCATCCTTGGGTGGATCCTCAGGCGTAGGCTCAAAGATTGTCCCTACATTTTATACTGTTTGCATAATGTCTTTTAGTTTTTCAGCAACTTTTTTCCTCTCCACACTTTCGTTTTGTTTCATTACTTCTCTTCGCTGGCTGCTTTGGGGGTGCTGTTGGATTCTCTTTTGAACCCTTGGTGGTGAGAACACCACAGACTTACGGACTGTGGTGTGTCTCTATTTGACGCCAGGAGCACAGACGCAAATAAGCCGTCTCTCCCGGATGAGCCCGACCCAGCGGACAAAAGGCCTGGGTGTAGACAATATAAATAGATCTTCCTTCGAGAGGGATTACAATGGTTCTCTCATGCAGCTAGTGAAGAGTTTACATATTTACAATTTATTCTCTTAATTCTATGTTCCCATTTACTTCATCTTCAAACCGCCTCCCCTCCCCCTCCCAAAGTTCAAATCTTTCCAAGTCATACTGTGATACGGAGGGGTTTGTTAGCCGCCTTTTTCGTTCCCCCCAAAATTGGGTTTTTTGTATTTGTCTGACTTTTTTCGAGTTTAAAGGCTGTCCAGTCTTAATAAAATTTTACTCCGAGTTGGGGTTTTTTTTAAAGGGAGCAAGAGTGCCCTTTACTGTTCACTGACACAGAGCACATCACAAGCAGCGATTCCGTGAATCGCTCAGAGCCCGTACTGTCGCAGCACCTTGGGAAGGGGCAGTGGGGAATCCCTTCAGGAGGGACGTGCTCCCCGCCGGGTTCGGCCTGCCTCACGCACGTGCGGCTCAGCCCATCAGGGAACGCGCCCCGCACCACCTGACTAACCACCCACTTGGGGATTTGCCCTCATGGCGACGCGCTCGACCGGGAGTCGGTAAAACGGCGAAAAGGGAGGGATCCGGGCGAGCACGGCCACCTCCTCCAGTTTGGGGCTGGACCGCAAGCAAGGGGGAGCCTCACCACGGCACCTCGCAGTCGTGAAGCCCCCACGAGCAGGCCCGCCCGACCGCCCCTCGAGTATTCTTCGGGAAAGGGCACCGTTGAAAAGCACAGGAGGCGACAGCTGTTGTCGTGTCGATGGGCGACACGGCGCCACTGGAAATCGCCGACGACATTTGCACCGGGACTCGATCAGCAGCAAGGTGGGTCCAGGAAACGGCGTATCCGAGGACCTCATGGGACTGTAGTAGAACACCCCGTCAGGAAGGGCGGGGGGCCGGGGCGCACTTGGTCACGGCGTTGACGCACGCCCGGTTGAGGAGCGTGCGCACCACGTTCTCGTTGCGCTGCGGATGGCTTTTGGGAGCGGGGCTGCAGCTGCGCGTTGGGGGGCCCCCCACGCGGGGCCCCCGGGGCACACAGCGGGAGGCCAGGGTTTTCCCGCTCGTTGTGGATGGCGCGGTGCAGGGGGGTTGCCCGCCGGGCCGACACGTTGATGCGCGAACGGGAGCGCCCAGGAAGGGCCCAAGTCACCCCCGGGAGTTGCAGGCCCCGTGTAAAGGCGTCTGGCCCTTGGGGTCACGTGTGTTGAGAAAGAGAGGCTGGGCCCGGGTATTTCACAAACAGCGTCCCCCCCACCCTCCCCCCGGGGGCACTAACTGCCTGCCTCACTAATACCTTCCACCTATAGACCTTCGCACCTGTATACCTTTGCCCCTAATGACCCTTTTCTTCCCCTGTGATTGTTGTCGTCGCTCTCATCTCTTTGCTGAGAAGGCGGGCTTTTGGGATTCCAGAAAATTCCCAGGCCCGGGTTTTGAATTTCCGGGGGGAATGTTCGCCTTGTGGGCGACCCCCCACCGACGCAGGCCTGCACAGGACACACCCCGGGCTGCTCACTGTCGGAGGGCGTGGAGGGGCGGGGGGGGGCACTGAGACAGGGGCAAGCATAGGGTGTTTTTAGGTGTCCTACTTTCGGCCCATGGGAAAGGGGGGCTTGCCCTCCTTGTCCACCACGTCCACACGGGGCACCACACATCCAAATGTGCGCCTTTGGGTTCCCCCCCCCACCCTTCACCCCTCCGTCAGGTCTCCTCCTCGCCGCAAAGGGGTAGGGATTTTTACCTCTCTGGTGAGACGATCAACACAGTGAAAGACTTGCCAACAAAAAGAGGATGATCACGCTCTAAAACGAAGGCTTTTGTCACCCAATGAGAAATCAACATAATAAACCCACCACACAAAACTCAAAAACAAAAATGATTAACGGAAAACTATCAATTTTTGCCCAAACTAGAGAAAATGACTAAACGTGTGTGGGGCAGAAGACCGTCGTGTCTCATGGGCATTTCTTTCAAAGTGTGAGAGTACTGAAAACCTCTCGGCCGTTTATCATCTTCCCTTAAGATGACGGGGCTTTAACAGTTAGCTGCGAAATGCAGCTTTATCAACGTGATTTTTTGCTGCACAAATAAAAAGACAAGGACGATTGGGTTTTCAAACCCTTTTTCGACTGTGAAAATTAGTTTTTTGCAAGGAAAAAGGATTTGAGTAGCGACAGGTTGTCAGTCTGTAGCTGGTTTTAGCAATCTCCTGATAGGAACTATATCCTGTCGCAGTTAAAAAAAAAAAAAGAAAAAAAAAAGAAACACACAAAAAAACACAATCAAACACTATAATCCCTTCTAAAATTTGACCCTAATCACAGTACATCTGTCGTCAAATCGATCCCCTTGGTTTGTGGTTTGACAGTAGATGTCAACATTATTAGTTGGCAACAGGTGTCCAAATCATGCACTGTACTGGTGACATTAAAATTGTCTTGGTGAAACAATCTGTTGTAATACTGATTCCGGTGCTGTAACACAAAACCCAGCCAATTTGTTAACATTGCACACAGACTTGAATACTGATATGGATTTGTTTCTCGAGCACTGCTACCCTAATAAAAAAAAAAAACAAAAAAAAAAAAAACAAGTGAGTATGAATACAGTTTCACATTGCACAGGTCAAGCTGAGAATGACAAACTCGTGTCGCAACTGGACATCAAAACTGCTGGCTTTCCTTTAGAAGTCAAGACTGTAGTGTACGCTTAAACAGTATCACAGGATCCAGTCGATGATATGCTGATACAGAAGAAGCATCGACACAAACTTCACCACGGCGTGGTTCACTCGAGGGCACTGTGGTTTGCAGTGCTTAACAATCGTAACAATTCCGTGAAGGACTGCATTCCAAACAGCCGCTGAGATGTCAATGGTTTCTCTTAGCTCCTTGATGATCCGACAGGAATACTGGCGTGACAGCACATGATTCTGGCACATTAGGGTGACAGTGTTCATTCTTCTTTTGTGCGATGACCGGCTGAAAACAAAAAAGATTCGATTTGAAACGGACTTTTTTTCTCACTTTCTCCTGGTCTTGCAAATGTGAATTAATTCGTAAATTCCACAGACAAAAAAAAGGCGATACTATTTTTTCAGACTCGATTTCTTATTGGTCTAGATCGCTGGAACTAATGTGAAGTTATTAGTCTAGTTTTCAACGCGTCTGTGTGTGTGTGTGTGGTGTGTGTGTGTGTGTGTGTGTGTTTTGTGTGTGTGTGTGTGTGTTTTGTGCTTGCGCGCAAGCGCCTGCATACCTGTGATGACGTCGATGCCAGCTGTGCACACAGAGGACCATTGGACTGACTTTCCTATACAAGGGGAAGTTAAAAAGCACGTGCAGCTGTGCAGTTCTGTCAGCTGTGACCGACCTTGGTGACCCCGACAGCTGTAGCGCCAAGACAAACGACTGCCGCCGGAATCAGGTGGAGGAGACACGCTTCATTCACCCGCCCACACGGTTAATCTCCCTTGATTGATGCCACCACCACACATGAAGGCTGTCCGGGCGTCGGTTGCATCGGCGGGTGAGAGCGGCGACAGCCGGCACGTGATAAACGTCCTCACACACTCGATCAGGTCGATGACAGACCCGTGGACTGTGGTACCGCTGTACGTACTAGGCTACACACGTGTGCGCAGGAAGCCAATCAATGAGATCGATACATCAGCCTCCTTCACCGGCAGTTGTTTGGAGCAGCGTGAAGGCAGCTTTGGGGGGTAGGCTGGAGTCTGTCCGGTGAAGGCAGCTTTGGGGGGTAGGCTGGAGTCTATCCGCTTCCAAGATCACCTGAAACAGACAGATGCAGAGATGAGAGAGAGAAAGAAAGATGGGCTTGTGGGGAGAAAGGGGGAGGAAGAGGGGGGTAGACAAACGAGAGAGAGAGAGAGAGAGAGAGAGAGGATGGGGGAGGAGCAGACTTACTGAAACGGGTAGACCGTTGTACAGACAGGAGAGGGAGACAGACAGTCGGTTGGGGTGTGTGTGTGTGTGTGTGTGTGTGTGTGTGTGTGCGTGCGTGCGTTGCGTGCGTGCGTGCGTGCGTGCGTGCGTGTGTGTGTGTGTGTGCACTGTGATTATGTGCAGTGAAGACAACGACACTGTTTCATGTCTGTATGTGTGTGTGTGTGTGTGAGAGAGAGAGAGAAGACAGAGACAGAGACAGAGAGTGTGTGTCTGTCTGTCTGTCGGTCGGTCGGTCTGTACGTGCATGCACGCGTGCGCGCGCGCCTCTATACTGCGGAGCACAAAGGAGTGAGAGTGCATGTGTGTACCACCGCACGTCTGTTTAAGACACTGCACCATTAACTATGATCCTATTGCTATTTTCTCTCCCACGAAATATGCATGCGTGCTTATGTCAATGAACACTGTCTGTATATGATTACTTTAAACTTCGTGATTGTGTCAATTAATACAATTTTCATGTGGTTATTTTCAACGTAGGTTTATTTGTGCATGTATGTTTACATTTTTCCACCGTTCTCCTGTGTATCTTTGTGAAAGTCAGGCCTCAGTTCTTGGCACAGCGCTGGTAGGTTTGTCGTTCAACACACGTTCAGAGTTGATTAAGACGATACGTCGCTCTAAAAATAAAAAAATAATAATAAAATAATTTTTTTTTAAAAATTAAGAAAAATGTTTAACAAATACTCGGTGAATTTCATCCGTAAACTTGGTCCTGTTTACTCGAAATCACATTCACACAAGCATGCGGCGCGCGCACGCTCTCTCTCTCTCTCTCTCTCTCTCTCTCTCTCTCTCTCTCTCTCTCTCTCCTCTTCTCTCCTACTCACTCCACTCACCACTCACACACACACACACACACACACACACACACACACACACACACACACACACACACATTCCAGCGAATCACCAAGCCGTCCCTATCCCCCTCCCTCACGACGGCCGGATAAACGGGACCAACGAATGGCTTCAAAGGCACGCGACCATCAAAAAGAACAAGAGTCATAGCGTGCACAACGGCAATAACGGACAGACTCGTGAGGTTCTGTCAGCCCGCCAATGGCAAGCACGGAACCACCAAAGCCTGTTAAACGACACCCAGAAGACCGGAGAGCCGGCCTGTCAGGCAGAGGGGGAGCCACCCTGGAACCGATTCCTTAAGGTCGGCGTATCTCGCTGCCAGCTTAACAAAGCTGTTTGTCCATTCTGTTTTGGTTTTCTCTCGCCTTTCCTTTGGGGGGGGGGGGGGGGGGGGGTGTTTATCTCGTGACTCTTTGCGGGTGTTTGTGTCAATGTTCCGCGGAAAAGGATCAGTCAGTGAGCCTTCAATTGTAGGACACATGCTCCGCCTCTTCTTTCTTCTCTCTCTCTCTCTCTCTCTCTCTCTCTCTCTCTCTCTCTCTCTTGCCCTCACTCTCTCATTCTCTCTCTTCTCCCTCTCTCTTTCTCTCTCTCTCTCTCTCTCTCTCTCTCTCCCCTCTCTCTCTCTCTCCCCTCCCTCTCTCTTCTCCCCCCTTTCTCTGTCCCTTCTTCCTCTCTCTGTCCCTTCTTCCTCTCTCTCTCTCTCCCTCTCTCTGTGTTCCCCCCCTCTCTCTCTCTCTCTCTTCCTCCCTCTCTCTCTTTCTCAACAGCGAGACAACAGTGTTGGACACAAAGCAGGACAACAATACAAGAAACACTGGAGGAGGAGGACAATAGACGACACAGAGCAGGACAAGGGCACACAGCACAGCACAGCACAGGAAAACTAGGCAGGACACAGAGCAGGACAAGGGCACACAGCACAGCACAGCACAGGAAAACTAGGCAGGACACAGAGCAGGACAAGGGCACACAGCACAGCACGGCACAGGAAAACTAGGCAGGACACACAGCAGGACAAGGGCACACAGCACAGCACGGCACAGGAAAACTAGGCAGGACACAGAGCAGGACAAGGGCACACAGCACAGCACGGCACAGGAAAACTAGGCAGGACACAGAGCAGGACAAGGGCACACAGCACAGCACAGCACAGGAAAACTAGGCAGGACACACAGCAGGACAAGGGCACACAGCACAGCACGGCACAGGAAAACTAGGCAGGACACACAGCAGGACAAGGGTACACAGCACAGCACAGGAAAACTAGGCAGGACACACAGCAGGACAAGGGTACACAGCACGGCACAGGAAAACTAGGCAGGACACACAGCAGGACAAGGGTACACAGCACAGCACAGGAAAACTAGGCAGGACACACAGCAGGACAAGGGCACACAGCACAGCACAGGAAAACTAGGCAGGACACAGAGCAGGTCAAGGGTACACAACACAGCACGGCACAGGAAAACTAGGCAGGACACACAGCAGGACAAGGGTACACAGCACAGCACAGGAAAACTAGGCAGGACACACAGCAGGACAAGGGCACACAGCACAGCACAGGAAAACTAGGCAGGACACACAGCAGGACAAGGGTACACAACACAGCACGGCACAGGAAAACTAGGCAGGACACAGAGCAGGACAAGGGCACACAGCACAGCACGGCACAGGAAAACTAAGCAGGACACAGAGCAGGACAAGGGTACACAGCACAGCACGGCACAGGAAAACTAGGCAGGACACACAGCAGGACATGGGCACACAGCACAGCACGGCACAGGAAAACTAAGCAGGACACAGAGCAGGACAACAGCGTTGGACCCAGAACAACAGAGCAGGACACAGAGCGAGACAACCGTGCATGACACAAGAGCATGGCATGGCATAAGCGAGGAACACTGAGCAGGGTATCAGAACATGTCACACTGGAAGACAACGGTACATGACATAGAACAGATCAGCATAACAGGACAGAGAGAGATCAACAACACGGGGCACAGAGTAGGACACAACTGTGCAGGACACAGAGCAGGCCAACAGTGCAGGACATAGAACAGTGCAGGACACAGAGCAGGCCAACAACGTTGGACACAGAGCAGGCCAACAGTGCAGGACATAGAACAGTGCACAACACAGAGCAGGCCAACAGTGCAGGACATAGAACAGTGCAGGACACAGAGCAGGCCAACAGTGCAGGACATAGAACAGTGCAGACACAGAGCAGGCCAACAGTGCAGGACAT
>CM031609.1:82996636-83004136 GCA_018398815.1 Conus ventricosus | reverse complement strand
GTGTCGCCCGGTACACAATACACTGCAGTACGAAGTGTCGCCCGGTACACAATACACTGCAGTATGAAGTGTCGCCCGGTACACGATACACTGCGGCACAAAGTGTCGCCCGGTACAAAATACATTGCAGCACAAAGTGTCGCCCGGTACAAAATACACTGCAGTACGAAGTGTCGCCCGGTACAAAATACATTGCAGTACGAAGTGTCGCCCGGTACAAGATACATTGCAGTACGAAGTGTCGCCCGGTACAAAATACACTGCAGTACGAAGTGTCGCCCGGTACAAAATACATTGCAGTACGAAGTGTCGCCCGGTACAAAATACACTGCAGTACGAAGTGTCGCCCGGTACAAAATACATATCCATTGCAGTACGAAGTGTCGCCCGGTACAAGATACATTGCAGTACGAAGTGTCACCCGGTACAAAATACACTGCAGTACGAAGTGTCGCCCGGTACAAAATACATTGCAGTATGAAGTGTCGCCCAGTACAAAATACACTGCAGTACGAAGTGTCACCCGGTACAAAATACACTGCGGCACAAAGTGTCGCCTGGTACAAAATACACTGCAGTACGAAGTGTCGCCCGGTACAAGATACATTGCAGTACGAAGTGTCGCCCGGTACAAGATACATTGCAGTACAAAGTGTCACCCGGTACAAAATACATTGCGGCACAAAGTGTCGCCCGGTACAAAATACATTGCGGCACAAAGTGTCGCCCGGTACACAATACATTGCAGGACGAAGTGTCGCCCGGTACAAAATACATTGCGGTACAAAGTGTCACCCGGTACACAATACATTGCGGCACGAAGTGTCACCCGGTACACAATACATTGCGGCACAAAGTGTCACCCGGTACACAATATATTGCGGCACGAAGTGTCACCCGGTACACAATACATTGCGGCACGAAGTGTCACCCGGTACACAATACATTGCGGCACGAAGTGTCACCCGGTACACAATACATTGCGGCACGAAGTGTCACCTAGTACAAAAACAAAAAAAATTGCGGTACAATGTTGTCATCCTCGTGCAGACTGTTACACCGACGGTTGCGGGACAACATGTCACCGTACAAGTAGGAAGACATTCTAGGCAGAGTTTGACAGCAGAAGGTCTTCAGAGAAGAAACTCCCCTCAGACAAGTGTTTGGGCCCTCAACTCCTTACACTCTAAGGGGCCGGGCCGCATCCAGGTCACGACTTCCAGATGCCCTTCAACTGCCAACTTTTCTTCTTCTTCTTCTTCTGGCGCTGTCACCCCGACGGCTGTAGGACAAAATGTCACCGAACAATATGTTGCCATTTGAAGTGTCACTCTGGTGCTGAATGTCACCCTGACGGCTGTAGGACAAAATGTCACCGAACAATATGTTGCCATTCAAAGTGTCACTCTGGTGCTGAATGTCACCCTGACGGCTGTAGGACAAAATGTCACCGAACAATATGTTGCCATTCAAAGTGTCACTCTGGTGCTGAATGTCACCCTGACGGCTGTAGGACAAAATGTCACCGAACAATATGTTGCCATTCGAAGTGTCACTCTGGTGCTGAATGTCACCCCGACGGCTGTATGACAAAATGTCACCGAACAATATGTTGCCATTCGAAGTGTCACTCTGGTGCTGAATGTCACCCTGACGCTTGTGGGACAAAATGTCACCGAACAATATGTTGCCATACGAAGTGTCACTCTGGTGCTGAATGTCACCCTGACGCTTGTGGGACAAAATGTCACCGTACAATATGTTGCCATACGAAGTGTCACTCTGGTGCTGAATGTCACCCTGACGCTTGTGGGACAAAATGTCACCGAACAATATGTTGCCATACGAAGTGTCACTCTGGTGCTGAATGTCACCCTGACGCTTGTGGGACAAAATGTCACCGAACAATATGTTGCCATACGAAGTGTCACTCTGGTGCTGAATGTCACCCTGACGCTTGTGAGACAAAATGTCACCGAACAATATGTTGCCATACGAAGTGTCACTCTGGTGCTGAATGTCACCCTGACGCTTGTGGGACAAAATGTCACCGAACAATATGTTGCCATACGAAGTGTCACTCTGGTGCTGAATGTCACCCTGACGCTTATGGGACAAAATGTCACCGAACAATATGTTGCCATACGAAGTGTCACTCTGGTGCTGAATGTCACCCTGACGGCTGTGGGACAAAATGTCACCGAACAATATGCTGCCATACGAAGTGTCACTCTGGTACTGAATGTCACCCTGACGCTTGTGGGACACAGTATCACCATATGTGAATGCACTGTTTGGGGTTGGCTCTGACCAGTCAACTTTTTTTTTTTTTTTTTTTTTTTTTTTTGGTGTACAAGGTGAAGTAGGGAGATATTAGTGGTCATCCACGTCTTCATCTTATTGCCAGTGACGGAGCAAGTTCTGACAAAGGTAGTGATGCGTTCTCATGATGGTGGTGATGCTGGCAGAGGTATCAGTGTAAGAAAGTAAGAGAAGTCTTTGATATACCTGCTTGTGCTTGTACACTGATTTGGGGGGGGGGGGGGGGGGGGGGGGGGGGGGGGGGGGGGGGGGGCATCTCTATTGACGACTAAAACGACAGCAACAAAGAACGTCGAAAATTATAAAGACGACGACAACAACAACAACAATGATGATGGCAATAATCACTTCACTGCAGGATATTGTCTCAGGCCTTCGCCGATTGGCCATTGTGATTGTTGTTTTCTGGGAGCAGCATTCTGAGAGACACGCCTTATGGGCCTATGCTACCCTAGCAATACTATTTGGCCATTTCCTTTTTATTTCGACAATATTTGAGGTACTGAATCCAAATCCGCCGGCAACTGTCACATATATACCCATCTTCCCTGCTCCACCTGGTACAGCTAGATCACATTATAAAAGTGGCACGTCAGACCTGACAAAATCACCGTACATGTTACTGAGGGTGACATTCTGCCAGGGTGACGTATTGTACCCCTACGTGAGTACAAAACGCCACTGGTTGACAACATGTGCAAGGGTGACATTTTGTGCTGCAACAGACCCCCAAGCCGTCCACTACTTTCACGGATGTTTTGATTTGCTCCTGTCTGACGGCGGATTGTTTGAGCAGGACGATGCGAATCAGTGGGAATGGTTTTCCTTCCTGACCGTCAGAAACTGAAGACTCGCTGAGCTCTCTGACCCCCCCCCTCATCCAGGATTTCCTCGTTAAAAAACAACTAGGATTAATATCACACACACACACACACACACACAAGCCTGTCGTGTGTCACTTATTACTGAGCATTATCCTGTACATGGGGTTGTGGGAAAGATGCGAAAGAAAATAAAACATCCTACTTTGAAGCGGCCCCCGGCAAGACCTGAAGAAAAGATCATCCACAAGTGGTTGCTGTCACGACAAAGCGAAGGCCGGAAGGGAATGGCATGTTTGCTTTCCTGTCGGATGTGATCAATTCAAGCACCAAGGTTCGTTGCTCTCTGCGCCCTGCAGACACACGTTGATAATGGACCGGCAGTTTATCATCAACCCCCCCCCCCACCACCACACAACTCACCCCCCCCCCCCCCCCCCCCCCCCGCTTCCTTTTCGCCTCTATCACCCCCTCCACTTCACCCCTTCCCCCTCTATCCTCCACCTCCCACCTACATCTCCCCTTTTTTTCATCAGCGAGCAAAGGAGTTCTCGGCCAGCAACGAAGCGACCCGACCAGCGCAGTCCCAACAGTGAAAACAAAACCAGCGTTCGTCTCAAAAAGCGAGGGGCGAGGGCAGCGTAAAGGTCACCCAGATTCTCCTATCTTCCAACCCGATCTATCTTCAGGCGGTCAGCCTCAAACACACCCTCCTTTACCAACGTGCCTGCGTGGATCCCAATCAACGACCACTCACCGCAGCATCAAAGGGCAGATGGCCTGAGAACAGCCCGTAACGAGGCAGCTAATGGACGTCGTGTCCTTGCGCCCTGACCCGCGACGATGAGGTCGCCTCCTATGGACGACTTCCTACTGAGGATCGGGAAAAGCGTGTGGGGACAGGAAAGAAAGTCCCCCCCCCCCCCCCCGCGCTATCGCCGTAATACTAACTGGCGGTTCTTCAGGATGGAAATACCCGTGGTTTTCCTCTGACCCGTACCCCCCCCCCCCCCCCCCCCCATCCTTCTCACGCGCGCGCACACACTCACACACACGCGCGCGCGTGCGCGTGCCGACTTGTGCAGGAAACGTACTGTTGGAAGAAGGAGAAGAAGGGAGAGGAATAGATTTACTTGGAAAAGAGGAATGAGAAAAAGAAGTCAGGAGTTTTGAGATTTAACAAGAGAGAGTCTCTGAGAGGAGAGAGAGAGGAGAGAGAGAGAGAGAAGAGAGAGAGAGAGAGAGAGAGAGAGAGGGGAAGAGGACTTCAGAATGTGTGGGAGGAGGAAGGTGGGGGAGGGGAGAAGAACATGTATTCATAAACAAAAACAGCTAAGACCATGTTTCTGATATCATAACAAAGTTGCATCTCGGTTTTAGATACAAAATATTTGCCCACCTCCCCCTTCCCTCTCTCTCTCTCTCTCTCTCTCTCTCCTCTCTCTCTCTCTCTCTCTTCTTTCTCTCTGTGCGTGCAATGGGCGTGCGTGTATGTATGTGTACGTGTATGTATGTGTGTGTGTGTGTGTGTGTGCGTGTGTGCGTGCGTGCGTGCGTGCGTGCGTGTGTGTGAGAGAGAGAGAGAGAGAGAAAGAGCGAGAGAGAGAGAGAGAGAGAGAGAGAGAGAGAGAGAGAGGAGAGAGAGAGAGGAGAGAGAGAGAGAGAGAACCAGTAACATAAACCAATAACACTGATTATGTCCGTCAAACCGTTTGGATGGAAGACTAGGAACTACCGAAGAAAGAAAAAAAAAAGAAAAGAAGAAGAACGAAAGATAGGGGCAGAGGAAGAAAGATACACAGGAAGGAAGAATGAAAAAAAGAGAAAGAGGGAAGAAACACAGGAAGGAAGAATGAAAAAAGAGAAAGAGGGAAGAATGAAAAAACACAGGAAGGGAAAACAGAAGAGAAAAAAAAAACACTTAAAAGACGGACAAGAAGTAGGGAAGAAACAAAAGAAAGCCCAAAAGCAAACCAACCAACCAACCAACCAACCAACTAAAACAAAAACAAACAGAAAAACAGGGGGAGAAAACGGACGAGCAAGAAAGATAAGAGAAAAGAAGGTATAAAGGAACAAAGTCAGGAAGAGGAGGGAGAGCGAAATGCGGGGGCCCAAACAGAAAATGTATAAAGACAAACAAGATGAAATAATCGAAAAATCTCTAATACCTTACAGTGTTTGCACGTGCGTGCGTGCGTATACGTGTGTGCGTGACAGAGACCTAGGGAGAGAGAGAGAGGGAGAGAGAGAGAGAGAGAGAGAGAGAGAGAGAGAGAGAGAGAGAGAGAGAGAGAGAGAGAGACAGACAGACAGACAGACAGACAGAGACCGAGAGAATGTCATGTAATGAGGGTCGGGAGGTGGGAGTGGGGAAGATGGGGAAGGGGGGCGTGGGACGTATCTATGTCCTTGTTGCGTGCGGACGCATTCATTGTGTTGTACCATGTATTTGGGGGAGAGGCGGCCCTGGGGACAGCTTCATTAGCCAGTAAGAAAGAACACAACATCCAATCTTATGGGTCACAAATATCTTATGGGTCACAAGCACGTGAATAAAGGGGGGGGGGGGGGGGGGGGGGGGGGGGAGAAGAAAGAAGAAGAGAAAGAAGGAGATGGAGAAGAAGACAAGAGGACGGAGAAAGAAGGCAACGGGGGAAGAGAAACAATCGTTCAAGCCGTGCTTTTTAAAGCCTAGCCGACCGCGAAGCCACATTAGAACTGAAACGATGGTTCGATGAATATCAGTTTCCGAATGCACGAGAAAAAAAAAAAGGAGCCATAGCACACACACACACACACACACACACAAGGAGAGGGAGAGAGAGAGAGAGAGAGAGAGAGAGAGAGAGAGAGAGAGAGAGAGAGAGAGAGAGATCTTCCTTTCATCCTAAAAACTTCTAACAAACAGTACAATTCTTGTTCTTAATCCTCTTATCCTCTTAATCGTTTTTTTTTTCTTTCTCTCTCCCTTCTTCTTTTTCCAACAACAACAACAACAACAACAACAACAACACTAAACAGAAGTGTAGCAGTACGACAACTGACCTGTCTCCCATTTGGAACTGTCGGTGTTGGTCACCAAACTAGCCTGCAGCAGGACAGTGACAAAACCCCTGGCTCTGGACTATGTGTTTCTGTACCCCCACACCAACCGTAACACACGGGTGTATCTGCAAAGTATATGGACGGGTTTAGATGTGTCACAGTTGAGTCAGCGCGCGCGCGCGCGCGCACACTCACACACACACACACACACACACACACACACACACACACACACACACACACACTAATCAGAAGTACCGCCGTACACAACGATCGCTTTGGAACCCCTATCCACACCAATTTCAGTATAGACCTCCGACCAGCAAATAGGAAATGGAAGTATCTAAATAACATAACGACGGGTCTGGATCTGTCACAGATGGCTCGGCAGACTAATCAGCGAGCAGTATTGTGAGGATAGGCTGTGACAGAACTCCCTGTAAACCACGTCAGTCCCACGGACTTGAAGCCACATGTTTCCCTTGTTCTCTATCAATAGGTAATTGCTAGGCCGCTGTGGTACCCCAGTGACAGTGGGCCCATTGGTCCTTTTGCCTCCCGATTCCTTTGTTGCAGTGTTTGTTGGTTTACTGTTGTGACTGCCAGCAGGGACGTCAGTTGGGGGGAGGAGGGAGGGGTTGAAGGTTGAAACTAAGGGGCGGGAGTGAAGATATATGTGCTGGCAGGCTCATGCATGCTGTGAGTGTGTGTGTGTTTTGTGTGTGTGTGTGTGTGTGTGTGTGGTGTGTGTGTGTGTGAGAGAGAGAGAGAGAGAGTGTGTGTGTGTGTGTGTGAGTGTGTGTGTGTGTGTGAGAGAGAGAGAGAGAGAGAGAGAGAGAGTGTGTTGTGTGTGTGGTGTGTGTGTGTGTGTGTGTGTGTGTGTGTGGTGTGTGTGTGTGTGTGTGTGATTTTCAGAACAGTTAAGATGTAATCTGTTTTAGAATGACAATTTCTAATTTTATTATTTTACTCATAAACATTACATGTTTCCCTGTTAGGGTTTCTTTTATGATTTTTATATCATTCGGATGTTACTTGCATTATTTTGATTTTGCTTTAATTTATTATGTTTTTTAGATGTCAGTGCAACAATATGTTAATCTGACAGTAAACGGTTTCAGTCAGTCAGTCAGTCAGTAAGTGTGTGTGTGTGTGTGTGTGTGTGTGTGTGTGTGTGTGTGTGTGTGTGTGTGTGTGTGTGTGTATTGGCGCGCACGCCCGTGTCAGTTCACTCACTGTTTACACCAGCTACTTCAACAGCACATGGAGTCGGCCAGATCACACAGTTTGGTGGTTCAACCGTCCACGC
>CM031609.1:82959136-82991636 GCA_018398815.1 Conus ventricosus | reverse complement strand
TAGATAACACTGAAGCAACGCTAGCATTATTTTGGTGGAATGAACGAGTATTCAACACACTGCAGCTTTTACGTTTGTCAGCATAAGTAGTACAATGAAACAAAAAATGTTCTTCGTTTTCTAATTCATTTCCACAAGATGGGCAAATAGTGTCATTCGAATATTCAGAACTTAAGAACCATTGCTTACAGTTTTTTAGACCACTAACCCTTAACCTAAATCTGGCCAAACTGATTCTGTGCCATTTATTTGTAACTAACGTTAGGTACTTTTCTGCCTGAAAAATTTTTGAAGGAACAGAAGTATCTATATTTATCGTTATTATCTATGTCTGCATGCCAATTTTGTTTGAAACAGGAAATGAGTCTGTCTTTGAATTCTGTTATGAAACTATATTCGGAACAAACTCCCTGGTTCAGCCAAACAATACCAAAGCCATTTTCAGTCAGAGTCTTTTGTACTTCTGTCACCCAATTAAAGTGACCAGATTCGTGCTGTAACAGAAGCATTTCGTAGGCTTGCCTACATATTCTCGACATGGGGAGTCTGACTAGTTTTAACCAGTATTTGATGCATTTTACAGTAGTTGTAACGCGTAGAGAATACCTCCCAGTTTCTCCATATATCAGTTTATTTGATGTATGTAGGGGTACATTCAGATATCTTTTTATGGCAAACATGTGGACATTTTCAATCTGTTTACTGTCTTCTTCTAATCCCCAAACTTCAGCTGCGTATGTTAGGATAGGCTGAATTTGTGCATCGAAAGAGAGAGAGAGAGAGAGAGAGAGAGAGAGAGAGAGAGAGAGACAGAGACAGAGAGAGAGAGAGAGAGAGAGAGAATTCCGCCTGAGCAACTCGCGCGTCGGGCACAAAACGGCACTACTAAAGTTTCCTAACGTACAACAACGATCACAAACAGCTGTCAACCAGAAATATGTAAGGTAGTGCACCTCCCATTTCCCTGCTGACGACTCATTAACCCTTTCACTCACCACACGTTCCATTCACCAAGGACCCTGTCTGATGAGTGCTGCACTCTTGTTTCGTTCTGCTGAAGTTGTGACTGAAGCCGACCACTCATATACTTCATGGGACGGACCTAGGTAAACGAGAACCTTTCGGGATGACCGTCACCATTATGTGAGCAGACCTATATATCGTTTCTAGGACCAGAATGGGGTTAACTATGTCACACAACGACACGAAAACCCCAGTCCAGTTTCTCATTCCTCGTGACTTTATGTTGGTGTTCTTTCGCAAGCAATGATGATCGACACTTGTGATCCAGAGGGCTGTTCAGATTGAGCTTTGCTCATCTTGCTATCCGCCATGCCAAAGGAGAGACGGCCTACTCCAACATGAGTGAATGCTGTGAGTGAATTCTAACAACAACAAAACTTCATTCAGCAAGGATTAAGTTTAGAGTCTCAATGATAATATATATATATACATATACACACACAACACACATATATATATATATATATATATATATATATATATATATATATATATATATATATATATATATATATATATATGTGTGTGTGTGTGTGTGTGTGTGTGTGTGTGTGTGTGTGTGTGTACACATATATTCTAATCATCAGGACAAGCTTTCCATGAATTACAAAAAAGTATCCAGACAAAAGAGCGAAAATATGAACAGATCAAAGATAGAAAAACTACCTGACCGAAGCTTACTTTTGAATATCATACTGGCTGCTTCATTGTGTGTGTGTGTGTGTGTGTGTGTGTGTGTGTGTGTGTGTGTGTGTGTGTGTGTGTGTGTGTGTGTTGGGGTGGGGGTGGGGGTTGGGGGGGGGGGTGTGCCTACATAGTTTTAAGGCAGGTACTAAATCTTATCCATCTCTCCCTCCCTCTCCCTCTCTTTACTTCCATCCAACCCATCAGCACACCCACCTGCCCACCTGTCGATCAATTTCCAAGACACGAAAAACGCTTGAGGAGAGAGAGAGAGAGAGAGAGAGAGAGAGAGAGAGAGAGAGAGAGAGAAGAGGGACACGAGGAAGAGAGAGAGACAGACATACAAAGAAAGAAAGAAAGAGACAGACGGACAGACAGACACAGAGTCCTCAAACTACTGTCTTAAGCCAAAAGAGAAGCAGTCAACCCACAGAGGGATACACCTTATTGGCTTTTCTCCCATGGAGACGAGGTCTTATCAGCGGAGACCAGTGGACTATAATGACTTAACCTCACAGCGTCCAATCAGCTCATTAGGCGTATTGTGCGGCTAGCCCGCTCCATAGCTGAGCTACAGGTAGGTCTACATCTCCCTCATGCAGGTGACGTGCCCCCACCGGACAACGACCTCAGACAATGCACGCTGTTATTACAGTATCACAATCAGCCTGGCTTCTCCTGCACGGACACTGGCGTGGGGAAGAACCATTAGTTTCGCAGACGCTTTCATAAGAGAGAGAGAGAGGGGGGGGGGGGGGGGGGGGGGGAGAGAGTGTCCAGGACGGGGGAAATCGTGATGGTATTGCTTTTCACCGAGTATTAGTCAGGCTTGACACACCAAGGCTATCTCTTCACTCGTACACGCATATATGGACTCTCAGGCACCCACCAACCATTCACCTCTCTCTGAGAATGGGATATCACGCATTCCCTCGTCTCCTAACACGACTAAACAAGAAAACAAAATACAGTTTCTACGCCACGTATAATTTACACATGAAAAACCCAAACAGGAATAATCAAAGCATGAAGAATCAATACTTCCTAATCCGGGTTTTTATACTAAAAAGGCTTCTTACCTGGCCAGGTTTTCACACACACCACGCACGCACGCACGCACGCACGCACGCACGCAGCACACACCACACACACACACACACACACACACACACACACACACTTGTACACCACACCACAGTTCTCGAACTAGTCACTTCAAAATTTTCTTCAGCACTGATGGTGATGCCTTTGGTTGTCAGGCACTAAGTTCCAAGACTGGGTCTTTGTGGTCATCTCTGGGGACTCGACGTAGAAATCTTCTTCTTTTGTCTTTTTCGCCCACCTCTGGGTTTCGAACTCAGAATCTCTTTCTCAGCTTGTCTTTTACGCCTACGATCTTGCTGCCACTTCTGTCTCCCAGACCACGTTTCTTTCGAACCTACTCTGTCCTGCTCACTCTTCTCTCTGTGTGTGTGTGTGTCTCTCTCTCTCTCTCTCTCTTCTCTCTCTCTCTCTCTCTCTCTCTCTCTCTCTTCTCTCTCTCTCTCTCTCCCTCTCTCTCTCCCTCTCCCCCCCCCCCTCTCTCTCGTGTTGTGCTTTCTCTTCTTCTCCATTCAGTTTATAAAAGGATGGAACAAAGGATATCCCTTTAGGCCATGCCTCTGTCCATGTTGCTTCTCTACTACATTGGCCACATGCACAATGAATTCCCCTCTAGCTACATTCTCCCACACGTCAGCATTTACACGCATCCCTACAAAACAGCTGATCAAAACAACCACTTCGCACCAAATGGGCATCCAAAATTCCCGACGATTTCGGGGGCCACTTTCACACAGTAATTATCCTACAGAAAGCTACGACAACGACGTCCACGCGCATTCAACTAGCCTGACAAAACACCAACACAGTGCCCTACAGCAATACCAATTCAAAAAGTCCAAAACTCCTGTTCTTTAAGGTCTGGTTACAAAGCAACTTCAGCTGACTGAGCCTTTAGCATTCAACTGATGCTCCGAGGTCCTAGTGGATGAATTTGTCTCCCTTTTGCTTTTGGAAAGGTTCGAACTCGGGAGGCGGTCCTAACTACCTTGGCTGCCAACTATCACGTGACTATGAGCCTCCTGACCACTTTAACCTCCTTGACCTAGTTCGAACATCTGTGCCAGGTGAGGGGCGCTACTGCTAATCGGACAGTTACACATTTCTCTATCAAGCTCGAAATTCTTTTCCTCTAAGGCGCTTAAGCCCCTTTGTGAAAGTTTTCGCTACCTTGACAAAGGGTTTTATAGCGTGTGTGTGTGCGTGCGTGCGTGCGTGGCGGCGTGTGTGTGCGTGTGCTGCGCGCGCGGTGTGTGTGTGTGTGTGTCTGTGTGTGTGTGTGTGTGTGTGTGTGTGTGTGTGTGTGTGTGTGTGTGTGCGTGCGTGTTGTGTGTGTGTGTGTGTGTGTGTGTGGTGCGTGCGTGCGTGCGTGCGTGCGTGCGTGCGTGTGTGTGTGTGTGTGTGTGTGTGTGTGTGTGTGTGTGTGTATGTGTGTGTGTGTGTGTGTGCGTGTGCACTTGAGAGAGAAGGGGGGGGGGGGGGGGAGTCAGAAAGCCACCCAGATAAACAGGCAAACAGGCAGGCAGGCAGATAGACAGAGAGTGTTTGTGTGCGCGCATATGTGTGTGTACGTGTGCATGTGCGCGCGCGCGCGTGCCACGCGTATTTCATACTCCTAAGACTTAACTTGGGTGCATATGAACTTTTGGAATGTATGTATCCTATATACGAAGAGACAGGTAGATTCCCAACAGCATGCTAGTTGTAAGACGGTATTTTGTTTGTTCCCCCCACCACCCAAACTTTACGTCTTTCTCTCTCTCTCTCTCTCTCTCTCTCTCTCTCTCTCTCTCTCTCTCTCTCTCTCTCTGTCTGTTGTCTGTGTATCTCTCTGCCCCCCTCCCCCTTTCTCTCTCTCTCTCTCTCTCTCTCTCTCTCTCTCTCTCTCTCTTTTCTCTCCCTCCCTCCGTTCAGAAATCCACCACAGCGATAGAAATGAATGAATGAATTTGAAAAGAACAAAACATTCCCAATGAACTGCCTTCGTTTAAGTATCAATGGAGAGAAACCACCAGTCCCATCACACACACTGGGCCTAACAAACATTTCATTTCCTGAAAAACAACAACAACAGCAAGCAGAAAGGGGGGGGGGGGGGGGGGGGGGGAGGAACAATGCACGGCATTTATGCAGGTCACGTGCGTGATCAATTGTCATTCGTTTCGCAAACGCTTCAAATTAAGAACACGTGACAGGGCACGGAGTTTATAAATGCCACGCAAACAAAAACCAACTCAACAATCGTGAGTGTGTGTGTGTGTGTGTGGTGTGACTGTCCACGAGACGCCAGCGCTGGGACAACGACAGGACGACAGGACAATCCTGCGCGTTGCTGTATATGAGGAAGTGGAGACTGACGATGTGAGATGTACTGAGAGAGAGGCACAGGAGTGAAATCAGACCGAAAAATTAAAACAACAAAGACAGAACGAAAGATGGAAAGCATGCAAGAAGAAACGAAAGTAAGTACGGAAAAGAGAAAAAAAAGGTAGAAAAGGAATCTACAAAACATAAAGAAGGGAAGAATTTAACAAAGAATAGATGAGAGAGAGAAGAAAGAAAGAAAGAAAGGTGGACAGCACAGAAGAAAGAACGAAAGAAAAGAAGAAAGAACGAAGGGGAAGGGAAAAAATGAAAGGAAGAAAAAGAAAAAAAAATGGAACAAGGAAAAAAAACAGGACCAGAAGAAAGAGCGAAGGAAGAAAGGTAGGCCTAAAAGGAAATAAGTAAGGAAAATATGAAAGAACGAAAGGAGGAAAGAGAAGGGGTGGGGGGAGAAAGAAAGGGTGTACTAAAGGAAAGGAAGAAAGAGAGAACAAAGGGAAAAGAGGAGGGGTGAAAGAAAGGAAAGGCTGTAGAAAGGAGAACAGAAAACAGAATAAAGAAAAAGAAAGGAAAGAAGAAAGGAGGAGGGAAAGGAAGGAAGGAAGAGAAATACAGAAAAGAGAGGAGAAAGGAAAAACGGGGAGGAGAGAAAGAAAGGAGAAAGAAAGAAAGGAAGGAAGCGGGAAAGAACGGAAGAACAAAAGGATGAAGAAAAGGAATAGGAAAAAAGGGACAAAGACAGGAAAAGTTGGGGGAGAGAAACATAAGGAAAGGAAGAACACAACAACAAACAAAATGTCAGGGGAAAAAAACGAAAGGAAAGAAAGAAAAGAAGAAACGAAAGAAGTGAACAAAGAAACGAGAAAAAAGAAAAAGGGCGGAGAGCAGAAAGAAATGAATATGACGGGTCTTCGACGTTCCCCTGCGTTATTAAAATATGATTATCCTATGCAGGGATGCAAGGGGGCTATGGACAGAAACATTCACGTCTTCACAACTGAACTGCGCTCTGGCACAGGCAGTCACACGGACTCTGTCACTCACATCGGGCCCGCACAAATGACACAAGCTATACTGGAATTACGCACATGTAAACACAAGAAGAAGAAAAAAAACATTCAGAACTTGCCAGCGGTCCCTTTTTTGACCAGTCAGTTTTCTGATCACTCGGTGCGACTACGATCGCTGAAGATGCCATACTGTTGTGTCCGCCCGACTGGTCAAGCCCCAGTGGGGGACACTGGCAGCGAGGCTCGAGTCGCGCCTCGGACCGAGTCTCCTGGAGTCCACTGCACTTCACCCTCTCCACGGAAAGGGCTCCCGTCGGCCTCTCCCACAGGTCTTCTGTTGCTGCAGACACCCCGCCGATGGCTGGCAGGTCTCTGTCTAGGCCTCGTCAGGCTGACACGTCTTGCTGTCGTCTGTCTAGGCCTCAACGGGCTGACACGTCTTGCTGTCGTCCGTCCCCACCACACAGACAATGCTCTCTTGTCGGCTCCGAGGCCACAGCAAACCTCCAGTCTTGCGTCTCCACATAGGAGAAACTCTCTACCGTTGCCGGCTCCGAGGCGACAGCAAACCTCCTGTCTTGCGTCTCCACACAGGAGAACTCTACAAAACTCTCTCTACCAGTTTGCGGCTCCGAGGCCACAGCAAACCTCCAGTCTTGCGTCTCCACACAGGAGACAACTCTCTACCGTTGCCGGCTCCGAGGCCACAGCAAACCTCCAGTCTTGCGTCTCCACACAGGAGACAACTCTCTACCGTTGCCGGCTCCGAGGCCAAGCAAACCTCCAGTCTTGCGTCTCCACACAGGAGACAACTCTCTACCGTTGCCGGCTCCGAGGCCACAGCAAACGTCCAGTCTTGCGTCTCCACACAGGAGACAACTCTCTACCGTTGCGGCTCCGAGGCCACAGCAAACTCCAGTCTTGCGTCTCCACACAGGAGACAACTCTCTACCGTTGCGGCTCCGAGGCCACAGCAAACCTCCAGTCTTGCGTCTCCACACAGGAGACAACTCTCTACCGTTGCCGGTTCCGAGCCACAGCAAACCTCCTGTCTTGAGTCTCCACACAGGAGACAACTCTCTACCGTTGTCGACTCCGAGGCCACAGCAAACGTCCGAATCACCAGCCCTCAACGAGACAGGACGAGTTCACTTTCCCTAAGTGAGTTATGCATTTGCCGGCTTTGCGAGCGTCTTATAACCATTCTCAAACAAAGAGAACCCGACTTATACTGGTTCAACCAATGGAATCACAGGCACACACACACATCACACGATTTACACAATGAATCTCCAAATTACTTTGACTCAACCAACGGAATCACTTATCACCTACACACACACACACACACACACAAACACACACACACCACAATGACTAGCACCAACAACTGTGAGATTCAACCAATGAATCTCCGAATCATGTTGGTTCAACCAATGGAATCACCAGTCCATCCCTACACATGGGCAACAGAGTTGGGTACCGAGTGGTTAATGCGTAACATCGAATTCTAACTCGTGTCCGATTGCCCGAAACTACCCAGGACGGTCACCTGCCTCGATTGCCTTTCGTCCAGCCCACTGGAGGACCCAGTGAATAGCCGATGGTGGAGACTGGGTCCTTCCTCATCCAGGACGGCAGTTCAAAACGTACTTGTTATTACCCCCTGGACATGTAACTACTTCCCAGTTACTCTCCCTCTTTAAGCATCCCCCTCAGGGTACCCCACCCGTGATGCCAGGTTTCGTCCACTGGAAGAACCCAAGGAAACTAATATCAACATCGGCAAAAGTACCTTAAGTTGCTTAAAGGACTCGAGAACATTCCGCCGACTCGTCACAAGAAGAAAGGAAGAAGAGAAAAGAAAAGGCGCAGAGGGGAAAAAAGGAAGGAAAAGAAACAAAGAAAAAGGGGAAGAAAGGAAGAAAACAGTATAATTAAGGAAAGGATGAAAGAAAGAGAAAAAGAAAGAAAGATGGAGGAAAAGGAAGAATGACAGTAGGAAAGGAAGAAAAACGGAAGGAGGAAAAATGGAAGGAAAAGAAGAAAGAAAAGAAGAAACAACGATGAAAAGAAGAAAGAACGGAGAAAGAAAAACAACGCATGAAAAGAAGAAAGAACGGAGAGAAGAAGGAAACAACGCATGAAAAGAAGAAAAACGGAAAGAAAGAAGAAACAACGCATGAAAAGAAGAAAGAACGGAGAAGAGAAGAAACAACGCATGAAAAGAAGAAAGAACGGAGAAAGAAGAAACAACGCATGAAAAGAAGAAAGAACGGAGAAAGAAGAAACAACGCATGAAAAGAAGGAAAGAACGGAAGAAGAGAAGAAAGAAACAATGCATGAAAAGAAGAAAGAACGGAGAAAGAAGAAACAACGCATGAAAAGAAGAAAGAACGGAGAAAGAAGAAAACAATGCATGAAAAGAAGAAAGAACGGGAGAAAGAAGAAACAATGCATGAAAAGAAGAAAGAACGGGAGAAAGAAGAAACAACGCATGAAAAGAAGAAAGAACGGAGAAAGAAGAAACAATGCATGAAAAGAAGAAAGAACGGAGAAAGAAGAAACAATGCATGAAAAGAAGAAAGAACGGAGAAAAGAAACACGCATGAAAAGAGAAAAACGGAGAAGAAGAAACAACGATGAAAAGAAGAAAGAACGGAGAAAGAAGAAACAATGCATGAAAAGAAGAAAGAACGGAGAAAGAAAAAAAATGTACTAGAAAAAGGAAGGATGGGGAATTATGGGTAGAAAGGGTGAAAAAAATAAAGAAAAATATAAAGAACTAAAAAAGAAAGGGGGAGAGAGAAATGGAAAAACGGGGGAGGGGGGGGGGGGGGAGAACGGAAGAAATAAAGTCACACTGTGACGTTTATAACCCAGCCGATATCAGAGCTTTACTCAAGAAGCAATCAGAGCTATACTCAAGAAGCCACATCATAGCTATACTCAAGAAGCCATATCACAGCTATACTCAAGAAGCCACATCAGAGCTATACTCAACGGAAGCCACATCACAGCTATGCTCAAGAAGCCACATCATAGCTATACTCAAGAAGCCACATCGGAGTGTACTCAAGAAGCTACATCAGAGCTATACTCAAGAAGCCACATCAGAGCTATACTCTAGAAGCCACATCAGAGCTGTACTCAAGAAGCCACATCAGAGCTATACTCAACAGGAAGCCACATCAGACCTATACTCAACAGGAAGCCACATCACAGCTATACTCAACAGGAAGCCACATCACAGCTATACTCAACAGGAAGCCACATCACAGCTATACTCAAGAAGCCACATCACAGCTATACTCAAAAGGAAGCCACATCACAGCTATACTCAACAGGAAGCCACATCACAGCTATACTCAACAGGAAGCCACATCAGAGCTATACTCAAGAAGCCACATCAGAGCTGTACTCGAGAAGCCCCATCAGAGCTATACTCAACAGGAAGCCACATCACAGCTATACTCAACAGGAAGCCCCATCAGAGCTATACTCAACAGGAAGCCACATCACAGCTATACTCAACAGGAAGCCACATCACAGCTATACTCAGGAAGCCACATCACAGCTATACTCAACAGGAAGCCACATCACAGATATACTCAACAGGAAGCCACATCACAGCTATACTCAACAGGAAGCCACATCACAGCTATACTCAAGAAACCCCATCACAGCTATACTCAACAGGAAGCCCCATCACAGCTATACTCAAGAAGCCATATCACAGCTTACTCAACAGGAAGCCACATCACAGCTATACTCAACAGGAAGCCACATCACAGCTATACTCAGGAAGCCACATCAGAGCTATACTCAACAGGAAACCACATCACAGCTATACTCAACAGGAAGCCACATCACAGCTATACTCAACAGGAAGCCACATCACAGCTATACTCAACAGGAAGCCACATCACATATATACTCAACAGGAAGCCACATCACAGCTATACTCAACAGGAAGCCACATCAGAGCTTTTACCCGCAACAGGAAGCCACATCACAGCTATACTCAACAGGAAGCCACATCACAGCTATACTCAGGAAGCCACATCACAGCTATACTCAACAGGAAGCCACATCACAGCTATACTCAAGAAGCCACATCACAGCTATACTCAACAGGAAACCACATCACAGCTATACTCAAGAGCCACATCACAGCTATACTCAACAGGAAGCCCCATCACAGCTATACTCAAGAAGCCCCATCACAGCTATACTCAAACAGAAAGCCCCATCACAGCTATACTCAACAGGAAGCCCCATCACAGCTATGCTCAAGAAGCCCATCACAGCTATACTCAACAGGAAGCCACATCACAGCTATACTCAACAGGAAGCCACATCACAGCTATACTCAACAGGAAGCCACATCAGAGCTATACTCAACAGGAAGCCACATCACAGCTATACTCAACAGGAAACCCCATCAGAGCTATACTAACAGGAAGCACATCACAGCTATACTCAACAGGAAGCCACATCACAGCTATACTCAACAGGAAGCCACATCACAGCTATACTCAACAGGAAGCCACATCACAGCTATACTCAACAGGAAGCCACATCACAGCTATACTCAACAGGAAGCCACATCACAGCTATACTCAACAGGAAGCCACATCACAGCTATACTCAGGAAGCCACATCAGAGCTATACTCAACAGGAAACCACATCACAGCTATACTCAACAGGAAGCCACATCACAGCTATACTCAACAGGAAGCCACATCACAGCTATACTCAACAGGAAGCCACATCACAGATATACTCAACAGGAAGCCACATCACAGCTATACTCAACAGGAAGCCACATCAGAGCTATACGCAACAGGAAGCCACATCACAGCTATACTCAACAGGAAGCCACATCACAGCTATACTCAACAGGAAGCCACATCACAGCTATACTCAACAGGAAGCCACATAACAGCTATACTCGAGAAGCCATATCACAGCTATACTCAACAGGAAGCCACATCACAGCTATACTCGAGAAGCCACATCAAAGCCGTGCTCAACAGGAAGCCACATCACAGATATACTCAAGAAGCCACATCACAGCTATACTCAAGAAGCCCCATCACAGCTATACTCAAGAAGCCACATCACAGCTATACTCAACAGGAAGCTCGAAGCCACATCACAGCTACACTCAAGAACCCACATCAGAGCTGTACTCAACAGGAAGCCACATCAGAGCTGTACTCAAGAAGTCACATCAAAGCCGTGCTCAACAGGAAGCCACATCAGAGCTATTCTCAAGAAGTCACATCAAAGCTGTACTCAATAGGAAGCCACATCAGAGCTATACTCAAGAAGTCACATCAAAGCTGTACTCAATAGGAAGCAACATCAGAGCTGTACGCAAGAAGTCACATCAAAGCTGTACTCAACAGGAAGCAACATCAGAGCTGTACTCAAGAGTCCAAATCAGAGCTATACTTAAGAAGCCACATCAGAGCTGTAATCTAGAAGTCACATCAGAGCATTAGAGCTGTAGTCTAGAAGTCACATCAGAGCTGTAATCTAGAAGCCACATCAGAGCTGTAATCTAGAAGCCACATCAGAGCTGTAATCTAGAAGCCACATCAGAGCTGTAATCTAGAAGCCACATCAGAGCTGTAACCTAGAAGCCACATCAGAGCAAGCCACATCAGAGCTGTAATCTAGAAGCCACATCAGAGCTGTAATCAAGGTGGAGCAGTATAAAGGCGAAAAGAAAGAAAATAAAAGAACTGTGTAAGGAAAGAAGACAGGAAAGAAGAAAAAAAGGAAGAACTGGTGAAAAGAAAGACAGGGATAAAGGAAGAAAGACAAAAAGGAGAAAAAAGACAAGCTAAAAAGAAAAATGAAAGAAGGAAAGAAAGAACAAAGATAAAGAAAGAACGAATGGTATCGAGAAAGAGGTGAAAAGTAGACGCAGCCTCGACGCGCGCAATCAAACCCACAAAGAACGATACACATCAAACCAAACCGAAAAACAAACAAACAAACAAACAAAGACGTCTTCAATTCACATTCCAACAACTAATTTCTAATTATTCACCCCACCCCATCCCTCCACCCCCACCCACGCCTCCTTTTCTTCCCACGACAAACGCACATGATAAACGAAATGCAAGGAAAACAGACACTTACCATCATTAGTCGGCAATTACAACAAGGCATCGTCAAGGGATGCAATTACTCACTTTTTTTTTCTCTTTTGTAATCACGTAAGCGGCGACACGGGTCTAGACACATCCTGATTACTGCTGACATCTGCCGACTCTTAACTCCGCGAAAAATTCAAACACATGTCATCAAGAATTAAAGCCAGTCACGGACTTCATGAATCGCCATGGGTCTGTTGAAAACACATTATCTATTTAAACGTGTGAGTCTGCATAAACTTGTAATTGCCGGGTGTGAAATTATTCACTGAAAAGAACAAGCAAAAGGGAAAAAAATGACTGTGGTTTCTGAATTTTTGCTGCTGGCTGAACTTCTTGATTAATTTTTTTTTCTGATCACGATTAATACGCCACCCACGGTGTGTGTGTGTGTGGGGGGGGGGGGGGGGGGGGGTGCGTGCCTGGGTGCGTGCGTGCGTGCGTGCGTGCGCGCCCGTGTGAGACAGAGAGAGTGTGTGTGTGTATGTATGTGTGTGTAAAGAGAGAGAGGAGAGAGAGAGAGAGAGAGAGAGAGAGAGGAGAGAGAGAGAGAGAGGAGAGAGAGAGAGAGAGGAGGGCGGGAGAGAGATTCAGATTCAGATTCAGATGTTTTAATCATATATAGGCCATTGCCCCTCATGATGGGGAGTAATTGAACAATCATTTCACACAATGTTTTCTTTTATATATACAAATGATAAGGTTAATTAAAGATAACGTTTTACGAGATAGCAACTTGACGCAGCTGAAACGCTTTATACAAGAAAATGGATAGATTTCTGATGGTTCTATCATGTTTGCATGCCAAAAGTAAACTTAATCGAAACAGGTTTGGAAATTTATGAAAATTTGCAGGAATATATTGCTGTCTTAAGCTACTCAGTGCTGGGCAACACAAAACAAAATGGACCTCATCCTCTTTACTGTTTTTACACAGTGGGTAAATTAAATCGTTGTCATTGTTGGATCAATATTGGTAGTAATGCACAGCGATTTCTGAGACGCCAAGTCTGAATCTTGTCAACATAATTTTCAAATGTCTATCTAAATTCAGTAACAGATGAGTTTTTACTTCGGGAACTGTACAAAACGTTCTGTACATACTAAATCTATCACTATTCTTAATATGGAAATCCCATTCCTGCCACCTACATAAAATCAATCTTTCCTTGAAATCAAGTAAGAAAACATTTATTTCCTCTACACCTTGATTTGTCCAAACAAATCCATATCCAAACGTGTACAACTTACAACGGATATTTGTAGCCCAAGTTCTTTTATCACGTGCATCTAAATCGAGCAGCATCCTATAGGCTTTACGTGGTAGTCTTGACTCATCCATTCGAGTTAGTTTTAGCCAGAATCGAATACAGTTGACTACTGAGTTGATAAATATTGGATATCGATTCGTTTCCCCATATATTAGATCATTTGGCGTTCTCATTTCAACCCCTAAAAGCTTTTTAAGGGCAAACAGATGTATTTTTTCAGAATGTTGAGCAGCATTATCTAAACCCCATAACTCAGCCCCATAATGAACCATTGGTTGAATTTGTGTGTCAAATAACTTTAAATATAAACTGAGAGAATTGCATTTCAGCTTAGACAGTTTCTGTAGAATGCACAACAAAGCACTTTTAGCTCTGCTCACCAAATCCTGACATGCAACAGAGAAACTCAGTCTTGTGGAGAAATAGATTCCTAAATATACTGAACAACATTAAAAACGCACCGCTTGCCAAAAGACCCAGACAACGTTGGTAGTACAGAATTATTTAATGAAAGTAAGCATATTTGATTACGCATCCATTTTTCAAATAAACAAAATGTCTGTTCTTGACAAGAATGGCCGAATTAATCTGAAATTAGCTGGTGACTTCACTAGGGTCCCTGTCAAAAAGTACACCACGACCAGCATGTCCGTCCGCGAGCTCTAATACCGAGTGTGTCCGCCATTTGCCCCGATGCACGCTTGGCAGCGCCTCCTCATGGAGTAGACAAGGTTGTGCAAGAACGCCTGTGGCAGTCCATCCCACTCCTCGGTCAGTGCGCGCCTCAAATGATCGAGAGTCTGTGGACGTCTTCCATGGGCCACAAGACGCCCCAGCTCATCCCAGACGTGTTCAATGGGAGCCATGTCAGGGGACAGAGATGGCCAGGGCAACACGGCAATGTTGTTCACCTGGAGAAACGCAGCGGTGGCTCTTGCTGTGTGGGGTCGTGCATTATCATGCTGGAAGAACTGCAGCTCCGGGTGCTGGCCAAACAGTGGGACGACGTGGTTCTGCAGCACGTGCTGGTACGTGTTGGCATTCACATGGTTGTCCAAAAAAGTACAGAGGTGTCCGGTAGTCATGACTGAATGCCCCCCAAACCATCAGACTGCCCCCTCCCCATCTATTGGCTTCAAACACGCAGCAGTTGGCGTAGCGTTCCCCGACACGCCTCCAGACTCTCATTCTCCCGTCAGCATGAGATAACGCGAAGCGACTTTCGTCAGAGAACAGCACAGCTCTCCACTGACGTCGTGTCCATGGCAGATGCTGGCTGGCCCACTGCAGGCATTGCTGACGGTGTCTACGGGTGAGGACTGGGCCAACATGAGGGCGTCTTGCATTGAGCCCTGATTCTTGCAATCGACGTCGAACGGTTTGTCCAGACACTGGACCCCATCGACCAACCACCTGGCAACATGTTTCTGCTGCTGTAAGGAATCGATTACGAAGATGAAGCTGTCGAATGTATCGATCTTGCGCTGGTGTGGTAACACGAGGTTGGCCCGTTCGGCGCCGATCAGTGGTGGAACCAGTTGCTGCCAAACGTTGTGATAGCCTTACAATTGTAGAGTGACTGCAGTTCAGTTGTCTGGCTGTCTCTCTCGATGACATGCCGACCATTAACATTCCAATGGCTCGCTCGCGTTCTTGCATAGACAGTCGCGGCATTGTTTTCGGACCACTTCGCCTGGTCGAATGACAACTGATACCGTTTTCCAGTCGGCATGACTTCAAACTCACCATTTGAGACAAAGAAACAGATGTGCTACGTTCAGTCTCGGCCCCAGTGGCAAGAAAAGTGTTTTTGGCGAGTTGCACGTGGGCGTCACACGAACGTCGGCAAGCGCGGAGAAACCGAGGCAGTGTGAATCTGTGTCCCTTGAAAATTGTGTTAATATACCAAATCCAAATACACATTTTTTCCAAATGAGAAATCGGCAAATCAAAACGGTGCGTTTTTAATGTTGTTCAGTATACTTATACGCATTCACAACAGTTAAAACAGCCCCATTGTAAGTCCATCTCTCTCTTGCTGCCAAGTAACCACCCTTCCTAAATACAACTATATTAGTTTTATTCATGTTTACATTCAAATGCAGTGTTGATGCTTAATAGTTTGTATCAGGCGGGAGAGAGAGACACACAGAGAGACAGAGACAGAGATTCCACCTCTAGATACGCAGGCTAAACCTAAAAGAACTATAAGCCGCAATGTTAAATACATCAAACGATGCACGGCATTAACGTTGGATAAAGGCCAGCTAAACACATGCTGGACACACGCACTGTCATTCGTTTCCTCGGAAAACGCGCGGATTAAGCATGTGACACACGGGGGCAAGGATTTATTAAATGCCAGCACGACAGCTCTCTGAACCGTCCGTTGATTGATGCCAATGCCATGCGGCGATTCCTTTCACAGTCTGCCACATGGTGTGCTTTGCTTTATCGTGGGTCTCAGCGGAGGATTCCAATATTTAGGAACAGGAGAAGAACAAGAAAACTAAGACAGCCATAAAGGCAAAACACAGAGAGACAGAGAGAGAGAGAGAGAGAGAGAGAGGGGGGGGGGTAAGGTAACGTAATGTTGCTTATAGCCCAGCCGACCGCAAAGGGCCACATCAGGGCTGTCACCGCGTTGAAGTCAACTCACAAGTCATTCATTCACACAACCCTTTAAAATATGCCTTCTAAAAACAAAAACATACCAGAAATTTTGTTTAAAAAATCTTTCATCTGTAGAATCTCAGGTCAGATGAAAAATGTTAATCTCTTTCAGAAATTCAAAGATCACATCAGGTGGAACGTCTCTGAACAATGTTTTCATGGAGTCTGAGAGAAGAAGAAGAAGAAGAAGAAGAAGAAGAAGAAGAAGAAAAGGAAAGACCGAAGACAGAGGACGAACAACAAGGAATGTCCGATACAAATTTCAGTCTCCGGAACAACTCAGCAGTGGCAGTTTGTGTGAACTCTAAAAGAACTGAAACTAACCGCTCTCTCTTCTCTCTCTCTCTTTTCTCTCTCTCTCTCAGCTAAAAACAGGAAAGGCGGCAGAATCCCCTCTTCTCTCTCTCTCTCTCTCTCTCTCTCTCTCCGCTAAAAACAGGAAAGGTGGCAGAATCTGTGTGTGGTGTGTGTGTGTGTGTGTGTGTGTGTGTGTGTGTGTGTGTGTGTGTGTGTGTGTTGTGTGTGCAAAAGAGAAGGGGAGGAAGAATCTCTCTTCTTTCTCTCTCTCTCTCTCTCTCTCTCTCTCTTCTCTCTCTCTCTCTCTCTGTCTGTCTGTCTCTCTCTCTCTCTCGCTCTCTCTCCATCCCTCTCTCTCTCTCTCTCTCTCTCACTTGCCTAAGCATGTGTATAATTTTCAGTGAAATAGTGGGGGTAGGGAATGGAAGGGATGGGGAAGATAGGGGAGAGGCAGTACAGATGCGTGTGTGTGGTGGGGGGGGGGGGGGGGGAGGGGGGGGGGGAATAAGGATGTTCCTGTAAACTGAAAAGGGTAAGAAACGTGTGAGCAAACTATGACTGAATGTCACCATAATCAATTCTTCTTTTCCTTTAGTTTCTGTTCTGCCTTAATGTCCTTTACCCACTATGTCCGCCCATCCTTCTCTCAACGATCAATTTATTCACAACATTCGACTTCTCTGTATCTCCCTCCCTCCTTCCTTCCTTTCATTTCTGTCTCTCTGCGTCCTTCCCTCCTCCCTCACCCCTCACCCCCCACCCCCCACCCCTCCCTAGTTGATGACTCAGCCACAGTCAAATGACAAGGAAAGAGTTTCAATTTTCAGTGCATTTTGTTTTCAACCCAACTGACCTTGGAGGGGGGGGGGGGGGGGGGGGGGGGGCAAATCAGAGCAGTTGGTGTTATCCTGTAAGAATCAATACCCTAAAATGATGCATGGCCGACCAAAAAAAAAAAAAAAAAGGAGTGAAGTGGGTCTGACTCATGGGACGGTCGACTCACCACGGCACGCAGCGATTTAAGGTCGACTTCTGTGGCTTTGTCTCTGAGTGAACCATGCCATCACTGCAGCGTTTTCTCTCACGACGCTCAATCGGACTTCCCCAATAAACAGTCGCGCCAACACACCTAGTAAAACAATGCGAGTTTACGTCAGGTACCATTCGGCTGCTTGTCAATCTTGGGTGGTGTATAAGCGGTTTTGTTTGTTTGTTCTGATCAACGAGTACAATGCGAGTATCTACGTCAGGGCACCATTGGATGTGTAATCTTGGGTGGTAGTATAGCAGGTTGTGTTTGTTTGTTTCTGATCAACAGTACAATGCGAGTGTATACGTCAGGACACCATTCGGCTGCTTGACAATCTTGGGTGGTGTATAGCAGGTTTTGTTTGTTTGTTTGTTTGTTTTTGATTCAACAGTACAATGCGAGTGTATACGTCTGGTCACCATTCGGCTGCTTGTCAATCTTGGGTGGTGTATAACAGGTTTTGTTTGTTTGTTTCTGATTCAACAGTACAATGCGAGTGTATACGTCAGGACACCATTCGGCTGCTTGTCAATCTTGGGTGGTGTATAGCAGGTTTTGTTTGTTTGTTTCTGATTCAACAGTACAATGCGAGTGTATACGTCAGGTCACCATTCGGCTGCTTGTCAATCTTGGGTGGTGTATAGCAGGTTTTGTTTGTTTGTTTCTGATTCAACAGTACAATGCGAGTGTCTACGTCAGGACACCATTCGGCTGCTTGTCAAGCTTGGGTGGTGTATAGCAGTTTGTTTGTTTGCTTGTTTCTGATTCAACAGTCGCAGGATAACCAATCTTCCCTCCCCACTCTCAAGGAAGTCCTCCTCTTCCTCCATGCCCCTAAATGAATGACGACAACAGTCACTGTTTGGTGGCGAAGCTGCACCGAGTGAGGATCCCTCCCTCTTATTGACATCTTCGTAACCATCCAGTCCGAGAGGTACAGAAACCTGCAGCGCTCGCGCTGAAATCCGATCAACGGTTTGGCATATATTCAGTTGAATGACCATAAAAGGTGGATGAGATACTGTAATACCAGTGCAAGTGCGCCCAGGTGACGCTGCCACTGTATGCGTGTATTGTTCACGCAGTCCACGGGAAAAATTTTTCTCAGTGCGAGATTCGCGTTGCTTTCCCTGTTGGAGGAGGAGAGGGGAGGGGGAGGTGGGGGGTGGAGGGTGCGGCGCCGTGGCCATAGTATCACACTATCTATCCTGTCTTATTTTTCTATCGTGGTCTGTCCTTGTTCATCTGTCAAAATGGATTCTCATTTCTACGGAATTTCGCCACCGTTTACACCCATTGGTGTCGCGGGTTCTCTTACGTGCAAAAAGTGCACGCTGCACGGACACTTCGGTTTTCCGACAGATCATCTGAAAGATTAATGTGAACAGAAGTGTGTGTGCGTGTGCTTGTGTGTGTGTGTGTGTGTGTGTGTGTGTGTGTGTGTGTGTGGTGTGTGTGTGTGTTAAAGAGAGAGAGAGACAGACAGACAGTCAGACAGAGAGAAGAGAGAGAGAGTGTGTGTATAAATGTATGTGTGTGTGTGTGTTTGTGAATATGTGTGTTGTGTGTGTGGTGTGTGTGTGTGTGTGTGTGTGTGTGTGTGTGTGTATGTGTGAGTGAGTACTGGAGAAGCCAGAGTGAGAGGTGGGGCGTAATATGTGTGTGTGTGTGTGTGTGTGTGTGTGTGTGTGTGTGTGTGTGTGTGTGTGTGTGTGATTGAGTACTGGAGAAGCCAGAGTGAGAGGTGGGGCGTAATGTGTGTGTGTGTGTGTGTGTGTGTGTGTGTGTGTGTGTGTGTGTGTGTTATGGGGCGCAGAGTGAGGAAAAAAGGAGAAACGGCAGACAGGATGGTCATTACCCACTCTCCGGTGTGTGCGTAAATGTATACATTACGTCAATGGGTGCGCTTGTTCGGAGCTTGGCATTCCCAAGCCAAAACAGACAAATAAACAAACAAACAAACAAAATAAATACACATAAAAGCGCTATCTAAGGCAACGCGGCGGGAGGGCCAAGACCTCATCATTGTGATAAAAGTCCAGCTTTACTGAAGACGGTTTTTGCCAAACATAATTTTACAGACGGCTGGATTCGTTCCATGGGGGTACGCACGTCCGGGGCCAGACCAAATTGATAATTAGCGGGTTGGGGGGGGGGGGGGGGGGGGGGGGGGGGCACGTTCCGCCAGCCGGCGTGTCACTGGAGGTCTGTCTGTCTGTCGGTCGTCATTCTGTGTTTCGGTGGGTCCCTCCCAGGTCATACCGGCTGTCGCCCCAGCATGAGACTTCATTGTTTGCACCCTCAGTCCATCAAGTGATTACACACACACACACACACACACACACACACACACACACACACACACACACACACCCACACACACACACACAAAGCATACGGACCTGAATTTAGAACTGCACGCCTGCTTTAGCATCGCGGGTGATAGCCTATGAGAAACTGAAGAGAAAGAGAAAGCGATGATGAAGAGAAAGATGAACGAATGAGTGAGACAGCAATATAACCCTATAATTAGAATGAAAACATCCCTGAATACACACACACACACACACACACACACACACACACACAACACCACACACACACACACACACACGTACACACACACGTACACAGCTAGTTCCCAGAGAGAGAGACAGACAGAGCGAGAGAGAGAGACGAGAGAGAGAGAGAGAGAGAGAGAGAGAGAGAGAGAGAGAGAGAGAGAGAGAGAGAGAGAGAGAGAAAGAGAGAGATTATTAAGTGTAGGAGGAACTGACTCACGTGAGATATACCAAAAAACAGCGTAAGAACCTATGACAGAGATCAAGTTAATTCGTTCAACACATTGCTTGGTCAGTCCGTGGGAGACTGCATCTCTTACGAGATCCAGGGAAAGACTGTCCCCCACAATTCTTAGCTGCTGAAAATGCATGGGTTGTTAATTAAACAGTTGAGCCAATCACTCTGATTGTTGACACTTTTTGATCTTCCTTGCATCCTTAAATGGATCTTCAAGCATAGGCTCAAAGATTTATTCTCATATTTAAAACATGATTTTAGAGTTTTCTGCAACCTGTTTCTTTACCACACTTTCTTTTCGTTTTACTTCTACCCTTCACTGGCTGCTTTGGGATGCTGCTGGATTCCGTTTTTGAACCCTTAGTGGTGAGAATGCCATGGAATTGTAGACGGTATATAGATCTCTATTTGATGCCAAGGGACCACTAACGCGATCAGTCACGAGTGTCTCCATGATGTGTCCGATTTAGTGGACGAAAGGCCTAAAAGCTAGCAAAACGAACAATTCTATTGTCAAGAATGGGTTATGATGGTTACTGCTGACTGGAAGCAAAGGACTTAATATCCGAAATATAATTCCCTGAAATCTTATTCTCATTTTCTTTATCCCATCCCTTCCCGATTTTTTCCTTGGACTTCTGCCAAGTCATTATTAATCAAAATTGTAACGATGGAGGGATTGTTTCTCTGCACTTATTAACTCCCACTACGAAAATGTTCAACGAGAGAGAAAGATCGAACAATACCAGCTGCAATCTAATGGTGCAGCGTAACTTAGTTGCAACTGATGCGGCGTAACTTCGATCATGAGGACGCAACTTTGTTACACCACACCAGAAATTCGACTCGCTACACACACACACACACACACACACACACACACACTCGCGCAGTGAACGACCAAAACAAAACACAAAAAGCTTAGCAGTATCGATACCTGTAAACTAGCTAGGCTTAGCAGTATCGATACCTGTTAACTAGCTTGGCTTTGCAGTATCAATACATGTTAACTTTCTCACAAGCAACACAATGCTCGCCACCGAGATCTATAAATATCTCTGTTGTGACTTTCCGAATAAGTTACAATGCACCAATACGACCCGACAATTTAGCAATCTTGTCGCTCACCTTCATGATCTTCCTCAGCCGTCCTCCATATTGACAGTACACGCACAATCCGATCTTCGTCCATCGCTACGACCGTCCAAACAAAGAGCGTCCATCGGAACAGTTTGCGGCTGATCCGGATTATTGTCGTCTGCTAATTGATACCAAGTATGATTCACTTCTCTCCCTTTGCTTGTGCGTTTCCTCCTTCGTTCAGTTGGGAACACTCTCTGTCGAATTCACGGTCAAGTGAGTCAATACTGTATTTCAGACTTTGCCTGCATAGTATTCTCCTCTTACCTGCACAAATGGTGTCAAATGATATTGGTTTCTCGGTCATGTATAAGGCAGTTCTTTCTCTGTTCGCCTCCCTTTTTCGGCCGAGCCCTCCAACGAACAGCTGGGAAATGTAAACACAAAGCACGCGGTTTATAGGGCGAGGCGCATGCGCGCTGTGCGTGTCTGCGTCGCGTGCGGATGACGTCATGCCAAAGTGAGCGAGCAAAGTTCCCAGCGGCGATGGCGTATGAACAGTGGTGTAAAAAAAAAAATTAAAAAAAAAAAATCTGGATTGAAAGTTGACATACACTGTGCGGATTTATGGGTAAAAGCGCCATTTAATTCTATTCTTGTGGGAATTGCATAGCTTAGCTGGTGATTGGATGACCTCTTCTTTTCCTGTGACCACTGTGCTAATGCGGTCAACGGAAAAACTTCGCTTAGATGCGCAGAGGGCGGATAAGGCTACGGATTAGGGGAGGAAGTGGGGGTGGTAAACGAGCAATTGAATATCGGAAACCTCTGTAGGAAGCATTGCAGATTCTAACCTGGTCACCATAGAATAGAGTCAGAGTGTAATGCAGGGGGGGGGGGGGGGGGGTACGGCGGGAGGGAGGGGAGGGGGATAAGGTGGGGGGGGGGGGGGGGGGGGGAGTGAACGAAATTAATTCGTTAAGCGCCCACAAACACCATGTCACACACTGACAATGACACGGACCAGCCGCGCCATGGCTATCACACACACACACACACGGTCACACACACACACAGTCAACACACACACACACACACACACACAAGAGTCAGCACACACAACCCTTTGATGGCCTGAACGGTGCGCATACATTAGCCAGTGACCATGCAGGCGCGCATGTAAGACTATATCGTAGTTTGTGCATGTGTGTAGCCTGTATCTTGGTTTGTAGTGCGTCCCCCATCCCCTCGCGCCCTCCCTACTCTGGTCCTGCGCGCGCACACGCGCGCGCGTGCACATGTATTGTGTGTGTGTGTGTGTCGGTGTGTGTGTGTGTACGTGTGTGTGTGTGTGTTCACGTGAGCGTGCCTGAGTGCGTGTGTGTGTGTCTGTGAGTGTGTGTGTGCGCGCGCGCCATATGTGCGCTTGTTTTTATGGACGTTGTGGACCTGGGTGTGCAAATGTGTTATGATTTGGCTCTGGTAGGGGGTGGTGGCACGCGCGCTATTTTCTGCCCTTGTGATATGAATTGTCAGATGCAATCGCACCGGCTCGACCAAGTGCGGTGGGCTTGGCCTTGTCGATGTCATATTTACATCGTGTGATTTATCTCGAGTGCTTGTGAAGACGGCGTGCATGCCCACTCCGCGCTCGCATGTGTGTGTGTGTGTGTGTGTGTGTGTGTGTGTGTGTGTGTGTGTGTGTGTGTGTGGAGAGAGAGAGAGAGAGAGAGAGAGAGAGAGAGAGACACACACACTTTTGACACTTTGATATTTTATTGTCATTACCAAACAGGTCTTTTGACAAGGGGAGAGAACGTATAAATGCCAATCCTGACTCACTTGCTCAACCACCGAGTTTTTGGGCGAAAGTGGCCTAAAAGCTGCCTTTTCCTGTGGCGGAAGAGAGAGAGAGAATCACCGGCACCCCTGACAAAACCCGTTAAGGTCAAGTTGCCCTCAGAACAGACAGACAGACAGAGAAGAGAGAGACAGAGAGAGACAGACAGACAGACAGTTTTCGGGCGAAAGTGACCCAGAAGCGGCATTTCCTTGTTCTCTGACAAGTAAGACGTCAATAACCAAAAAATAACGATTATCTACAAACAAACATACTGTGCAGGGTTATCCGTTTTCAATACTAATTTACTAAACTTTTCAGATTTTAGTTTTTGTTTAATCCTATGTTTTTCCTGGTCATTTTCAATAACATCATTTTCGCGCAAACATTCTTCAAATGAGTCTCTGTCTTTCATGTGAAATAAAACTACAGTCTTTAACTGTTCTCTAAAGTCTTTTAAAACCGAGTTATATTTCTGACATAAAATCCACACACTTATCCCAGCATGTCTTCCACTGAAAGCAATTTGATAAAGTGTTTCTCTTTTTAACTATGTCTTTTTCTGCCGAACAGTCATCTATAATAAATAGTGTCTGCGTTACCTTCAAACAGTCTATAAAACTGTTCTAAACACTCACTCAGTTTATTGCTAGGATCAACTAAATATATGTCTCATCTGTCCATATAAACCTTCTATTATGATATGCTTTGTTCCATTTAAGTGTTGGGCAGAAAATCACAATATGATCAAAATTATAACGATAAACTGTTTGTAACAGTCGAGGATAAATATTGTTTTTCCACAACCAGTCTGTCCACAAATCAATGAACAATGAGGGGTTTTTGTCATAAAGTTTAACTGCTCCATAGTTTTATAACAGAACTTAATCTAATCCGGTTATTGTTTTTATCATGTCCTCTGTTAAAACTTGTTCAGTATAATAAAATCCTATAAGGTCTAAATGCGTAAGATTAATCCAATTCAGTTCTGTAAGATTGTTTCTATTTAGACTAATATTGATTTTGTTGCTTGTTGTTATGACCTTAATATCCTCGCCATTGGAAGAATGACGACGGTAACTTTAAGTTTTTCAACGTCTAAGTTTTGCCAGCTAATTAGAATTCCTTTAGAAGGACGTCACTAAATGCCCACAACCCCATCCCTCTTTACATCTTTTAAGACAGAAATTTCAAATATTATTGTGAACGTGTCTCCTAATTTCATTTGCGGAATGAACTGTAATTTTGTAGAAGCATCTTTCAAAACTGATTCTCTTCTGTGGGGATGTTACTGTTTATTCCCATACGGCTTTATTTCAATCTCTTTCTGACTATTGTCCTCTGGCATAAGACTTACATGTAAAGGGCCAGAGTTGAATGCTTTTCTGAAACTTTTTTGGCGGCTAAAATATGTAAATGGGCTTATGAATTCAAATTTTATTTCCCATTCTAAATATGGTTCTAAGTGCCATTTGAGGTCAGGTTTTCAAACTATTTTATATTCATACTGACCAACATTATTTGCTTCTAGATTGCGCAGCTGTTCTAGTTTAGGAAACTTTTTACTGTCACTAACCTCTTTGGTTTATAATCACCATCTTTAGTGTACTCAAACCCATATCAAAGTGCCTATCTCACCGTTCTGTTCAAAGTCCGCAACGTTCTGCAAGGTCTTTTAATTCTAAGGTTATACACCTCACAGGCGCTAATGTAACTCCCGGTTCTTCTGGCCCACGCGACATTTTTAGTACAGTTTATTATTTTATTTCCAAAACAATGTGTAGGTTATTGCATTTCACAACTTTCCCTGCTTTGTCTGCAATTTTTATATTAAATGATCCAACCCTCCCACAAACTAATCTTTTAAACTGTAAAATTAGGGAATTGTATAATTTCATAATCGCAATAATGCAGCTTTCCCCGCCGGTAAAGCTCTTAAAACATTTGAGGGCCTTCCATCATATAAGTTTCATCAGTGCTCAGCTCATCCAAATGAACATAAAGTAATGAATGTAATGCAAGATCGAGCGGATTTTCCCCCTTAAATAGTTTTGTTTGGCGCAACAACAAATCTTTTAGTGACCTGAGTGTCAACTTTAAAGCCTACATTTTAGCTAGCTCTTTATCAAATAAGTAATCTGCTATTTTCAGGTTCGAATGTTAATATTGTTTTTAGATTTGCATTGTTAAGTTTGAGAGTAATGCCGAATTTACTCATTGCTTCTTTTAGTGAGCAAAACCCGTAATAACCATCAGGTATTGTTAACTGGTTAGCTTTGAGCCCCACAACTTTTGTAATCTTATTATTCCCCTTGGTTTCGCTTATATTAAACCCTTCGACTTGTAAAATATTTCATGGAGCGCGACCGTTTTGGCCCCGCAATTGTTATCAATAGCATGTTCTAAAAACGAAGGACTGTCTTGAGTTGTTATTGTTACAAACATTTTTTAAAACAAATTAAAAATGAGTGCATTCAAATATACTGGCGCAAAATATTCTGTTGGGCCGCAATACAATCTTAAAAATATAGCAACTGATACTCTTTGACATTGCTGTGACCCAGACTGCCTCTTTTCATAAAAAGGTGAGTACTCCATTAAGCAGGATATCTTAACCCCCCTATTGAAAAAGAGCACATCCAGAAAGCGTGTTTAGTCATCCGATGCAGTTTATCAGAACCAGTTAAACTTTGCTGTTTTTGTGCATCAACTGGGTGTGGAGTGTCGTATGCTAATCATTTAACTCATCCTGATCCTTTGGTTAGGTCAGTGTACAGATTTCATTTCTATTACACCTTCAGACGTATTTTAACTGAACTGCAAGCGCCATTACCGAATGACAAACCGTTTAATCCATTCAGCAACAGAATAGACATGAAGGCTTTTGAAAGGATCTGTAACGAATTCAATATTAACATCAAGACAGACTTTAGACAAAAGTTGGATCTTGATCATGGCATAAGGCACCCCTTATTTTCGGGCACGCACAGAAAGTATAAATATGTCTTGAAACCTCCTTTCAAAATTGTTCAGCCCTGGTCCATAGAGCAAGAGCATAAAACAGCATGGACAACATTTATCTAGACACTTCTAAGGGCCTAACTAGGGCGGGAATAGAACGAATAAACGACTCTATTCGTACTTACGTTTGGTGTTTGCTAGGTTCGCAAGCACAGCAAGATCGAGCATAACTGATCCTTCTACTGGCTTTGACGCGCAAAAACAATACTTAGCAAATTTAGAGGACGCCATTAATTCTACAGTTGATTTACCTTCAAGTATTCAAAGGTACCAACATGTTTTACAATACGCAAGATCGAAAGTAGACTTTGCTGTTGGCACTGGTTTATACATGCTGCCTTCTGACCTCCGACTCCAGGTAGGAATAATAATAAACTACAATAATGAAATTCTTATAGCAGCAATGAACAGAAGTTGGGAAAAACGACATAAATTCTGGGCCAGTAATATTACAAACAATAAAAGAACATCCAAGATTAAGTCATCCAATCCCCGAAGTCCAAACCCCCAAAGTCATTGAAGACTCAGCAAAGCTCGCGGACTCTGTTCGCGATGACCATGAATATGAAAAGACAGCGCTTGTTCTTGGATTAAACTGGCATAGGATTACTTGGTCTTTATCTTACTAAATAGTAACCCAACTATTACGAGAACTAATGCCCATAAGTGCTCGGCCATAAAGCCAACTACTTTGCTTGCAGTAGACAAAAGCCAGCTGACAATACTCCCCAATATCCTGGTAAAGCGTTCACGGCTTTACCAGCTAATTTTTTAATAAACTTGCAAGATGATCAAGCTGTTTTTTTACCCATGATTTATCAGGCGGAGGCGATGGCGATGGCGGCGGAGGCACTGAACTTTGCCTCCACCACCACCTGTAATAGCCATCACCAGTGTAACTTATTGCAAATCCTAAGGCAGTTATAACGCTTACTAATGTGACTCCTTGCTCTCTAAACAGTGTTCGGATTCGTTCTGCTAGCGTTGTGTCTTCATATAAAATTTTCCGGATAGTTTCTCTTATACTATTCACTTGATTCGTAATTGGTCTCGGTTAGTAGTTAGCACTTCTAGTCTTGCTGATCTTTCTTGTTCAAGATCTTTTAGTCTTTGGGTTATTCTTTCTTTAATATCAGGTCCTAAGTTGGCGTCATCAGCCTCAACGAGTTTTTCTTTTTCTCTCTTATATGCCCATCTAGTTCACCTAGTTTTGCTAAATTGTTTGTTAATTCGCCTCTGATGGTTCTTAAAGCATGATCAAGGGCCTCTATTTCTCGCATGGGTAGCGGTGAGTCGTGTATAGTCTTTAACGCTGTTTCTTCCGAAAAACTGGTTTCTGCTTCTATTGTATTTATAATTCGCCTGCTGATTGATTTAATTCTTTTAAGTTCCATGTTTTGCATTTGGTTATCTGTCGGGAGTTCTTGTGTGTGTTTTGAAGTTTAGCAACTGCCTCCGCCCTTAATTTCGGTCTAGCATGCCAAGGCGATTTGATCTTTCACCACTGAGTCTATTTCTAATTGAACCCACAGCTAAAACTTTGATGGGTCGGGTTTAGTTGTAAGCCGAACAAGTTGCCCTTGATTCGTTTTTTACAGACAAATGACCATCTTCTAATTCAAAATCATGTGGGTCTATAAATTCGGGAGGTTCTTGGCCTAAACTTTTGTAAAATGCTTCGACCGTACTTGCTGTTAATTCACGCTGCAATGAGAGCGTTGAGCGATGCTGTGTCAAAGGGATCATTTCACTCATGTCGTCTCCACGATCAAAAACATCATAAATCTTCTTCGCCTTCAATTCCTGCCATGTTTTTAAATAATTAACTTTTATTTTGCTTCATAAAATGCCACAACAAACATATGGCTCGATTCTTGACCCGCATAGAAAACTGAAAGAGCCCCATGGCGTGAAGGGAAATAAACGGAATATTATTGTTCCAAATAATCCATCTACTATTGATGCAGATCAAATTCTTACTGTCAAATTTCCAGACTTAGGAGCGGATGAATTGATTGTGCCAGGCTCTGCGCGTCTTACTTTCAAAATAGAGCCCCGATTCAACAACAACCCAAACGGGACAGTTGTACAGAATTTGGGACGGCAATCGTTAAGAAAATTTCTAAAAAAACTTGAGGCAAGAAATTTTTTTCTTTACACAATGCAGACATATTTTTAACCTATTCTGATCTATGGCTAACCGGAATGAAAGGGCGATCTTGCGTTTCAAGGAATCGAAAATGAAGAAGAAACTAAAACATAGAATAGGCCTGGAGATACTAAAACGTCAAAAATTTATACCGTAAAGTTTGCGTATGGAAATCGCTTTTTCCATTCCCTTAATTTTGATTTTTTAAAAGCGCATGCACCATACTTTCAAGGAGCATTAAAAGACAGATTGTCATATGAACAACTTTTAATAAACAAACGTGTTATCAATATCAAACACCGAAGCAAAGTACAGCTTTCTGACATCTCGTTAGAGTTTGACGTTTTAGCAACCCTAATTTAGCAAGCTGATTGAGCACCAATATCATCAAGATAGAAATTTATATTACGACAGAGTGATTCATCAACAACATATCCCAGAAGCAGGGCGACACTAATGGAATTTTAGTTTTAGCGTTGCTGCAAAAATCGTTTAAAGGTATTTTTTGCTGGGGGAAGATGAAGAACCGTTCAAAAGAGCAAGTGAAAAGTTTTTAATCCAAAATAACGAAAGTGCAATGTAAAATTTGACGGTAGTCCTAACAAATCTACGCTAGCGGTTTACCTTATCATCATTTTGACGAAAAAAAAAATTGTTTGGGGGGGAGGGTAGAAATCCAACAGCAGACCGTGTCTAAAGATTTACATCTTCACAATGTTAGGCTTGATGATTATTTAACAACAAAATACGGTTTTATGGATTGACCTAAGTCAACGAGGATAATCAGTTGTATGGAAGCGGGAAAAGCTGTGAGAGACGAAATAAACATTCAAATTAAATAAAGAAGAAGAAGCCGTAAACCGCTTAATGTACATTTGTTTTTTTATATATATGCGCAGCGAATATTGAAGAAAACAATTAAAATATGTACTATACTAAATTATTTTTTATTTAAAAAAAGCATGTCTGTTCAGGTTTATCCAAATGTGCCTACAGCGCCCGCAAAAGAAGAGATAGTGAAAGCCTAAACATAAAAACCTAAAATAACCAACATTACACAAATGCAAACAAACTAGAGCAAGACCTTTCAAAATACAGCAAAACCAAACGAAGGGATTCGCTGCCTTTAATGCTGTTACATATGTTAATACTGGAGCATCGACTATAATGCTCTATCAGCAGGAACGAGTGTTGGTCTCTTAGCAACGGCATAGGCGCACCCGCACTTACCTCTAGGGGGTTGTCTTTAGCTCTCGGTCTGTGTTCAATTAGCTGTAGGTGCTCTAGCAAAAAAAATTAAAACTAAACTCCAAAAGCACACAGCATGGTTCAACTAATAACGGGTAAACTTAGCTCGTTCAAACTGACAATAAATAAAGCCTAGTTGACTCCAACATCACGGATGAAGAATTTAATCGTTTACAGGCCGATTTGATGACTACAAAAGACAAAATTTGACTTCAAAGAAAGGAGGACAAGTTTTTCTCAACAGCCAGACCCCGAGCAGATAAAAAAAGGAATGCTTTAAAAAAAATAAACGAGACATAAACTCTGTTCTAAACAGCTCACATTAACAACACCAAAAGGTGTTTATACTTTGTTTATGAGTCCAAGCGCAAAAAGACCCCTCGATATTGATTCTGATTAATTATTTTTTTTTAATTTAAATAAATATTTGAGTTAGAAAAGAAGCTCAACATGGCTAAGAATATGAAGGCAAGACGAATTTTGAAGGAATGCTTGAAGAGAGCGTTTATCAAGAGCACTGAATGAATTGATCTAGAAGTCATTGATCCAGCAAACGTGCGGGCAAGCGTTGTACATGCTATTTCTTCAAGTTCCAAGTAAACTAAAAATAGACCGCCGCCAGTTAATGTAAATGTTCTGTTAGTGTTTGAATCGACTATGGTAACAATAAATGAAGAAAATCTAGAAGTCTGGGGCTCAAACTAAACAACAGACTATTTTCTTCTCAAAACGACTTAACACCCGTTGGGCAGACGACTGCTTACACAGTTTGACGCTGCGGCTGAAGAAGCCAAAAGAGAGGCTCTGTTGGGTCAGAGGCGAAGTCCTTAGAGATCAGATTTAAACAGCTAAGTATGCGCCGATTGTTGTAAGGCTTACTGCCACTACCTCCAGCATTAGTTGCAAAAAGAGCAGTTCTAACATAAAGAATACAAGACAACAAATGTTTTAATGTGTGGTGTTCTTGGCAAGCTGCAATCAACGCCCGCAAAAACGCAGGAGAGTGTCTACTAGTACCCGTACATCTATGATCTAACTTTAGTGGGGTGTCCTTTCCTGTAGCGTAGACCAAATTGATCAGTTTTGAAGAACAAAACAAACCATAACTGTTTAATTTATGCACATGGATGAGGATACAACTTTGGTGCCTATAATGTGTCCAAGAACATCCAACGATTGGCGTTCCAGACAAAAAAATCTTGTTGACTTACTACTGATGCTTTCCAACCAGCCGGAGCTACCGCATTAACACATTGAGTCGAACCAATGGAAGTAAACTAATGCAGAGCATGCGTCAAAGAAGGGGCATAAACAAGAATTCTGCCAGAAAATGTTTAACAAGAATGCCAACTGTTCAAGCCGCAAGCGAACCATAAGAACATTGTATCGGCCCATTGTCTGTAATACAGAACTTAGTACGCCCCCACCGGATCTAAAGTTAGTGTTTAAGAACTGGAAAAAACTGCAAAATTCCCATATGTGTTTACGCAACTTCGAATCACCATTGTTCCTTATGAAGGGCCAGCACCACTAAAACTTCGAAAAACAGTCCTTAATGAGTAATCATCAGATTGTTCAGTCGCCTCATTGGTTGTCAGGTCAGATGGCGCCCATTCAAGCACCAGAATTATACAGAGGGCCTAATGCCTGCAAAATACTTCATAGAACGCATGCAGAAAGTGCGCACTGACGGTCTAATAAGCTACACTTACTGAAAGCATAATGACACCTGATGACCAACCAACATAGACTCAGCCACGCATTGGTGGATTTGTGGTTTAGGCCCTCTCATCAGAACGCAGAGAATCCAAAAGGAAGAACGATAGCACATTAGCGGAAAGTTTCAGAGACGGCGCATAACAAATGCCAATCTTCAACTAAAGTTTTGATCCTAAGACATGAAGCTCGCCTGTATGCTCTTAACTTGCGTGGTTACGACTCCCACCTTATAATATAAGCAGTGACGATGCCTTCAAGGGTAGCAATGCATTTGCTCAGTCATCAGAAAAGTACATGTGTTTCTCTTTAAATAACTTCTTTTTATGACTCGATGCAGCTCATGATGGGTCATAAGAGTCTCTGGCCATGTCCGTAAAGTCCTTCCTGCCCAATAACGGGAAGAATATTTTTTGACCCAACTCTGTTAGAACGGGCGTTTATCGCTTATGAGGACATAACATTTGGGAAAGGTTTTTGACGAAGATACATTCCGCCTAAAGGCGCGTTCGTTTCTAGTCTTAGAGGAAAGGACATCAGTTGACTCTGATTACCAGCATGCTAAGATGCGTGGCAAAGTAGAGGTTAAACGCGATGGAGACTATCATGATTCATACTTGATGGCTGATTGTTGTTTGTTGGCGGACGTCTTTGAAAATTATAGTAAGACCCTGCATGAAACATTATAGCTTGTCCCGCGCATTACATGTCTGCGCCCGGGATGATTGGGAAAAGGCTTTCCTAAAGTTTACTGATACAGATTGATTGATTGTCTGACCTACCTATATTCAGATGTTTGAAAACGGATTTGCGCGGAGGAATTAGTATGCGTCCGCATCATTACTGTAAAGCAAACAACAAATACTTGACGTCTATGATCCGAGTAAAAGGGCGAACTATCTCCATGATTTAGATCAAACAATCGTATGGATGGGCAATGGCGCAATCACTTTCCGTTACGCAACTTTTTAATGTACACAGGTACGAAAAAATATGCAAAAAGCATTAAAGTGGTTGGCAGTGTAACAGCGCCTGATCACAGCTGGTTTCATTCGAGAAGTT
>CM031609.1:82942010-82959036 GCA_018398815.1 Conus ventricosus | reverse complement strand
CCCCCCAGTGGTGTGTGACAGCTCTCTGCAGTCCCGTGGTCCCACTTGTGCACGCGATGGTTTTTGTGCAACTGGTTTCCGTTTGTACCTTTCTTGGGAGAAGGAGGGAAGGGAACGGGGAGTCGGCGTCTGTGGTGTTGGCAGCCATTGTCTTGCGTCGAGTTTCCCTCGTGAAGGCCGTTGTTGGCATACCACTGTCCCCTGTCTTCACTTCTAAATTTAATTAGTTTGGAGCCACGGTAAAAACCCGTAAAACCCTTCCGCCTTCAGGTCTTTTTAATTTGCGGCGCTGCTCTTCTGTAAAGTCGTCATTGAGGCGAACCCCAACATCATTTATTTTGATCCGTATGGTTTTGTTCTGATCAGATTTCGTTTATTTTTGTTCTTTAAAAACTTTGCCAAGGGACGGGGCGTGGTCGGGTTTGGTTCTGCTTTTTCTGACCCAGTCTGTACACGAAGGGAAAAAATCGTCTCCAGACCAAGTTTTTTTTGACGAGTCATGCTGATTAAGTAAGTGGACGAGAGTCTGTTCACAGTCCCCCCCCGTCTCATCCATTTTCTGTTTCCTCTGGTTTTCCCATAAAATACAATATTGCCCCTTTCTCATCAATGTGTTGAGTCGTTCGTTTTGTTGTTCCGTTTGTTCTAGTCTATATTCTAACACTTCAACATTTTCTTTCAAACTACAAATTTCTTCTTCTCCTTTCTTAAGCTGTTCAGAAATATCTTGAAGTTGGGCAGACGTTGAGGAGACGTTGAGAAAAGAGACTGCATGTCAGTCGCTGAGGGGAGAGCGGAGAGGAGAGAGAGAGAGAGAGCAGAGAGGAGAGAAGAAAAGGAGAGAGAGAGAGAGACAGACAGACAGACAGAGACAGAGAAGAGAGACAGAGAGAGAGAGACAGAGACAAAAGGAGGAGAGACAGAGGAGAGATAGAGACTGATCGTGATTTGGGGAGAGAGAGGAGAGAGAGAGGGGAGAGAGAGAGAGAGGAGAGAGAGAGGAGTGGAGAGAGAGAGAGAGAGAGACAGACAGGCGGGACAGAGAGAGAGAGTGGGGGGGGATGATGAAAGAGATAGGAAGAAGGGGGGGGGGGGGGGGCACAGTGATAGGGAAGTAGAGGGGAAGAGGTAGAGAAAGATAAAGGTAAAGACATATATACAGAGAGAGACAGAGAGGAGGAGGAGAAGGAGGAGGAGGAGGTGGGGAGGAGGAGGAGGGGGGGGGAGGGAGGGGAGCCCGAGACAGAGAAGTAGACGCAGTGGCGCAAAGCGAGGGACGGGAATGGCATGACAGTGAGGTAGAAGTGTGTGTGTGTGTGTTGTGTGTGTGTGACGTACTTCCGGTTGAGTCTGTAAGCTGTCTTTTAAAATGCTCTTGAAAAAAAATTGTGAATTTTTGTGGAGTTAGTAAGCTAATTTTTGTATATTTTACAGTTTACGTGTGTTCTTAACTTGTCGGGACATTTGTGTAAAGTGCGTTGTCGCCAATTGAAACAGTGAAGTGTTTTTGTTTTTTTTTAGAGTCGAGTCGTTTTTTTGCTGTCTAGAAATTGACCTTCCCCAGTCTCAATTTGGGCCCCCAAGTAGTTTATCCGCTGAGATCTTGAGGAACATCAGGTTTGATGCCCTTGATATTGAAGGGGCGTTCTGGGCGCATGGAACGACGAAATAAGTCGTGTCCGTCTGCCAAAGGCAAAGGGAAAGGGGGAAAAAACGAGTGGGGTTAAAATGACGTCAATGGTGATGCTGGAGATATTGCGTCACGAGTTGTAGAACTCCTCTTTCCCAGTTCTTGGGGCTGCATTAAAGAAAACTGTGGAGGTCTGTATCAAGGAGGTGGTTACAGAAACTGTCAGAAAAGGTGTCTGAAAAACTCAGATGATTTCAGGAAGGCTCAGCAGGGACACCCTTTTGCTGCGATACGAGCAGGATAGCTGGATCAATATCAGCGAAGAGAAACCATGGAATCAATGGACTCAAAGAAGAGGAGAACAAAGATCTGGGGGAAAAAAGTGATGGAGTTGGGGAAAAAAAGTTGGGGTAGATCTAGAAGTCAAGGATATATCTGTTGTGCATAGAACCGGCCTAAAAACCAAAGAAAGCCCCAAGACCAGTGCTGGTGAAGTTCACTTCACGAGAAGCAAGGCGAACCCTATGAGAGGAAGAGAGATCTGCGCAAACATGACATGAAAGGAGTTTACCTGAACGACGAATGACACCCCTCCCGCTTCAAATTATTCAAAATTTGTAAGGCAGCACCTGGTGGTGGACAGGGTATCCACTACCCATGAGGGCCCAAAATTGTTTGGTCAGTTGAAGGCCCCCCCTGGGAGGAACAGCAGTGGCAGGGGCGGGATCTTCCGGAAGCAACGCGGTGTACGTAAGTCACCTGACGACCTTTTTCCGGATCGGTGTGACGAAGGTAGACTACACGGCGCTTGGGCTTCAGCATTTCATCTACACCAGCTAGGGGTTTGCCGGAGGTCGTGGTGATTCATCTGACTATGTGTAGTCTCAACGTTATGTGCTTGTGCAGTACTCATTCTTCATCTTGTCTATGTGTGGTAATTTTTTTATATTCTTCCAATAAATCTTCTGATGAGCGATCATTTTGTGGGGTTTAACTTCAACTGTGAATCCTTTTGCTTTCAACCTTGCGTTTCAATTGTGATGTCAACGATGACTATGTTCTTGATATGGATGTGGATCACACTGTTCGCCATGATCGTGAGCTGGCTTTTGTATCTTTAAATGTGTGTGGATTGCGTTCCCGTCTCCAGTGTTTGGAATTTGTAAAACTATATTCAACTATTCGACATTGCCGTTTTCTGAGACAAAAAATGATGACCAAGAGCTTTATTTATCTCTGATTGCTTCAGTGACTGGGGAATGACTTTAAAAATGTTTAACGGGAAACCCTGTCTAATCGACGTTCTGGTGGTTTTGGGAAAATAGCATCAAAAGCAAGCTATCTACGTGTGTGGAGATTTTACCTTATTTGGTGGATGTGTGGCTTGGTGTCTATTAAAAAGATCATTGTCAGGTTATGATAAAGACTGTTGATTGGTGCGTATACATCCCCCCGAAAGTTCAGTTTATAGCAATGTTGAACTGTTTGATGTGATTGAAACGGAATTGCTTTCATTACAAGATAAATTAAGGATTGTTATGTTTTGTTGTTGGGCGATTTTAATGCTTATACCAAAGTATGAATGATTTTATTGATATGAATCAGTTCACCAGTCTGTGTTCTCCGATGTTCTCTATGACTTGAGCGAAGATAATTTCCACCTTGTCAAAGATCATCTAAAGATAAGCAGAGGCCTAATAATTATGGTTATCGTCTCTTGATTTATGAAAAATCACTGTCATATACATTTTTAACGGAAGAATTGGTTCAGATGCTGGTATTGGAACATGCACATGTAAAGGAAGCACGTTGTTGATTATATCATTGGTTCTAGATATTTGATGGAAAATGCAAGTAAGTTTAAAGTTGATGTTTTTGATGCGTTGTTCTCTGATGTGCACTGCCCATTATCCCTGTCTCTTCCAGTTAAAACCTGTTTTGTTTTTCAATGAACCTAATGGTACTAAACACTTTTGCATCAAAGCTATGAGGGTGCAGTGATTAGAAGATGGGATAACAACAAATGTAATGAAATAAAGAACATTTAGCAATTACAATGCTGATGAAATTGTAACTTTATTTGAACAAGGCACAATATCAATCAGTGAAATAAATAAGCGGTTTTCGTCAATTTTTGTTGATTCAGCGAAGGATACATTTGGAAATTACTCTAATACTTACAATAATAGATATTCAACGAGGCAGAATCAAAGCTGGTTTGATAAGGAGTTGTAAAGTTTCTCGAAGGCAGTACTTTAAAGCAAAGCAAAAAGTTAAATGTTCAAATACTGTGCCCAATCAAAATAATCTTGCTGCTAAAAGAAAAAGAATATAAAAATGTTTTTAGACGATCTGAAAGAAGAGCAACGAGGAAAATGGCATAGAGAATTGCGAGCTTTAAAAAATAGAAATCCAAGGGATTATTGGAGGAAAATTAAAGGCAAAAAAGCTTCATCGTGTCCTATACCTCTTTAAGAGCTTAAAAATCATTTTCCCGTCCCCTTTAAACAAAATACTGGATGTAATGATATCATTTTAGTAACGAAGTATCTGAAGGAAATATCAATCTAGACATTTTAAATGATTCAATTACTGAGGATGAAATTGAAAGAGTCATTAAAAGTTTAAAGAATAATAAAGCAGCAGGAGTTTGGGTTTTTGTAAGGAAAGAATATATAAAGAATAGTGTTCCTTATATGACAAAGTTTTATTGTTTATTGTTTAATCGTGTTTTGGATTCTGGTATTATACCAGAAGATTGGGTGACAGGGTTAATTGTACCACTCTATAAAGGCAAAGGAGATCAACAAGACTGCAATAACTACAGAGGAAGAAGAAAGAAACACCCCAAGGTGCTGGGGGGGACCCCGAGAAGCACTGTCTTCGCCTGCCTTTAGAGCAGTCCCGTACCACCCTTTGGAGGCCTGCGCTGTGTTGACGATGGGTACAGGCACGCACAGGACACTCCATTAAAATATCAAGGGACATAACTGCTCCTGAACAGAGGTAAATTAGACTACAGGATGCAGCTCATAACAGCCTTAAGTAGCATCCCCATGGGTGTACCACCCCGTATTTCATGACTGCAGAGCCCACCGGCGAAAAACACCACCCTCCAGCTGCCCAGCAAACCCCCCAGACCAACCACCCCTGCCCACGGACGATGATGAAGACAGTGCCACTCCAGACACAGCCAAACTTTCGCATACGGTCTTATGTGCCCTCAAGAGAGAAACCAAAGTTGTAGTCTTTCCACTGTCAAAAGGACTTTCCCTGTGGTCAGTGGGGGCTTTCCTCACCGTCACTGGACCTTTCTCCAGGGTCAGCCTAGTTAAGGTATTATACCAGAAGATTGGGTGACAGGGTTAATTGTACCACTCTATAAAGGCAAAGGAGATCAACAAGACTGCAATAAACTACAGAGGGATAACACGTTAAGTTGTGTAGGCAAATTATTCACGTCAATTCTAAATAGCAGACTTACTTATTTTGTTGAAATGAATGGACTTATTTCAGAAAACCAAGCAGGTTTTAGACGCATGCATTCAACGCTTGACCATGCTTTTGTTCTTAAATCATTGATTGACATGTTTGCAATCAACAATGGAAAATTATACTGTGCTTTTATTTAAATTTCAGAAAGGCATTTGATTCTATTTGGAGACATGCTTTATGGCACAAACTGTTGGAGTCAAGGCATATCTGGGAAAATTCTGCACGTTGTAATCAATAGTATGATCAAATAAAATCGTGCATTTTTCTAATGGTCAAAAATCAGAGTTCTTTGGCAGTTTAGGGGAGTTCGTCAAGGAGAAAACCTTTCACCCTTATTGTTTTCATTATTTTTAAATGATCTACAACAGTTCCTTATTGACAATAAATGTTCTTTCTCTAGAATTGATTTAACGCAGAGTTAAAACTTGAACAGTTTATTAAATTGCTTGTATTGTTATATGCTGATGATACAATTTTACTGGCAAATTCTAAATCAGCTTTGCAAAAAGAACTTAATGCCTTACATATAATTGCATGCAATGGCAATTAGAAGTAATCCAAAGAAAACAAAAATAGTTGTCTTCATGGTCGAAATAGTATGCGTTTAAATTTTTTCTTTGGGAATGAAAAAATAGAGGTTCTTAATTCAATTAAATACTTAGGCATCGAGTTCAGCAGAACAGGTTCGTTTTACAAAGCAAAAATATGTGCTTATAATCAGGCTCTCAAGGCAATGTTTTTAGTATTACAAACTGCAAGGAAGCAGAAATTTCCCAAATTTATGTTTGCATGCAATTATTTTATTCATAGTTGTCCCGTGTTGTTGTATGGTTGTGAAATTTGGGGTTATGAAAATGTTGATATATTAGAAAAGTTACAGTTACGTTTTTTAAAGTATTTATTTAGATTAATAAAACTACAATGACTTCAATGATTTATGGTGGAACCGGAATCTATCCTTTATCTGTAAATGATTAAAGTAAGAATGATAAGGTTCTGGGCTAACTTAGTTGTTCCCGATTCTAAGAAGTATTCAAACAAAGTATATAATATCTTTCATGAACTATATACAAAAGGAATTTTTGTTTCACCATGGCTTAGTTATGTTAAAAGCATTTTATTTGAAATGGTTTTGATTGTGGTTTGGGAATCTCATTCATTCACAAACAGAAAAAAACTTATGTAAGTGTGTAAAAAGGAGTGCAAATTAATTATGCTCGTGATTGGGGCAGTTCTCTTGAAAAAAGCAACAAGTGTGTATTCTATAAAAGTATTAAAGACTGTCTTTGGAAAAGAACATTATATTTCTTCCCTTTCCAGATATTATGTTATACCCTTTTTTCAAATTTAGATGTAGTAACCATAAATTGCAAATTGAAATTGGAAGACACATAATGTTCCCAAGGAATTGCGTATTTGTCGTAACTGTGAAAATGGGTGAAATTGGAGATGAATTCCATTGCATCATGGAAAAGTCCAAAATATAATGAAAATTCGTGAAAAATTCATCCTAAAAAATTTTCTAAAACCAAAGTCAGTTTTCAACTTTTGTAATTTTTTTCAAAAAGGGAAAACGCATTTTTTTGAATATTAGTAAGTTTCTAAAAAATGGGAAGATTGTTTAATGGGGAAACGTTACAGTTCACCAGAATTTAGCATTTCGCAACTATGGTCACACATTGTTCTGAGTGAGTTTCGATTTCTTTTGTTAAATTTGTATCCTCCATGCCCCAGCAGGGGTCAAAGGATTAAATTTGAATTGAATTGAATTTTAATTGTGTGTGTGGTTGTGTGCGTGCGTGCGTGCGTGAGTGCGTGTGTGCGTGCGTGCGTGTGGGGTGCGTGTGTGTGTGCGTGTGTGTATGTGTGTAGTAGTAGTACTTTAATTTTACGTCTTTTCACAAACTAGTGATATTAGCAAAGAAAGGGAGATAGAAGGCAAATAGAGGGAGATAGATAGAGTTTGTTTATGTTGCATACAAGTGTGTGTGTGTGTGTGGGGTGTGTGTGTGTGTGGGGTGTGTGTGTGTGTGTGTGTGTGGGTGTGTGTCGCTGCGCGGGGCGCGCGCGCGTGTGTGTGGGGTGTGTGTGTGTGTGTGTGTGTAGGAGGGGTGGGGCTGGGAGTGAGCGGAGGGTGGTGTACTGAAATCAGAAAACAATCAGGGCACACAAACGAATAAACAAACAAACCTACACCCTAACAATATCAGATTAAAGCAAACACCTGACTGGACTACAAATCAAGCAGAAAGTAAAATTTCAAGCAAAATCATTATCAGAAAAAAATATCGTCACAGACATGCCCGATAAAAATGACAGAAAGCCTTTTAGAGGCACACATTCGAAAAAAAACATTTATCTCATGTCAATTTTGTTTCCCGCATATGCATTTTGTTGCAGAGTATATTCAGTTCTAAAAGCATTGTGTGTGTGTGTGTGTGTGTGTGTGTGTGTGTGTGTGTGTGTGTGTGCGTGCGTGCGTGCGTGCGTGCGTGCGTGCGTGCGTGCGTGAGTGCGTGTGTGCGTGCGTGCGTGTGCGGGTGCGTGTGTGTGTGTGTGTGTGTGTGTGTGTGTGTGTGTGTGTGTGTAAGGGGGAGGGTGCAGTTTGGATTCATCTCCACAGCCATCAGTATCAATATATTCACCTAACTTTGTTCCTGAAATCATATCGATGCTCTCTTGCGGTCATGACATAAAGTTGTGAAGAGTATCCGTCAAACATGATGACAGGAGACATGTCCATGCATTGCTACACACACACACACACACACACACACACACACACACACACACACACACACACACACCACGCACGCACGCACGCACGCACGCACGCACGCACGCACGCACGCACGCACGCACGCACGCACGCACGCACGCACGCACGCACGCACGCACACACACACACACACACACACAATTCTAATGATAATTATAATGGTGACCCGCTGGATACAAAACCACTTACCTGGAAAGTTCCAGACTCGTGTTCAAGTCTCGCAAGGAGCGGGGGTGAGGGGTGCTGTTCTCGCTCTCTACCAGAGCATCCACGGTGGTCTGGGTGCTAGTCTTTCAGAGGATCAACGATCAACCGGAGCGTACATCATTAGTATTTTTGCTCACATGAAAGAGCCGACGACAATAAAGAGTTATCTCGGGCAAAATTTGGTGGGAAAACAAGAACAGCAACAACAACAACAAACAACAGCAACAACAAGAAACAACAACAACAACAACAACAACAACAACAACAACAACAACAACCCACTATGACCGTTAAACAAAAGCACACGGCAGACGGAGCGTAAAGGTGACGTCATCCCATAATGACACCTGTCTTCACCAGATCCTGCGCATCAGATGGCCTGAACGAATCTCAAATGAGGAACTCATGCACCGGACGAAACAAGACCCAGTCACAAAGAGTATCCGGATGAGGAAGTGGGGTTGGGTCGGACACACCCTGCGTAGAGGACAGGCCCACATCCCACGCCACGCCTTGGACTGGAACCCACAGGGAAGCGGAAGAGGGGACGACCAGTCACCACCTGGAGAAGAACCCTACAGACAGAACTCAAGTTCACCAACATGACCTGGGGTGAAGCCAAGAGAACAGCCCAAGACAGAGCGAGATGGAGATCTGCAGTGCGGGCCCTGTGTTCCGATCGGAACGAAGAGGACTAAGTCAAGTAAGTCGTCCCATAATGACAGTATTTCCCCCAAAAGAGGAAGCCCGACTTTGACATTGAGATGTGGGTTGTGGCGAAGAGTTTAGTTTGTGGAGTACGATACTGTAGGCAAAGCAAGGCAGTTGAAGTCATTCAAGGTAAAACTACATGATACCATACGACACTGTCATCATCATCATCATCATCATCATCATCATCATCATCATCATCATCATCATCATCATCATCATCATCGGCTATTACCCCTCCTGGGGTACAGGCCGCCAACCAAGGACCTCCAGGCATCTCTGTCCTGGTCTCTTTTCTCCAGCTGGTTCCAAGTCATCCCCATGTTCCTGATGTCTGCTTCCAGGTCCCTGCGCCAGGTGTTCCTTGGCCGACTTCTTTTTCGTTTCCTTAGGGGTTCCATGTTAGAGCTTGTCTGGTGATGTTGCTAGCAGGCTTCTGCAGTGTATGTCCACTCCAGCCCCAACGTCGTTTCTTGATTTCCTGTTCTGCGGGCAGCTGGTTTGTTCTCTCCCAGAGCTCGTTGTTGCTGATGGTGTCTGGACATCGGATGCGGAGAATCTTGCGCAGGCAGTTGTTGATGAACACCTGCACTTTCTTCGTGCAGGTGCTCATCAAGAACTGTATCGACGCGGTACGATATAATAAAATATGATACAAAACAATATGATATGATTCGATACATTACAACGCCATATCCGATACAGCATCGTACGTAAACCAATATAGTACAATGAAATATCGTTTAGCACGATAACATATCGTATACAGAACTAGACAATGCAAAACTGTGATGTATGCAATGCAATGCAAACAATACAACGTTATTCCATATAACACTGTATGGAATACAACAAAGATTGTCTGCAATACAATGCTGCATACTGTACATTCTAAATTTACAATACAAAAAATCTCTGCAATACAGTACAGTGCAGTAATACAATACAACACAATACGATGCAATGCAATACAATGCATTACAACAAACACAATGCAATAGAATGCAACACAATACAGCAACAACGTCAACAACAAATAATCATCACTATCGTCGTCGTCGTCGTTGCTGTCAAGGCTAACACACGCCAGTCTGTCTAAGTTGCACACTCATTTACAGTCTAAATGTCCGTGGCAGGTCAGATGTAGCGCTCCTCACTGGCCAATTGGAATCAGTACAGGCATACCTGCCTAAGGTATATTTACGTAATGAAACGTAATGAATAACGGATAGTTAATGTCAATTAGAACCCTGAAAATATTGACTAGGATGGATAGCCAGGCCACCGCATTTTTTTCCTCCAGATTCACGTATTACGACAACTAATTACAGGGAGTGCATTGATGTTCTGGCGCGTATACACACTGACCCGTAAGTAGACACACAGGCACTCACAACACACACACACACACACAACACACACACACACACACACACACACACACACACACACACACACACGCACACACACACACACACACACACACACAACGCGCACGCACACACGCACACACTCACATTCACACACACACACGCACACACTCTCGCACACATACACACACTCGTACTCACACTCACACTCACACTCACACACACATACACGCGCACACACACACACACACACACACACACACACACAACACACACACACACACACACACACACACACATACACACACACACACACACACACACACACACACACACACACACACACACACACACACACACACACACACACACACACGCACACACACACACACACACACACACACACACACACACACACACACACACAACGCGCACACGCACACTAACACTAACAGTCACTAGCACGCACAAATCCAGAGAGAGAGAGAGAGAGAGAGAGAGAGAGAGAGAGAGAGAGAGAGAGAGAGAGAGAGAGAGAGAGAGAGAGAGAGAGAGACGGTCGTTAAGGCCGGCAATTCCACTATGTCTCTACCACGTTTGAATAACATATAATCGGGAATACACATAATTGATTTTCTAACATGCATAGCCAAACGTTCTCAAGATCAAACTAATACAATTTACTTGTATAATTTTGTGCTCTTTATTAAGGTCTGGAAATTTTCAAAGTTAGATCCATTCAAATGCAATTATCTATTTGATATTGGACCAGAGTTACTATGTTTTTCATAGCCTTAGGTAGATGTCAGATAGGTCATATATCATGATGATATTAAACAGAAAAAGCAAAAATTGTTGAGCCTTGCAGGATTCCCATAGCGAGCTTTCTAGAAATCGAGCATGTCGCTCCCAATGTAGTCACTGTGTCTTGTTTGGCAAAGGGGAAAAAAACTTGCTATATACAACAACAAAAAAGATACTGGACCTATGTCGCCGAACGAAAGAAAAAGGTAAGGTAAGATAATGTTGCTTATAGCCCAGCCGACCGCAAAGGGCCATATCAGGGCTGTCACCACGTTAAAATCAACTCACAAATCATTAATTCACACAACTCTTTAAAATATACTGACTTCCATAAAAAAAACGCGAAAAATTGAAAGGCTATTTTTCGGGTGAAAAGGGGTGAATATACAATATTGAACCATTGTGGCAAGTTGTTTGGGTCCAAGACTCATGTGCAGTGAAAAAATTGTGTGAGCAACACATCATTTCCGGCATTGGAGGGTCAACAAAAATGGCAAACTGGTTGCTGCATGTGAGGCACGTGCACACCATGCAGAGCAAAGTTAACCAGCGACAAGTACGCAGGCATGCAGCCTTTATAAAGCCGCGTTACAAGGTTCAGATAACGACTTGCCGTCTGAGCGCTACAGAGATGCCAAGACTGCGAGCAGAGGAACGCAATCGTGCCTTAGGCCATCTGGAGGCTGGTGTGGATGCCAGGCAGGTCGCCAACATCTTTAACGTCCACATCTCAACCATCTATCGTCTGCAGCACCGCATGTGAGTCACTGGTACCACTGATGATCGTCCCCGGCCAGGCCGTCCTTGGGTCACCACACCAAGAGAGGATCGCCATTTGTTCGAACCCATCTGCGGGACAGGCGGAAAACAGCCGCTAACACTGCTCGACAGGTGCCTGGGAATCTCCAGCAACGAATCGGCCTCAACACTGTGCGGCGGCGTCTTCAGGAGAATGGGCTGGCATGTAGGCGTCCTCACAGAGGTCCGGTACTGACACCAAGACACCGGCAGGACAGGCTGCAGTGGGCACAAGCCTGAATCAACTGGCGCAGGCAGCAGTGGGGACGCATACTGTTCTCAGATGAGAGCCGTTTTTGTATTGACATGGCTGACGGTCATGTCAGAATATGGCGTCGACCTGGTGAACGCTATGCTGACTCCTGTGTGGTAGAGCGGAACCCCTGGGAGGCCCGAACGTTATGATATGGGGTGCAATTGGCATTAACCACGCCATAGGACCAGTCATCTTTCAGAACATTGGTCCTGGTCGCGGACAGGGTGTCAATGCACAGCGCTACATCCACCAGGTGCTCAGACCCCATGTCGTTCCTTTTTTTGCGCAACACCCAAACTGGACATTCCAACAGGACAATGCAAGACCACACACAGCCAGGGCCACCCAGCAATTTCTTCAGCATAACAACGTCAATGTGCTGCCCTGGCCAGCCCTCAGTCCCGATTTAAACCCAATAGAACATTTTTGGGATGAACTTGGCAGACGGTTGGACCTCCTGCGTCCACGACCAGCAACAGCGGCTCAACTTCACCAGGCCATCGTCCATGTGTGGGCTGGTGTGCCAAGGGGACGCATCAACCACCTGGTCCACTCAATGAGCCGCAGGTGTCAAGCAGTTGTCCATGCAAATGGTGGCCACACACGGTATTAGGACTTCAAGCTGGTTTGTCACGTGACCTTGGATTTTCCACACAAAGACATATTGCTGATGACATTTTCACACATTACCGGTGTAATGAATCAAATCACGTTGAATTCTCGCTTCCACTCTCTACAATTGTGACCAATAAAATTCGCCCCTAACCTTCAGCTTGTTTTGCTTTCGCGTTTTTTTATGGAAGTCAGTATACATCTTCTAAAAAACCCACCCGAAATTTTGTTAAAAAAAATTTCCACTGTCAAAACTCAGATCCGATGAAAAATGTGAATCTCTTTCAAGAATTCAAAGATCGCATCAGGCGGAACATCTCTGAACAAGACTTTCATGGAATCTGCTGTAAAATGTTTGTGTCTCACATCATGCAAGTCCCAACACTCTAAAAGAATCCGTTTCATTGTGAGTGGCGCATGACATGGAATGCACCACGGATCGACTCGCCTCTTCACTCTTTAAAAGGTATGAATGAGTAAAACACGAATGGCCGGTGTGCAGCCGGCATAGAACCGTTTCTTCTTTGCGACCACCTGAGGTGGATGAGAGGAACTCTTTTAGGTTTGGACGGATCTGAAAGAGTTTGCTTTCCGTCTGTATATTCCAATCCTCCTGCCAGAGGTCTCTGACATAGTCATTGATTTTTTGGTTCAGATCTGTGCAGGGATAGATATGTTAGACAGTTTCCCTGTTGTGGCATTCTTGGCCAGACGATCAGCCATTCGAACGAAAGAAGCAAACAAAAGTAAATCGTTGGGCGGCACAGTAAGCTTTTCCTCTAAGTTTGTTTCAGTGTCTGCCTGGAGTCATCTCACTTTGAAACTAACTCTGTTGTACACCTGTACATGTTTTCAGATAAACCAAGGTTTTTCAGCTTGTACATTAGACGACTATGTCTGTTCTAGTCGTTCGTAGGCTTTCCTGACATCCAAAATAGGTTGCCCTACTTTTTTCTACGAGCAGCATGGTCGCTTAACTTGAGCACTTCACTGAACTGAATGTTCAATGCTAGATTTTCTTCTCTCAAAAACCAGTTTGACAAGTATGTAAAACTTATGTCTTTTTACGCTGATCTAACTGTCTGTTTTAAACGACGTTTGTTGTTGTTGTCGTTGTTGTTGTAACGTTTGCCCGTATGAACTGCAAGTAGGGCGAGAGTTATGTTTATCATTTTCAGGTTTTCCAGCCTTACCCTTGGAACAAGAATGGAATTTTCCTTACCCTTAGAACAAGAATGGAATCTTCCTTACCCTTAGAACAAGAATGGAATCTTCCTTACCCTTAGAACAATAATTGAATCTTCCTTACCCTTAGAACAAGAATGGAATCTTCCTATGTTTGTGGACAGGCACAGTTCTCCAAGCATTAACTTTAAAAAAAAAGTTTAATGAATTTTTTTGTCCTGGAAAATACTTTATCAATTAATTGCTAACAATACTCAGATCGAACGATACAAGACCAACAACGAGGCATCCAGTGGACCCTGACCTCCCAGCTGGAAGACACTGACTTTGCCGATGATGTTGCCCTCCTGTCCCACCGTCACAGCCACATGCAGGAGAAAGCCGCTGCCCTGGACAGTACTGCCGCACGGACAGGACTGAAGGCAAAAACCAGGGTGATGAGGATCAATGAGGCCAACGACAACAATATTGTACTAGACGGAGAAGACCTGGAGAACGTCGACAGCTTCACATACCTCGGCAGCATTGTCAGCAAGGACGGGGGCACAGACAAAGACATCCAAACAAGAATAGGCAAGGCATCCGCAGCTTTCAAGATGCTCCGACCTGTCTGGACCTCACACACCATCTCTGCAAAAACCAAGATCCCCATCTTCAACCCAAATGTGAAGTCTGTGCTTCTCTATGCCTGTGAAACGTGGCGCACCACCAAGTCATCGACACACCGCCTGCAGACCTTTGTGAACAGATGCTTGAGGTACATCTATCGCATCAGGTGGCAGGACATGGTCACAAACGAAGACTTGTGGAGAAGAGCTGGATAAGAGCCCATTGAAGATCAAATTAAGCGCAGGAAGTGGGGCTGGCTTGTCCATACCCTCAGAAAACCAGCATCCAGCGTTGTCCGCCATGCCTTGCGATGGAACCCACAGGGAAGACGCAAGAGAGGCCGACCACGCACCACCTGGAGAAGATCAACGGAGGCGGAGACAACTCGACTGGGCTATTCTTGGGGCCAGCTGGAAGTCGCCGCCCGGGACAGGCAGAGATGGAGAAGGCTCGTGGATGACCTATGCTCCACTAGGAGCCAACGGGATTAAGTAAGTAAGTAATACTCAGATCAGGAGAGCATGTTTGTTGCTGTAACTGATGTGGCGTTTCTAAGCTATGTCTTCGATATATCGGAGAATTCATACGAAGGTCATTTTAAGGTGCTTGTTTGACACGCAACAAATCGGATTTTTCTGGATTTTCCTTTTTCTGTGTGTGCTCTGTGTTGTCTTTTCTGCTTGGCGATGTTGGTGTCGCGAGCAGTATTCGTTTGGGTTTAGGCGCGTGCGTTTATTTCATGATGGGGGGAGCAAGATCGAGTTATCCGACTTGTTCGTTATTTACTATTTACATTTCCGTGCCTCATTTCACGTGTTCCTTTCTGTATGTGCTCTTCAGTATGACGTCATTCCTCTTACTCTGCCGTTCTTCAACTTTAAAACAAATATCTACAAAGCTTTCTGCTTTCCCCCTATTTGATGGAAATATGTAGTCGATCATTTGGATCAGAAGATTTGTAAGACTAATTCCATATTTCATATCCGTTTTTTCCCAAAAAAAATCATTTAAAATCTTATACCCCTTACCTTCTTTAGTACCGAACAAATGCCAGTATTTTCGCTTTTTTACGGCTTACAACTTTTGTTAATAATTTTTTTTTTGTTTGTTTTGTTTTTATTTTTTTGCGACTGCCATTACTTGTTTTTCCTTCTTTTTCTATCGTTCACAGCTTCCTCATGCATCGTTCCACGAAAGGTTTTCAGAATGACGAACAAGTCATAGTTTTTAATTTGGATATCTGTCGGCCTTTTTGACAACTGTCTGCTGTCTCTCAGGCTCACACACACACACACACACACACACACACACACACACACACACACACACACACACACACACACACACACACACACACACAGAATCACATAATTTTGCGTTAACAATATTAATAACAAAGTAGTCTGTGATGTTCTTCTGCATTGTCCAGTGTGAATCAAGGTATGATCAAAAGAAAAAAACAACAACAAAACAAAACAAACAAACAAACAAATGCTGTAGTATAATTGATCGACTGTACGCTGTGGATAAGCATTATTGAAGGATATTCGAGCGACCATGTCATGTTACTGTTCAAATTCAGTGGCTTTCTTTGCTAATGTGTGTGGAGTTGTATGTCAACGTTTATTCGGCATCATGATTGGCACATCCGGATCATTTAGAATTAAATTATCATTCATCAATCATTCCAAACAATGGCCAGCATGATTAGGAATAGGTATAAGACATGTATGATGTAATGCATTTGTTTTGTTGTTTTGTTTGTTGTCCGTCGAGACGACGAAGACCATCTACTCATCCTGGGATCGGGGGGGGGGGGGGGGGGGGGGGGGGGGGGGGGGGGGGGGGGGGTGAGTGCGTAGATGGCTGGTCGGCCAATCTGCGCCGGACAGACCTATCACAGTATGGGACAGGGGATGGTGGCAGCAGCTGGAGATCTGTTGACACTGGTCATCCTATCATCCTGCGCTGCTCAGCTGCAGCAATTCTGTTGCTTCACAGGTCTCTGCATTACATATCTACAAGAAATAATAAATTTGTAATTAGTGTACCACCTAGATGTGATACAAGTTGTTGAAAAAAAACAATGGACATCCATCCCCCCCCCCCCCCCCCCCCCCCCCCCCCCCCATTCTCCCTTTGATATCCCTCCCGCACACACATGTAATTATACATATAGGATACTCAAGACACATTACTCATCGTACCATTGATTTTTAAAAACAAGCTATTTAGGATCCGTAATCCTAAATTAATCAAAACTAAGCAAGAGTCTTCACTCCACAACTGATGCGCAATAGTTAATCCTAATTTGGAAGGGGGTTAATCCACTTCATTAAACGAACGGAAACATTTGCGTGGGAAAAACCTACAAATCAGCTGCGTCACACAACACACACACACACACGCCCCAACACATCAAATGTGCAGACGTTAAAAATAGCCACAAAACTTCGGGCGACCGAACGCCAACAATCGCCATTTGTTATCGAATAATCGTGTGTCTTCGTAAAACTTTGACTTTAGAAAGAAGTTCTTGTTGATAACACTTGACAAAACGAGTGGGCGCT
>CM031609.1:82932010-82934510 GCA_018398815.1 Conus ventricosus | reverse complement strand
GGGCAAGAGTTATCGCTGTACCTTTACAAATTGCGTCCCATTGATCCAGCAGTCGTCAGCCGTGTTGTCGGGGTGGCTTGTTTTGACCAGCGAGACAATGGCGTGACAGAGACAGACAAAAGATCCCCACAGACAGATGTTGACCCCTGTTGTTTGGGTCACAGAGTCCCTGGGAGACAATTAGTGACTGCGTTCAGTCGGCGTCTCGTTTCACTACAGTTTCTTACTGTTCTCTGTCTTTTATTACTTCCCTATTTTTTCTCCCTCTACCTTTTAACAGCTTTTCGCAAGTTCCCCCACTGTTTCCTTAATATAGGGGGGACCACCCAGCTGTCATGAAATTTCTTGCCACTTCCTATTATTCCTTTATCTGTTTCTACGTTTCAGCATGTTTTCCTGGACATGTTTTATGCTTCTTTCTTGAAAGACATTACATTTTTAACTACTTTCTCCGACTGGTTTTTTTTCCTCTCCATACTTTTCTGCCGTCTTCTGTGTTTTACTACTTTCCTTTCCTTCGTTAGGATAATTTCCCCCTTTCTTTTGCAACAGTGTCATGGTTTACCGAAACATTCCTACTCTATCGTTCTTTTTCTGCATCTCTCCCCTCTCTCGCTCTTTTTCAGCGTCCCCCCTCCACCTCCCCTTGCCTTTGTGTTTTTTAAACGATCTTTTGGAACGTTTGACACTGTTAGAGCTTTGTCTATTTCAAAATAAGTTTTCTTACCTTATCTTTGACATGTACTAATGATCTAAAATCCTTTTCCAACACTTGCCCATCTTTTCCAACTTCTCCTTGCCCCATTCTATGTTTCGTTACCTGTTCCCACCCCTTCCAACGTTCTGCTACTGTTCCAAACTTTCCTAACGTTTGCGTGCGGTTGTTTTGTCCGTTTTCGGTCCCATTTCTACACTTTTCCTACGTTTATGTATTCTTCACTACCCTTTGCTATGTTCTGCTGCTTGTTTCATATTTTCTCTTTTCTTTTTTCCATACCATTTTCTGTTCTATAGCCTGTATCATACCTCCGTTTCCTGTCTTCCTTTCCTCCAGGTCAAAAAGTGAGATAATCTCCCCTCTTGATCTATTCTCTCCCTTCTTGTTCTGTGCCTGTCTTTCATTGTGTTTTGCGCCCCCGTTCTCTGGTGCTATTTGCTACTTTTAGTTTACCCCTTCTTTCCTTGACTTTACAACGTTTTGTTTGTTTGTTACATATACCTTCCGTTTCTTTCCCTTTCCCACGTTTTCTTCCCTTCGCAACTTTCTGTTGTTGTTTTTCTGCACCCAAGCAGTTACTACAAAGATCTGTTTGTTCTGCGGGAAAGGTCGATTTTGGGAGCAGCATGAGTCCGACAGGGTACCTGGAAGACAAAGGTCTGTTTGTTCTGCGGGAAAGGTCGACATCGGGAGCAGCATGAGCCCTGCAGAGAGTACCTGGAACACGGTGGCGCATTGTGCCCGTTTCTACATGTTCCTTCCGCCTCTTACGTTGGAACTCTCCCGTTTTTAACGTTACTTCGCCAACCTTTTCAGCTGTTCCTAGACTTTTTCAATTTCAGTTTTTGTTTGTTTGAAGTACTCTTTTCTGAGTCTTCTGCTTGTTTGTTTGTTTGTTTTGAGTACTGTTCCTGAGTTTTCTACGTTACATTACTTTCCCCGTCTTTTTTTTCTTCTAGGTTTTCTATACTTTTCCAGTGTTACATGACTTTTCCTATCACCCCTAACTATGTGTTTCTTTGTTTGTTTTTAGAACTATTTCTGAGTTTTCTACGTTACATTACTTTCCCCATCTTTTTCTTAGTTTTCCTGTACATTGTCAGTATTACACGACTTTTCCTATCGCCCCTAACTTTTCCATCATTTCTGCTTTTCCTATCTTTTCTACTTAAGAAAAATCTTTTCTGCTCCCGATGTTATCTGTTTCTTCTACTTTTTTATTTGCTTTTTTTCGCTTTTTTGTTTTGTTACCTTGTACCTTTCGTTGCTTTCCCCTACTTTTCTTACGTTTTCTAACATTTGTTCACAACATTTCCCAAAGTGTACTTGCATTTTTCTATATTTACCGATCACTTCCTACGTTTTCTCATCTTTTCCAAAAACGTTTGTTACCTTTCTCCATTTTCCCACCTTTCCGTACCTTTTCCGACCATTCCTCAAAACCAAATGTTGTTTTCACCCATTTCTTCGTGTAGGTACTTTTGTGCACCGTTTCTCATGTATTCCGATTCTCCATTATCTTTCCTAGGTTTTCTACTTTTCCTGCTTTTCCTGGATGTCTTCCTGTCTGACCAGTTACTAGGAAACTTGGCTTGTTCTGAAGAAAGCTGGTGATTTGGTGACGAACGCTCTTCAGTTTGTGACACGGGACCCCCGAGGATGACATTACCTTGGACATGCAACTCGTAGGAAGTCTTAGTCACGAACGTAAAATCGAATGTTACAATATCAACCAAAAGCATCAGTAGCCAGTCATACACATAATAGTCGGTGCCTCACGCT
>CM031609.1:82859510-82922010 GCA_018398815.1 Conus ventricosus | reverse complement strand
AGCTACTATTAAGGTGTATTTCATAAATAAATACACGCACGCACGCACGCACGCATGCTCGCACGCACGCACGCACGCACGCACGCACGCACGCACGCACACACACACACACGCACACACACACACACACATTCTTGAGTAAAGTTGAGTAGTTTAATAAAGGCTTTGTCACACATTGTTGCACTGATCGTGTGCGGCACCACAGACCGCGTTCAGGATGTACGGTTAGGTTCACACGTCGTTTCAGCCTGTGTGTACACAGAGGTTTTAGGCAGCGGGGCTGTAGGCCGCTGAACCTAAAGTAATAATTGGCACTGTTCACTTTTCCAGCAGAACCAGCTCCACACTCACACCAACAGCTTTTTCTGTCTTGGAATCCCCCCTCCCCCTCCCTTCCTTCTTATTACCTCCTTCTCTATCCCCCCTCTCCCCCTCTCCTCCCGCCGCACACCCTCCACATGACCACCAAGTCTCCCCTCCTCACCCCATCAGCCATCCTCCTCCTCCTGCTACCCGCCGCACACTACCCATTTCCTCCACCTCCGACCACCCTTCCGTCCCCCTCTAGGGAGGTAGTGAAACTCATGCGGTTATCTCCTGCAAGGCACAGGAAGAAGGGGGGGGGGGGGGGGGGGGGGGGGGGGGGGGGGGGGGGTGGAGACAAGTCAGCCGACAAGGTTACACGCGTTATCAGTAACGTTCTTCAACAGATCCGCCATTCCTCCGAACAAATCGGAAACATGGTGGATATGCATGCTTCTTCTTTTATTTCTGTTGAAACACACACACACACACACACACACACACACACACACACACACCATTCAAGACAATGAAAACAAAGAACCAACAATCACTTACTTCCTCAAACTGGGTGCAAAGTGGACATGGATTGCCTGAAGAAGACCACAAAGATCGAAACGCGTCGTGTTTTGTCTTGTGATTTGTCTTTTTCGTTCGGCAGAATAGTAATTTTTCTTTTGCTTCAGATCCCGCCTGCAGTCACCTCACTTTGAAATCAACTTTTAGTTTACCGTCATTATGTTCTTGTATTTTCAAACAAGGTAACTCCCATGTTCTGTCGTCTGCAAAGAGAGAAGCCTTTCGCAACGCGATTGCCTTTACTCCGTAAGATCCCCCCCCCCCCCCCCCCCTTTGATATTGTGAGTTGTCGCCCCTGTAGGTAAACTTTCTATCCGATGCTGACATTTCTGCTTAGCCCCATAACACATCCGTTTTGAAACAAACTTAAAGAAGATTTATTGCTCTGCCGAATGAAAGACAAAAACAAAATACAAGACAAAACACAACCCGCTTCAACCTCTTTGGTCTTCTTCAGGAAAGACAAACAACATTCAAGACAATGCAAAGTACTTAATATGGGTAATAATAACCCAAATGAGATATAGATCTATACTATGAGGTAAAAATGGTATGCACACGATCGCAGTGTGAGGAGGAGAAAGATTTAGGTGTGATTTTCGATGAAAAATTAGAATTTGATTCACATATTTCAAGTGCTAAAAATAAAGCCAATAAAACCTTTGGAATAATTAAAAGATCCTTTAATTTCCTTGAAAAAGATATTTTTCTGTGTTTATACAAATCAATGGTGCGACCCATTTTAGAATATGGTAATACTGTTTGGAGTCCATACTTAAAGAGGCAGTCCATAGCTATAGAGAGAGTACAAAAAAGGGCAACTAGATTGATACATAAATTGAGGATTGGGAATATACAGAACGATTTACCATCTCTGAAATACAGACGTTTCAGAGGAGATCTTATTTAGGTGTATAAAATAATAAGTAATTTAGATTTTTAATAAATTTTTCAGTATTAATACTGCACGATTAACAAGGCACTCTGACTTCAAAATTATTTTTTAATTACAGCCGAGCTAACCTTAGAAAATATACATTTAGCAATAGAGTTGTTCAACATTGGAATACACTTTCAGTAACTACTAAAAATGCACCAGATATTAATCAATTAAAAAATCTACCAGTTAGAGACCCAAATCGCTTAGTTAGGAAATTTGGTGTTGATTAGTGTTGGAAAATTTGCATGCACAGAGCAGACCTATACACTTGTTATGATAAAGATGGGACATATAATGGCTCGTGACAGCCAAAATCCCTAATTTGCCACCACTACAATGAAAACGAAGAACGAACAGTCGCTTATGCTCTCAAATTGGGCGCAAAATGGATATGGCGAAACCGTGAGTCTTCTTTTAAAGTTGTTTCCACTTTCCACCTGCTGTCGCTTCACTTTGCGCATTGGTAATGCATGTCGTAAAAGGCATGCGCAGGCATGTGTGCGTCTGTGTGTGTGCATACTCAAGTTCACATAGCATGAGAAAGGGGGAGAGAGAAAAACAAATCTAGGTTTAGCTGCCTTTCAGCACACCATTACCTGCAGTAGGTGTATTCTATTTGCAGTTCAAAAACTGGTAAACACCATTACAAATGGCTGATTTATGTAGATCTAGAACGGCAACTGTGATTCAAAGATCGCTTTTAGGCCCAAATGCACGCAACTTGCAAGGCTAACGTGAATGGTGAAGAGTTACAGTTCCTGGTAGGCCTAGTTTGTACAGGCGTCGCTGTGACCATTGGCCTAGCCTATCAGCCAATGAAAAGTTAGGAGGGATCCTTCTTCTTCTTCCTAAAATACTGGTTCACTCAAAAACGAGTAGGTCACCAGCGCGCATGTTAAAAAGTAGAATAAAATAACATAAAACAGTGCGACTCAGACTGTTGGCCCCTGGAGCAAACTTGGCAACAAGGGGTCGCACTCGATATTCAATAAAATATCTGGGAAGTAAAAATAGAAAAACGTCAACGGTTGCATGAGTATTAAAATTTAAATGTAAATACAACATTCACTCGGCTGATTCAACAAATGGTATCTTAGGGAAACGAAAGTATTCCATAGTAAAGCAGAAACCAGTTTTACAAGTTCATACATGGCATTCACCGGAGTGATAAACCACGGTTTGAACTATTTACCAACAGGGACAGCAGAGGACACTCCTTGAAACTATCCAAAGTTCATCACAGACTGAACATCAGGGGAAACTACTTTTCTCTTCGAGTGATTGATGTTTGGAATGGTCTTCCTGACTCCGTGATAACAGTCCCTACAGTCAGCATCTTCAAGTCACGGTTAGACACTCATTGGCAGGAACTTCCGACAAAATACAATCCGGAATGTTTATCAACCTAGGTAGTATCAGTCGTGACTCTCTTCCTTCCACGCATGCGGTGTTTTTATCTCAATGTTGTATATTAGAACCGTGAACAGGCCTCTTAAGGCCTCTAACACCTACAAGTTCAAGTTCAAGTAAAACAACGCAAAAATTGGGTAGATCTTTTCCATCGCGGCCTGTCATCTGCTTCTCGCACGGGTTCTGGCAGTCTGAGATTTGTCCACTCTTATCACGTTCTCCGACCAGCCCTTTCACTGCCTCTGCGACGTCCTCCTTCAAGCGTGCCTTGCAGGATTCTTTGCCAGCGAGTCTTGTCGTGTCACGTGATCAAACAACATCATCTTCCTCCTCTTGACCATAGCTAAGAGGAGGGGTTCCAATAGTCCTGCCAGTGTGGTCACATGCTCTCGGACAGAGTCGTTGGTTCTGTGCTCTGTCCAGGAAATGTGGAGCAGTCTTCAGTATGCCTTCATTTCCCCATCCCATATAGCACTGGTTCGGCCGTCTAAGCCTATTGGTCAGGTCTTGGGAGTTTGTTTTCTTCTGCCGAGGAGGTCTATGTCGTCAGCAAAACGTGGATTGTATATGGGCCTGCACCCAACTGAGATGGTAGCGTTGAAGTATTCTCCAAGGACAGGTTGGAGAGGGTCAGGGCAAACAGCCCTGTGGGACGCCAACAGTTATACAGAAGAAGTCCTCAGTTTGGCTGTTCATGAGCATGATGCTGGTTGCCGAGCTGTACAGTGCCTATATGATCTGGACCGTCTCTTCCTCCATGTTGAAATTTCTGAGGACATGCCACAACCTTTCATGCCAGATTCAGTCAAAAGCATTCGAGAGGTAAACAATTCAAAATCATTCGAGAGGTAAACAATTCAAAATCTGGGTGGAAAATGTTCTTGAAGTTTATGCCACTAATCTAGGATTGTTCTTGTTATTCAACTCCTAGATCTGAATCAGTGGCAAACTCCCCATGCAAGACTTATGGTGAATCATAACTTTTCGTCAGTTATGCTGCAGTAGATCAATCCATAGTCTCCCCCCCCCCCCCCCCCCTCCCCCCCCAGTGAGTTAATTTCTGTTGAACAAAGAGCATTTTTTCCCCGACAAATATTTGTTGCAGTATGTTCGCATGGCATTTGTAGAATATGTAATGTGTTTGCAAATTGAGTTCTTTTTGATCATTGTCTAAAAGTAAAACACATGGAAGAAGCTCTTTTGAAAAGTTCCCTTCAGTTTGATCTTTGTATAAATAGTAAAAATGCTAGGCAGAAGAAAACTTGTTTGAAAATAAGTTAGTGTGGAAAATAAGCTCACTGGGGGCCTCTTAAACGCTAGTACTGCCGATCAGACATTTTAGATGAGATTTAAAAGAAAAGCTATATTAACATTTAGTCCCATGAAAGAAGGTAATCAGTATACAGAAACAAGCTTTCATAATTCCTTCTTCAGCATCTTTCCATCACTATATTATCTTCTCTTACAAGACAAAGTGTTAATGCAACCAAAGGAAATTGCAGGGAACATAAGAGATTTGCAAAATGCCTCGGCAATATTGATCAGTTGAATTGTTTTGCAGATTTGTGCATTTGAAATGCACAGTAATCAGGACTGTAATGTGTATGAAGTATGTTCAGTGAATTTATTTAATAGTTATAAACTTATGTAATTTTGTGAATAGATCATTAGATGACAAAAATGTACACCTTTGAATGCAAAACCTTCAGCAGAATGTTTAACGTAACTCAAAAGGCAAATCTTTCATAAGATGTATCCAGCCCCAGTTTATTCAGAAACATTTAATGTGAACATGCACATTAAACTGAGTGTTAATTAAGGTATGTGTTGATATAACATGATGATAGTGAAAGTACACAAAGCATGTATGCACACACACACACACACACACACACACACACACACACACACACACACACACACACACACACACACACACACTGAAACCAGTTTACTGTCAGATTCGCATTTGGCTACACTGACATTTAATAAAGTAATAGATATCTCTGTCTCCCCCTCCCCCTCATCTCCCCATCTAGCCACTCCCCCCCCCCCCCCCCCCTCCACCTCGCCCCCTCTTTCCTTGCTCCTCCATGTTCTGGGTAAGCATGATATGAAACACCCACACATAAACCCACATACACACACTCCCACTCACACACACACACACACACATTCATGCACCATCCTCCACTTTCTTCTGTTTCAGTTTCATTCATATGAAATGTTTATTATGTGCAACTGCCAACAACTGAATCAGAGTCCAAACAATGACAGAGAGCAGAGTGTAGCTGTTGTGAGTTACTGACAGTAGGATTGTAAAGATATGTGACATTATCATTACGGTGGTTCATTGATGGATGTTTTCAGTGTCACCCAACACTTACAACAACCGAATTGAACTTCGCACAGTGACGCGGAATGGTGTGCGACAGTGCGAGCTGGTGACGGTGGGGTCTGCCCGATTTCAGGAAGATGATACCTTCAGTGTCACTGTGTCCGCCAGAGATAGCTCCTCTGGTGGCCTAGTGGCTACTACCACAGTCAATGTGCTGGTGGGGGTTCGGCCCCCTCAATTCTTTCAGAGTGGCTACCAGGGAAGCATGCCAGAGAAGAACCGGGGTGATCAGACGTGAGTTGATTGTTTGACCTTGTAAAAGTTAAGCGAGTGGGAGGAGAGGAAGAGAGAGAACAGGAGATGTGCATGGTTTTTGTTTCGTGCTTTCTTTTTCTCTCTGTCCCTCTCTATCCCTCTCTCTCTCTCTCTCCCTCTTTTTAGTGCATTGTATGAAAATGCTGGTTCAAAAAACATATGACTGTACAATAGAAGTATGCTCACACACACACAAAACACACACACACACATACACACACACACACACACACACACACACACACACACACACACACACACACACACACACACCCCACACACACACAAAACACACACACGCACACACACAAAACACACACACGCACACACACACACACACACACACACACACACACGCACACGCACACACACACACACACATGTAATTTCATACATGCACACTCACACACGTCGGCAAAACAAAACAATCATGATGTCTGTTTTTGGTACAGGGTGTACAAGTGGGGAACATCTGAAGAACTGAAGATAGAATGGAAGACTTTCCAGACTGGGGACGTCAGGCTGACCCTGGCAGGAGACAGCGAGAAATTCAGACCTGTATCGGAGGGCGCCAACCAGGCATACATTATTTGCACCCAGGTAAAGTCAAAGGATGAGGAAGGAGAGGGAGGGAAGGAAGGTAGAGAGGGAGGTGGGCATTGTTTACAAGATGATCAAAGTGGAACTGAGACAAAAGGGGATGGAAGCAAGATGGTAAGTTGAGTTGAAGTTTGATAATCTTGGCAGGAAGAAGATCTCATTCAAAATGAAACATTTCTTTGAAAACATTCTTGGCTCGTGTGTCATAGAGATCAGATTGGTGAAAGGTAGAAATACAACAAATTCTTTTGGAAATGGTTTCAAGGAGAAACTGCACAAACTTGAACTAAAAAGCAAACAAGAGTTTCTGCCTTGTAGGACAGTCATGGCTGCTCAGCTGCTTGGGAAAGGCAGTCATTTATGTCTGGCCTGTGGTGAATGCTGCATCCTGCCCTCAAGCAAAGAGCAAAAATCTTCAAACATCAGCCAGGGAGCAGCAAAAGTTTCGTTTGATTTCGCTTACATTGGATAATCATCGTGATAGCTGGAGAGCTCGCTTCACAAAACCACTGTTTCAAGATGACTGAATCAGACACTTGACATCATCATGTAATGTGCCAAGAGACTGGCCTTGTCAGACGGCATTGGCCAGTCTGAGCAGTGCTCCCAGGTTAGGGTGACTTGGCAGACAAATGCGGATGGGATTGATGGGCAGGAGGTTTTGCGTGAGGAAGTGTGGAAGCTTTGGCTGCAGTGCCTGCTGGGCAGATAGAGAAAAGCAATAATGCCCCACCCTGTTCTAGATGACAGGTCCAGATCCAGTGAAACCGCTGTTGACAGCATAAAGTGTGATGTTAATGTGTTTTCAAGCATAATGTGGTGACTAATGGTTAAACTGGATGAATCGGTGAACTTCCATTGACAGTTGCAAATAAAACTTGTGACCATATATGCTTGATTCTAGTTATGTGTAAAAAGGAATGAAAAGAAACATCGCATTATTCTCTGACGATCTTAAGTCTCAACTTTTTAGTGTTTGATAGATTAAGATTTAGGTGTACAATGCCTTTGAAAACAAAACTATGTATCAAAGCGCAGGTCCTCTATCGCCATTAGTACATGGTCAGGTTGAACTTGCCGAATATGCTTCACTTTGAATGTATGTACACAATACAGTGAGTCATCCACTAACTTACAAAAGGAAAAGAATGCATAGGTTACTATGTCTTGGTCATTTTTTTCAAGTTTCTTATGCTTATCCTTGTGCAATATACCCTTTAATGGGTTCCATGACAAACACATGAGTCTTGAGTCTTAAGACACACACACACACACACACACACACACACACACACACACACACACACACTCTCTCTCTCTCTCTCTCTCTCTCTCTCTCTCTCTCTCTCCTCTCTCTCTCTCTCTCTCTCTCTCTCTTTGTCCCTTTCAATTTCAGATGCACTACACTTGTTAAGCCATTCTAACTTAATTTGTGATGACCAGCCTTTATTCTCTCTCTCTCTTTGTCCCTTCCAATTTCAGCTGCACTACACTTGTTAAGCCATTCTAACTTAATTTGTGATGACTAGCCTCTATTCTCTGATAGAGCAGTTTCTGTTTGAAACATGAAATAGACAGGCAGGCACACAAACGTAACTCGCCAAACACACAGACACAAGAGAGAGAGAGAGAGACAAACACACAGACACAAGAGAGAGAGAGAGAGAGAGACAAACACACAGACATGCGCTCTTACACACAGACACAGGCACACATGCGCATGCACACACACACACACACACACACATACACACACACACACACACACACACACACACACACACACACACATACACACACACACACACACACACACACACACACACACACACACACACACACACACACATACACACACACTCACTCAAGCACACACACACTCAAGCACACACACACACATTTGCATGCAAGCAAATGCAAACACATGCTGGGATGCTGTCCTCAAAAGCTGCACATTAGTTTTGTTGTTCCAACTTGATGTATGAGTGCAGGTATTCTTTTCGATCATGATATGGGACATAAATGTTGTGTTGAAGCTGAACACTAATTAGTCGCTCCTTGACATGCAAGTGTTTGCTTTTCTTCAGGAGTTGGACTACGAAACTGAAAACCCCAAAACCAAGGCAATGACTTTGACTGCTATTCAGAAAGTAGGCCAGATAGACCTTTCCACCAGCATATCTGTGAGTATGTGTGTGTGTGTGTGTGTGTGTATGGGTATGTGTGTGTGTGTGTGTGTGTGTGTGTGTGCGTGTGTGTGTGTGTGTGTGTGTGTGTGTGTGTGTATGGGTATGTGTGTGTGCGTGGGTCTGTGTTTGTATTTGGATGTATTTAGCATTGTACCAGGACCAGAGTTGCTCTGGCTGTCTGTCTCTCTACTTCTCTGACAGTTTGGCTGGCTGTCTCCACCTCCCCACTGCCTGCCTCCCACCCTCAGTCTGTCTGTCTGCCATTCCAGGATTTCCAATGAAATAAGGAGGCTTCATTTTATCAAATAGTCAATCGGAAACCTCCACTGTTGTTTACTATTTTGACGTGGCAATTTTTTTTTCCTTATGATTTTTTGTTTTTGTTTTTTGAGTGATTTGTTTGCAACGAGGAATTGGCCCTAATTTTGAGCCATGTATGTGGCTGGGTTGATATGATGCATTCTTGTGTTTGTTCGCTTTTTTTTTTTTTTCAACATGCTCTTCCTCTTCCACCTTTATCCCTCCCTGCAGGGTTTTATTTTCTCTTGTCTTTCTCCTGTTTCTTCCCTTTGGTCTTTTTCACATTGTTTTGTTGATGCCATGGCTGGGGCTGTAATTTCTGATGTTCCTCTCTGTCTTTTTTGGCTCCGTTGTAACAGACATGGGTCTTTCTGTGCAGCTAACAGTTGAAATAGAAGACACCAACGACAACCGGCCGGTCTTTGAACAGTCACAGTATCTGAAGACTGTTCAAGAAAATATTACAGTGGGCGCCTCAGTGCTTGAGGGTAAGTACAATATCTTCCACTAGAAAACAACAGAGTAGCGCTAGCCAGTCATTCTGTTGGTAAGGGACTTTCTTTTCTTTTATTTTTGGGTTTTTTGTTTTGCTTTTTTTTTTTCTTGATGAGAAAACAGCAGAGGAATGTTAGCCATTTCTATTCTGATGGTTAGAGCATCAGCTTTTCTGTTTTTTTTCTTTTTTTTTAAAGATTGCTTTTTTGTTTTTTCCTCAAAGATACAAGTAGAGTTTACTGGTCAGCAGTAACTGTTAAGTGCGCAATTTTTCTATTGGAAACAACAGGTTTGTGCAACTTAATGAGAGATAAATTTCCTGCTAAAATGTCTTTTCTATATTTTGCAGAATGATAGCAATATCTAACTGAAAATATCTTCATACAGTGAAATAACAGAATGTTCAACAAGACAGTACTTACACACACCACTTGAACATCTATTACTAATTGTGAAAATGGATTGTGTGGATAAGGCTTACCTGCTGGCAGGCAACAAGCAACATTTGTGGGAAGTTCCCTGCTGCATTTGTGACTCACAGAAAGCAAATTTCCTTTTTTATTTCCTGTGAGAGATTAAGGAACAGAGATAAGAGAATGAGCAAAATGTCAATGTCTCACACGTGCGGAAATTGTGAAGAAGCATATGAAAATCTGACAAAAGAGCATTCAGGTTTGTTTTTTTTCTTTAGTTTTTTTTCAAATTTTCAATATTCATAATTAGCATCTCACCTTCTCACCTTCATCCTTCCACCCTACCCCCTTTCTGCCTGATTTAGCTTCCAAAGACCTTTGCCTTGCTAAAATAATTTGGTGTTGGGGGGGGGGGGGGGGGGGGGGGTTTATAACATTTGGTATCACTTAACTAAATCCACAGAAGTTGTCAGAAACCTGTGATGAGGAAATGGTTGTTGTGACTGGTATGGATCAAACACTGTGTGGAAGAAGATGCCTTTTGAAGCGTTCCCAATGAGTAAGAAATGGTAGATTGCATGTTAACAGTTGTGAAATATTCAGACCAGCCACAATACGTAATTTTCTTCCTGTTCTGCAGTTTTTATCTACCTTGTCAGGAACACTGGGCTGCAGGTTTGGCTGGGTTTTTATCTGCTTCATGATCAAGATTCAGTGCGTGAGCTGGTATATATAGATTACAGCCTCTAACAGACATGCTAGTATACTGGAGTGTTTTTCATGTTTCATGCAAGTAAAATGAAATTTTTCTGTTGCAAGTCTTGAATTCAAAATTGGCACACACATACACATATGAAAACGGCGCATACAAGCATGTGCATGTGCACACACATACATGCGCACGCGCACACACACACACACACACACACACACACACACACACACACACACACACACACACACACTTAAGGCCTTTACCCTATAAAGGATACTGATGTTTGATATTAATTTCATATTCGCATGGCTATAGCTTGTATAAGAAAGTACATGCATGCATGTACATAAAGATGAACAGATTCAAAGAATTATTTATCCTGTAACATCTTCAGGATGTAAATTAAAAGTGAGGAACAATGAAAATCACACATACACCAAATTTGTGTGGCAATCAGATGTAATTGTATTGACCACAATGTGCCAAACAGCAAAAAGAATAGACTGAGTGGCAAAATTGACAGAGTTAAACAACCTTACTTAGTTATATAAATTAATGCAGATTCTATGTCATTTTTTCACCAGAAGATAAGATAAGATAATGTTGCTTATAGCCCAGCCGACCGCAAAGGGCCACATCAGGGCTGTTTTCACCAGAAAATAATCTGCAAAAGTTATGAACTGATTAAACACAAGTGGATTTTTTATGTGTGAATTGTATTTGTAAATCGGCATATTTTGAATGTTGCATAATAAATGATATTTGTCTCTTATCTCCCGTTAACCACTCTCATACCTGCGCCCGCATACACACACATGCATGCACACATGCATACATGTATGCATGCACATATGTACTGATGTAGGTACATACACACACATGCTTGAACACACACACACACACACACACACACACACACACACACACACACACACACACACACTCACTCACTTACGTACACAACACACACACACACACACACACACACACACACACACACACACACACACACACACACACACACACCTACATACTCATTTTCCCCCAAACACACACACACTCGCACACACACATTGTATGTGAGGCTATTAGTTGTATCATAAAGGAAATGCATGTTTTTTACACACGCATTCACACTCATTTACACACACACACACACACACACACACACACGCACACACACACACACACAAGCGCTCGCGTGCCCCCCCCCCCCCCCCCCCCCCCCCACACACACACACACACACATGCGCTTGCGGGCACACACACACACACACACACACACACACAGACATGCACACATGCACACCATAAACACATATACACACGCATGCACTCACACACACACACAAACATGCTTACATGCACACGCACACTCATACACACACACACACACACACACACACACACACACACACACACACACACACACACACACACACACACACACACACTCATTGAAAAAGTTTCATAAATAATTCTTTTGAAAAAGTACTTATACACAGCCTTTTGAAATTTAAAAAAAGATATGAGTTTTGTTTTCATTCACATGATTAGTCATAGTGGTATAGTTTTATACTGTGGTGTTTATTTTGTTTCTCAGTGATAGCGAAGGACAAAGACACTGGGTTGAACGCAGCAATCGAGTACTCTCTCCTTGAGACGGAAGACTTTGAGATTATCACCAATCCTCCCTCTGGAAATCCACCCATCTACAAGGGCATCATCAGATCTAAAACGTGCGTTAGTGTGTGTGTGTGTGCATTCATATGTGAATGCAAATTGGTATGCATGAGTGTGTATTCATGAGTGTTTACTGTTATTGTTCCTTGAGTAGAAAAAATTGTTGTTGGTTGCAACATTTAGTAAAGAAAGGATTTATTATGAATACAAAGATTTTCTGACAAAATGTACTTATCAGATTTTCTTGATGTCGCTTCCTTTTATGGAGGCCCTGATTACTAGATTTGTAGTGTTGGTCATCTCCCCTCGTTTCCATTAGTAAAGTGTGTCTTGTAATCGTGTGCCATAGTAAGTTATTTGTCATTAACAATCTAGCCTAATATCTTGTCTGAGTATGTTGTTTAGTTTTTCCCTTTTGACCCGGCTTGGATTAAGGCTGTGTTAAGCCAACTGACGTAGGATAGAACACCAAGGCTACATCAAAATGTTGTTATGCTCTGCATAGTTATGCAGGTATTGTCTACAGTTGTGACAAGCTCCTAGCATGACATTATCAGTCTCCAAAATCCCCAAAGTCAGAGTGTGGCTGCCCACGTGGCAGGGTAATCAAAAACGGTAACACACGTAATGTTCTCATCCCCAGCTGATGCATTGTACCATAGTGTTCAAGTGCTTCGGCTGTTCAGATGATCCCTTGAGTCTTTTAGGCAGGGTACAACAACAACAACAACAACATCCCTTTTGACAAATGCATTCACACAGATAGTGTCAAATCACCCTATAACCAACTGCTAACTAATAATGCTAAAGGCAGGAAAGTAGGGCTTTTTCATGGAAAGCTGGAAATGTGTGATTTCCTATTTCACACTTATTTTGTACATGTTTACTAGTTTACTGCCATTACAGTGATTTCCCATTTCACACTGTTATTTTGTACATGTTTACTGCCATTACAGTGATTTCCCATTTCACACTGTTATTTTGTACATGTTTACTGCCATTACAGTGATTTCCCATTTCACACTGTTATTTTGTACATGTTTACTAGTTTACTGCCATTACAGTGATTTCCCATTTCACACTGTTATTTTGTACATGTTCACTGCCTGTTTCTCCAGTTGAATCACTTGGCTTTTTTTGCTTCACTTTCAGAGCCCTCGACTATGACCGTAGTGAGGGCCCGTACTACATCTTCAAGGTGAAGGCCACAGACCGTGGAAGCCCTCCACAGACGAGCACCTCCAACATCCGTGTGGCCGTCAGCAACGTCAATGATGAGGCGCCGCAGTTCCTGAACAACCCGGATGAGGAATACTCAGTGCAGGAGAATGCAGCCCCTGGCCAGTTCATCACACAGATTCAAGCCACGGATGGTGATGGGGACAGGGTCACTTACTCCTTTTCCAGTGAGTTTTCTTTCTGTTGTCTCTTGTCTGCGGAGGAAATAGAAAGGGAGTGAAGAAGAGAATATGGGACAGAGAGGATAAGGAGGAATAGGGGGTCTGAAGGGAGGGGGAAAGTGAGGAAGGAGAGGAGGGGAGGATAGAAGTAGCTAGAAAATGTCATGAAGAATTGTTGATGGAAATGATAATGAAAGCTGCATATATCCATTTACCGAAGAACTATTTTGTTTGCTGAGGTGGAATGAAAACAAAGGTGTCACATAGAAATACAAGAGCTGGAAATGAGTGAACAGGAGACTAGCTTTCAGATTGGAAATGAAAACAAAGGTGTCACATAGAAATACAAGAGCTGGAAATGAGTGAACAGGAGACTAGCTTTCAGATTGGAAATGAGAACAAAGGTGTCGCATAGAAATACAAGGGCTGGAAATGAGTGAACGGGAGACTAGCTTTTAGATTGGAAATGAGAACAAAGGTGTCACATAGAAATACAAGAGCTGGAAATGAGTGAATGGGGAGACTAGCTTTCAGAATGGAAATGAGTGAACGGGAGACTAGGTTTCAGATTGGAAATGAGTGAACGGGAGACTAGCTTTCAGACTGGACAGGAATGGAGAGGAGGTAGACTATTTTTCAGATCTTAATGTAAATGGAGAAATGTAAAATATCTTTTAAAAAAATTTTGACACAAATGGAGAGAAGGCGGTATATTTTTCACACTTCGATGGAAATGGAAAGCAGGCAAAATTTGGGATTTTGATAGAAAACAAGAGGAGGTGTAATATTTTTTTTAATTTTTGGTAAAAATGGGAGAGGAAGTAGATTATCCTTCAAGTCTTTATCAACAGTAAAGAGAAGGTAAGATATCTTTCACTCCTTTGACAGAAAGGTAGAGAAGGTAAAATATCTTTCACTCCTTTGACAGAAAGGTAGAGAAGGTAGAATATCTTTCACTCCTTTGACAGAAAGGTAGAGAAGGTAGAATGTCTTTCACTCCTTTGACAGAAAGGTAGAGAAGGTAGAATATCTTTCACTCCTTTGACAGAAAGGTAGAGAAGGTAGAATATCTTTCACTCCTTTGACAGAATTGGGAACAGAGTCAAGTATGCCACAGTTAGCTTTTGCTCTGAGTTGTGAGATGAGGGGGGGTGGGGGGGTCGCCTGTGGCATCCAGCCTCCACAAGCTGGTTCGAACTTGGTCCACCTCCCTCTCACGTGCTGTCCGATCAGCAGTACAGACTTCCCTCCCTTAGTCTAGTCACCGATCATGGAACCACCAGGGACCCGCCCTCGCATTGTACTACTCCCCAGCTAGGGCGGGACCCTCACGCACCCCTGTCTTTGCCTCCTCTAGAGGTTCTTCGTAACCTCTTCAGAAACCCGACACACCGACCTTTTGGATGAGGTTGGGGAATGCTCCTTCTCCTCATCTTATGATCTGTCTGCTATTTAGCAGTGGCACCCTATCTTGTCTTGAGAGAGTCCCTACCCTCGGACAGGTGCTTGCACTGTCAAGACCCACTCTGGCCATCCCGGCCAAGCATGCTTGCGCCAGACTAGTCTCCCCTCTTGTCCTGTCTTCCATTTGGGAGTGTCCGGCAACTCTATCCAGGGGTGCGCAGATCGTCCCTCCACCAGGGAATTAATCCCTCTCAGCCCTGGAGGTGGCCCCAGCAGGCACGTTCCTCAGGGACCCTCAACGGCCCCACATCTCCTCCCTGTTTGCCTAGGACTACCCTGCGGCCAGGGAAATTGCCATTTTTCCTGCTGACCGCCGGTTGATCCCCCATTCGGTTCCTCCCTCTGCCACTTCGATCTCCATCAAGACCCTAGAGGAATGGGACCGCATTGCCAGATAGAGGATCCAGCACGTCACTGCTGGTCATGAATTTTGACAGGCTCACACAGCGTGGGGAGGAGATCTGGCTGGAGGAGATGACTCGGTCTCTGTGTCCTCGGACGCTCAGACACACTCGGAGACTGACTTACGGTCCTTCAGGGACCACAGGATGTAAATCCTAGTCAACAGGAGCTCGCATCACCTTCGGCTGCGGCAGACAGTGCAGCCAGGAGCCATTTTAATTATTTATTGGCCTGCAGAGATTCCTTCCTTTCCAAGGCTAATCTCTCCCCATAGCGTAGCCTGCCCTGCGGTGTGCATTTTGAGCCTGCAGCAGTCGCGCTTCGGCGACAATTCCGCTGCCTTTATCGCTCATTCAGCTGAAGAGCGTAAAGAAGCAGCCTCACATGCGGGCAGGGCCCCCCTCCACCCCCTCTTCAGCCTCGCTCTCCCTAACCCCAACCTTATCGGAAGCAGGCCCCATCCCGCACCGCACGGCCCGCCCAGCGCTCTTCTCCCACCTCTCAGCCTACACGAGCCACCCCAAGCACATTTTCGTTGTGGCCGTCAGGGACCACCCAAGAGGTGTCTGGAGGACCCTCCTTCGGGGAACCAGAGCAGGGAAAACTCAGTCCGCTACAACCCTGCCCCTTGGCCCCTCTGGCAGGCAGCCCATCCCTACACGCCCACCAGTGGAGACGTATGGGCCTCAACCCATGGATAGTAGCAGTCCTAGAGGAGGGGTTCCATCTGCTTTGGGCCCACGAACGCCCTCCTCTGATGCGTTCTCCCCTCCTTCTCCCAGCCATACCTCCCAGGCCAGGTGTCAATCTCCTGGCAGGGTGTGAGATTCGTCACACTCTCTATATGTCTCCCCTATTCCAGAGAGGTTCTCCCGTACACACCCCTGCCAGACACCTTACCTCCCTCTAGGGATGATGGAGTCCCGCATCCCTCATCCCCTAGGCAGGGTCCCCAAGCACCAACTTCAAAGGGAGTTCCGTTGTCGATGGTCTTGAACCGCCGACCGTGGGGATCACTCCACTCACCTGGGCCCTTGGTTCCAATGGGCCACGGACAAGTGGCTCAACCCTTCCACCCCCCTGGGGTTTCCATCTCCCTCCCAACCCTACCCCTGGAACTCTACACAGACGCTTCCAACACGGGCTGACGCCCACTTAGAGACCCTTCATGCCCCCGGAGTGTGGGGTTCAGAGGCAACTCTCTCCCCTCCCTGGTCAGGCTGCATAGCATAAGCCTTACCTCTACTCCCGATCCCCCACAAGGTGATCAGGAAAGCAAGACGGGTAAGACCCAGGCTCATCCTCATCGCCCCATGGTGGCTGACCCAGTCCCAGACCCCAAGGCTCTCTCCCATGATCCCCCTCTTCAGTGGGGCACACGTTTGGACATGGTCATACAGCCTCGCTCAGGTCGCCCCCACTCCAATCAAGATGCCCAGCCTCACGCCTGGCTTCTGTGCCAGCACGGTTGCAAACATCTGCCCCTCCCTCGCAATCGGACAGATCCCAGTCCGTCCTAGACATACTCTCGCTGGCAGGGGCCTCGCTAGACCTTTGGGACTTACCTACAGTCTCGTGCAGAGCCAGCACCTAGTCTCTCTACTACTCTGTTTGGGGAGATCAGATGGGTCTCTTGGTGCTCAGATAACTCTGTCCCCCCCCTCCCTTTTTAGAAAGAGATTCTAAGGGGGTAGCTGCTAGCTCCAGTCGGGGTTACAGGCCAGCTTTCTGCATCACTATTCGCCAACTTGGCAGCCCTCTTTTACAATAACTCCTTTTGCAGAGAAATTCTAAGGGGGTAGCTCTACATGAGTCTCTGTCCCTTAGGCAGGTCCTCCTTTGGGACCTCTTCAGGCTCCTTGACGCTCTCTGAAGATCCCTTATTGGGGACCCCTGAGACATTGCCTTCCCATAGGACGGTTCTGTCTCTCTCTCAAGTTCCTCCCAAATTCTTAGTCAAGAATCAGGAACCGGGCACAGCCTCTCCCTCCCTCGACATCCGCTCACTCGCGGATATCTGGGGAAAAGGGAAAGCAGGGTACATGGACCTGTGCCCTTCTAGGTGTTTGAGATACTACTGGGAACGCTCGCACCCCAGGTGCTCCTCCCAGAGGTGTCTCCTCATTCCATCACCCCCAGTCATCATAAAACTTCTCTCTGGCACTATCTCTGGTGGCTTTCCTAGACGGTCAGATCTGCTTACGCCCAGGCGTACATGGATCTCCCCGTCGTATCTCCTCAGGCCCATGTGGTCAGAGCGCTGGCCACTTCTGCAGCGTTCCAGCGCTCTGTCCCCATGCGCCATCTCCTGGAGGCAGCGTACTGTATTCGGAAAATCCCTTGCTAAAGCGTTCCTTCAAGGGATATCCGCATGACCAGGGCTGATGGTTCTAAGGGATTTCTTTTGCAGCTACCACAGCCGTATCTATTCCACTTCTAATCCCAAGAACCATTAGGGCACTTGGCCCTCCTCCAATTCCTTTAAATTCTGCTATGGTCTGACATGGTAAAGTATATGATGCCAAAATGGGGAGTTTGTTTTATACTCCCTGTTTGGTTAGTATACTTACCATGTCAGACTCTAATGCCCGCCCAACCTTCCCCGCTAGTGCTATGGTTCTCGGGGTTACCTTGCGCATATGCCTCGCTGAATGAGGAACAGGAAGTTGACACCGGCTTGTTCCGTGGCGGAAGCGGGGTGGGTGTCACTTGACAATAAGACATTACTGCGTTAGCCACAAAAAATTCGGCCTTCTCGAGCTAACTAACTGCCGTTGAATGCTATGGTCTGACATGGTAAGTATACTAGCCAAACAGGGAGTATAATACAAACTCCCCATGTTTATGTCCTGGTAGGTGCACTGGATGAGGGAGATGATCTTCTCGGGGACTCTGTAATGCCTCAGCAGCTTCCACAGCGTCTCTCTGTCCACACTGTCGAAGGCCTTCTCATAATCTATGAAGTTGATGTAGAGAGGGGAGTTCCACTCCAGTGACTGCTCCATGATGATGCTCAGGCTGGCTATCTGGTTGGCACATGATTTGTTCCGCCAGAAGCCTGCCTGCTGGTCTCGGAGCTTTGGGTCGACAGCCTCTTTCATCTTCTCCAGTAGAACCCTGTTGAGAACCTTGCCTATCGTTGACAGGAGCATGATCCCTCGGTAGTTGCTGCAGTCCTTGAGATCTCCTTTCTTTGGCAGCTTGATGATGATTCCTTCTTTCCACTGGGCCGGTACCTCCTCCTTCTCCCAGATCTTACTGAAGAGGCTGTATAGCATGTTGACAGCTGTCTCTATGTCTGCTTTGATGGCTTCTGCTGGTATCTCGTCCGGCCCAGCAGGCTTTCCATTTTTCAGTCATGATGGCCTTCTTGATCTCAGCCTTTGAGGGTTTGTCGCAGCTGTTGGGCAGTTCTGACTCTGTGGGTGGGATGTCTGGTGGTGTGTCAGGGGTGGGGCGGTTCAGCAGCTCCCTGAAGTGTTCTGCCCATCGTTTCAGCTGTTCTTCAGTTGTTGTCAGTGGGTTTCCATTCTTGTCCTTCACTGGCTTGTCTGTCTGCTGGAACTTACCCGTCAGCTTCTTGGTCACCAGGTACAGGTCCTTCAGGTTCCCCTGTCCGGCTGCTGCCTCTGCTTGACTGGCCAGGTCGTCATAGTAGTCCCTCTTGTCCTTCTTGATGCTCCTCTTTACTTCTCTGTTCGCCGTTGTGTGCTCTTCCTGTGCCTTTGCCTTAGCTGCTCTTGTTCGGCTCATGTTCAGCATAGTTTTCTTCTCTCTCCTTGTTTCCAGCTTGTGGATGGTGTCGGCAGAGATCCATTCCTTGTGCTGGGTCTTCTTCTTGCCAAGGATCCCTTCACATGTGTCATGCCAGAGCTTCTTGCAGTGTTCCCACTGTATCTCGATGTCCGTCTCACCGTCTTCTATCAGCTCTTGTAGCGGCTTGTGTGTGCCCCTGTTTCTGAGCAGTCCGACATTGTACCATTTCCATGTGTTGTTAGCGTTTGTGAATTCTTGAGGCGAAGTCTCACTGTTGTTAAAAGAAGGTGGTGGTCTGATGACACATCAGCACCTCTCATCACTCGTACATCCCGCCATTATCTCCTGAACTCGCAGCTAATGCAGATGTGGTCAGTCTGGTTGTCCGTGGCGTGATTTGGGGATCTCCATGTGGCCTTGTGGATGCGCTTGTGTGGGAAGATGCTTCCTCCTATCACCAGCTGGTTCAGGGCGCACAAGTGTGCAAAGCGCTCACCGTTCTTGTTCATCTGTCCCAGTCCGTGTGTCCCCATGATGTCCTCATGGCCTGTGTTGTCCATTCCAGTCTTGGCGTTGAAATATCCCATTAGTATGGTTATGTCCTTTGCTCCTCTTCTGTCTATCACTGTCTGTAGTTGCTGGTAGAAGTCATCTTTCTTCTCTTCCACATCATTGGTGTGAGCGTAGCACTGGATAATGTTCAGCCTGATATCATTCTTCTTCATGGTAAATGTGGCTGTGATGATGCGGGAGTTGACAGGTTCCCATCCGATGAGTGCCCCCTGTGCCTCTTGTGCCAGCATCAGGGCCACACCCTCAGTGTGGGGGGCTCCATCCTCTGTGTGTCCTGAGTACAGCAGCTGTTCTCCAGATGAAAGTCTCAGCTGTCCTGACTGTAGCCACCTTGTCTCACTCAGTCCCTGCACTCTGAGCTTGTAGTTTTTCATCTGTCTGGCAATTTGGATGGTTTTTCCCATTTTGTACATCTCCTGATGTTCCATGTGGCTGCTCATGTTGTTGTACAGGGTGTTAGAAGGGGAGTCAGCCTTGCAGCTTCTTTTCGGCTTTCACTGCACTGTGTCATAAGTCTCTGGGATGGAGACCCTTCCTTGCCCAGGTGAATGTTTTGGTTCGTTGTCGTCGATGCTTCTGTAACTGGTCTTTTTTACAGGTAGGGTTGTTAGCCCTACGTAAACTCCTTTATCCTCGGGGTGAGGTGGTCCTGCCTTAGTTGCCTCTCACGACATGCATGGCAGGGCAGTGTGTCTGTTCTATGCCCAACCCACAGGGCAGTGATTGGCCTTGAGGGGAAGTATTGTGTTCTTAATCCAAGGGTTCTGGGTTCAGTATGGCGTGAGACAGCCAGGTAAGAGAGTTTCTCTTTGCAGCCCAACATGTTTGCAGCTTGACACCCTTCCAGGCCTTTGGATGAGGCTTTGAAATGAGGTCCTGTATATGAACATGAGAAAGAACACAAAAAGAGGAGAAAAGAAAACTTGTGCAATGTTGAATCCTATTCCTTTCTTTGTAGAAGTGATTAAAAAAAAGGAAGACCCCCTGTCCATATCTTGTATATATGTTAAATTCCATTCTATTCTTTGAGGAAGTGATAAAAAAAAAAAACTCCCCCCCCCTCCCCCCGTTCCAAATCTGGTATACATGTTAAATCCCATTCCATTCTTTGTCGAAGTGACAGAAAAAAAAAAACCCTCCCTCCTGTTCCAAATCTGATGTACGTGTTAAATCCCATTCCATTGTTTGTAGAAGAGTAAGTTGTCAAGTGCCTGTGGGATGGCCATCCAAAAGAGAAGAACAACGACAAAACAGGAACAATTAACGAAAAAGAAAATGCATATTCTGGTACTCTTAAATCATCATCTCAGAAGATGAAATATGCCTACCTTTATGTTGGGATGAAAAACAGTCACATACTCATTTTCTTATCCCAGGTAGACCTGGGAATTTTTTCGCCAAGGTACAAAGAAACAGCAGAACAGTCCCCAAAGAAGTTGGCACTTTGCTCTTCCTGTTTCAGATCGCGGTCAGACAGATCAGAAGTTCAGGATTGATCGAAACACAGGCTTGCTGACGCTGGACCAGAGGATTTCAGACAATGACGATCGCTTCACGCTGACCATTTTGGCCCAGGACGACGGAAGCTGTTGTGGAGGGGGCACCAGCAAAGACAATCAGACCACCATTTACATACAGGTAAGGTGTGTGATGTGTGTGTGTGTTGAGGGGGCACCAGAAAGACAATCGGACCACCATTTACATAAGGTAAGGGGTGTGTGATGTGTGTGTGTTGAGAGGGAATCAGGAAAGACAATCAGACACCATTTACATACAGGAAGGTGTGTGATGTGTGTGTGTGTTGAGGGGGCATCAAGAAGACAATTGGACCACCATTTACATACAGGTAGGAGATAGAAAGACAATGTTTTATAGCAAGGACTGAAGGGCATCAGAGACAATGGACCACCATTTACATACAGGTAAGGTGTGTGATGTGTGTGTGTGTTGAGGGGGCATCAAGAAAGACAATCGGACCACCATTTACATACAGGTAGGTGTGTGATGTGTGTGTTGAGGGGGCATCAAGAAACGGACAATTATCAAACCCGTGTGTGAGTGGTGGGTGAGGAGTCGGGAAGAAATCGCACCATTACTACAGGAAAGGTGTATGTGCATTGGGCACAAAAGACAAGTGTTGTGACTGTGTACTACAGAAGGGACTGATGTTTATTTACAGTAAGGGTGATGAGTGGTTGAGGAGCCCATTCGAAGGTAAGTGACCGACTTGTGACGAGGTAAGAAGATAGATCACTATTTACTTAGATAAGGGTGTGCTCAAGAAAGACAATCAGACACCATTCATTTACGTGGTAGATAGGTGGTGTTGATGTGGTGCAGGAAGGGGCACCAGACAATAGTCAGAAGGTGCGTGGAATGGTGGGTTGATGGGGTGCAGGAAAGGAGACGACATCAGACCAGCTGTGAGTAGGTTAAGGGGGTCATGAAGGACCGCATTATCAAGAATAAGCTTATCGTGTAGGTGCGTGGTGTGCTTGGTAAAGGGCATAGGAAACCAATTTGACACAGGTAATAGAGGTGATATGGTTGTTGGGAGTCTGAAGGTCTCATGCAAGGCCATTGAACATCGCTATTGTAAAAACTTTGTAGTGTGTTTGCAGTCTCAGGTTCATTTAGACATAGTCCCCAAATTCTACTGTGACAAGGTGTATGTGTGTTTGAAGGGGAAAGAAGTTGATCTGCTACCATGCATCTCTGTGTGAGTGTGTTGGTTGACATGGACCAGAGTTATTAGTGCCCAATGACGGTTAGTGTGTGAGGTGTTGGTTGAAGCATGAAAAAAGACAATCAGATTCTCTGCGTTAGTACCAGTAGGTCGTTGTGTAGGAGCACAGAGCATGGACACCATTATGTACAGGAAAGGGAGATTCTTTGCCTTATCCGAATGCCTTCCTGTGACACCCACTGGAGTTGGACTGGGAATGACCAATTCTTTGCTTAACCCATGCTTCTCTGTTGGATAGGTGTTGGATGAGGGAAAGCAGATTTCTTTGGCTAGGAAAACTTCTATGTTGAAGGTGTGTTAGGCTTAGGTGTGAAAACAGATGTTTTGAAGTGCATTGTGTGCTATGATTCAGTGCATTAAGCATTTAAAACGCGATGCAATGCCTACAATGCAGCAATTCAATTTGTACTGATGTGTCGTTAGATTCAGTCTGCCTTATCCATGCATTGTTGACAAGCTGTTGAATGAACAGGAATACGAATATTTTGGCTTGCCAATAATTTGTTGATACAGGTTTATGATTGAACTTGAGAAGACAATTCTTTCTTAGAATGCTCTTACTATGAAAGGTGTTGGATTGTACATGGAAGACCATTTTTTGCTTAGCCCCATATTCTTGTTGTGACTGGTGTATGGATTGAACATTGAAAGACCAGATTTCTTTGCCTTAGCCCCAATGCATTCTCTGTTGACAGGTGTATGGATTGAACAGGGAAAGACCAGATTTCTTTTGCGTTAGTCCCAATGCATTCTCTGTTGACACAGGTGTATGGATTGAACAGGGAAAGACCAGATTTCTTTGCCTTAACCCCAATGCATTCTCTGTTGACAGGTGTATGGATTGAACAGGGAAAGACCAGATTTCTTTGCGTTAGTCCCAATGCATTCTCTGTTGACACAGGTGTATGGATTGAACAGGGAAAGACCAGATTTCTTTGCCTTAACCCAATGCATTCTCTGTTGACACAGGTGTATGGATTGAACAGGGAAAGACCAGATTTCTTTGCCTTAACCCCAATGCATTCTCTGTTGACACAGGTGTATGGATTGAACAGGGAAAGACCAGATTTCTTTGCCTTAACCCCAATGCATTCTCTGTTGACAGGTGTATGGAGTGAACAGGGAAAGACCAGATTTCAAGAGCTGCTCTCAGTACAGCCCCGCTGTAGACGAGAATGCACCGTCTGGCACATCAGTTATATCGGTAATTACAGGACGCTGCATAGCATGTACAGCTTTGAAATGATTATGATTACGAAATGTAAAGGTGATAATAATTATGATATAATAGACTTTATAGTGATTTTTGTTTAGGTGTTATAAATTCTGTTTGGATAGTGAGCTGCTTACTAAATGAAAGCTGCAGAGCTGCCAAATGCTACTGATTGTCCGTATTTTAAGACTGAAATTTTTGCTGGCCATGGGTCTGCACTTTTGTCAAAACAACCCTGGGAACAGGATTTTCAAGTCTCAGTTTCATTGCACTGTTGTGTTCATTTTGAACATCTGGTTTGATGCCCCAGCAGCTAGTACCACTGGGTTTCGTCGATATGCATTTTTTTTTTTTTGGTCCACCAGTCATTGAGCAGAGACAGAACCATCCTGACATTTCACACATGTAAAAAACATTTAACCAAAATACTGTAAACGCCTTCCTCCCTCCTGTAATGAGGTTAATAATGGTGATGATTTGATGATGTTAATCATTCAATGGTGATGAGGTTAAAGACTGTGATGATAATAATAACTTCATGAAAGGGCTGAAACAGTGTTGAGATTAAGACAGATGATGTTGTGAAAAGCAGGGACAAGAAGACCGTAGCTAGGCCAAAAAAGAAAAAAAGCCCACAGAAGACTGTCAGTGGTCTGTTAATCCAACCATCTATTGAGACAGAGAACATATTCATTTAGCACTCGCTTACCTATAGATAGTGCCAACACACCGTTGAATCAGTGATGTGAGTCTGGAAGCAAAATTGGCTTTCAAACAGACTTCATTCCCAAATGTATGTGTGTTCTTAACAAATTCCACATAGGACAGCTCACATCCTGTCTGTGATCCTCAAATAACTTGATCATGAGTAAAACAAAAGTTAAACAAAGTAAGGATGGAAATGAACAATGCAGCTGATTACAATTTCACTTTGATTATGAACTTGGACTGTTGATTCAACCATAATGAAACGTCTGTGCTGTATTCTGAGCATTTCTATAGCCTAAAACATTTTGAAGCAGCTGCTGTATTTCTACCTATGAATGCCTCGCTTAAGAGGGTGGTGTAGTGCTAATGCAGATAGTGATGAAAATGACAGTGATGGTCATGATGATGATATTCAGGATGATATTGATCATGGATACATCAACACAGGTGCTGGCCGAGGACAATGACCGGGGCCCAAACGGCGTGGTGAGCTACACTCTGACCCAGTCGCAGGATGTGTTCGCCATCAACCGCTCCACAGGGCTCATCACCGTCAGGACTCCCATCGATCGGGAAATTTCCGCCTTCAAACAGGTCTGAGTTAGTTTTTTTTTTTTCATTCTGTTCAGGGTTGGATCTTAGAATGTTCCATAGACCTTTATAAACTTGGAAGTTTTGATTTGAACGTCTCTTTGCTAGGCTGGTGTGCTAAATCTGCTTTTCGTTTGTGTGTGTCTTTGTTTTGTTTTTCAATGGAAACCCTCAGGACAGAAGTCTTTTATCATTTTCAAAAGTCAGATAATTTACCAGTTAGCTGGACTGTCCCCCGCCTGCGGCATTGGTTAAGGCGGCCGCAACTCTTACCAGCTGCTGGAAGTAGAATCATAACAGCAGCAATAGCCAGGGAGCAGGTAAGGAGCAACAGCTACACTGAAAAAGAGTACTGACAGGGTCTGTACGGTTCTTGAAGGTCTTGAAAGTCCTTTATTTGGAACCCCCATTTTATGAGCTTAAAAGTTTGGGGCCACATCCGTTTTTTCCGCCCAGTTTGAGGAGATCAATGATTGTTTGTTCTTTATTTTCATTTTCTTGAATGTTGTTTTCTTGCCTTTGTCTTCGACCAAACAGGTGGAAACGTGTCATTGTCTTGTAATTTGTCTCTTTCGTTCAGTGCAACAGTAAATCTTCTTTTGTGTCAATTTCTTCCTGCAGTCACCTCACTTTGGAACCAACTTTGGGAGTTTTTTTTTCTGAGAGATATTGGAAGGATCTGACAGCTGTGGATTGTGTGAAAGCGCTGGTTGTTGCCCAGACTGTAGTGCACCCTTTCCAATGAATTCCTGGCCTTGGTCTTTCTTTCATGATTCTGGTGTATGGATGTCAGAAACATGGAAGAGAGTTTAGGGTTCAAAAGAAAGAGCAGTGCCATTGGGCCACTTTCTTGTGAATCATGTTTACTGTACACCATGGTCATTAAATATTGGTCACTGTGTTTATTGTGAGGTCTCTCGAGAGTGTGGTAGGCAAGTTCCCTCACCTCTACAACCCTTTAGAAGGGGAGACAACTCTGTTGATAACATCAGGCCCAGTTTGAGGCCTTTTTAAGCTGCGTTGCTGGCTTGGGGAGTATTTTGAGATTCGTCTTCTGTAGTGTTGTTCTTCTCCCTTCTTTAAGATGAACTTTCGCAAAAGTAATTTTTAGATGGCTCTTCAGTCTCTAGGACTCCCCTTCCTCACATCCCCACTCCTTTTGAGGAGGGTTCAGAAATTGATTGACCGTTCACAAATTGGAAGTGATGTGTGTCCAAGAAGCTGTCACTAGAATTTGTGGTTCAGGTGACAAAAGGTACGAATTTGGCTCACTTCTCTCCCAAAAATTATGGTGGGATCCTAATTAGCTAAAGTGTTGTTCATGCTGAGTAGGAGTAGAGCACTTGTTTGGACAGTTGAGTCTATGTAAGAACGTCTTTTAGTAGCAAAATTCCAGTATCTTTAAAGAAAAATTAAAAAAAAGATTTTTGCTTAAGACTGTATTTCAGGGAATGTGAAGGTGTGTGTGGGGTTTTGGTTGGGTCACAGCCATTGGTATGTTTATAGATAGTACACATAAACAATATTGTGAATATTCAGTAAATAATTTTGTAATGTACTCTTTCATTAAATTTCGAGGGTTGAGTGCCAAAACCCAGTATCTCACACACACACACACACACACACACACACACACACACACACACACACACACACACACACACACAATATATATATATATATATATATATATATATATATATATATATATATATTATATATATATACTCCCCCTATTTCTTCAATCTAAGACATAAGAGCAAGCTTTGTTATAATGTATATATATATATATAATATATATATATATATATATATAATATATATATATTATAATATATATTATATGTGTGTGTGTGTGTGTGGTGTGTGTGTTTATACATATAAATATAAGCAAGATACTGGGTTCTGGCAGTCAGCCTTCGGATTTTATTAATTCAAAATGGAAGTATTAAAGCATGTGATGAATGTGTGTTTATTGGGTCATTGATTGATTTCTTTCTTACCCTCCTCCAGGTGACAGTGAAAGCAACAGACGGAGGGAATCCTGCAGAAGAAAGCTACTGTTCCTTCCGTGTGACCATCAATGATGTCAACGATAATGCCCCACGGTTTGACAAGGACCGCTATGTGGGCAATATCACCCTCGGTGTGCCTGTCAACGTCCCATTCCTCTTCGTGAGAGCCTTTGACAATGACGTGGGCACCAATGCCAGAATTGTCTACAGCCTCCCCTTTGATGCAGAGGGCAAATTCAGTATCATTCCAGAGAATGGCTTCATTTCTGTGGCTCAGGAACTTCAGCAAGAGGTGGGCCAGTTGTTTTCTGTTTCGATATATTGGGCAGAGGGGGGAGTTGAAGGAACATTGCTTTCAGATTTGCTGTAGTCTGTCTAAGAGCCTGTTGATGTGGGAGGATAGTCTGGAAAGACCGTTTCAAGGTCTGCTGTTGTGGGTGCACAGCGAGGACTTGTTTTCAGATTGTTGCTGTTCTCTTTTGAAAGAATCTTAAGTAGACCAGAGAGAAGAATTTAGGAAGAGGCCATTGTTTTTATACTGTTGCTGCTCGATGTTAAAAACAATTTGGGCATGGAGAGGAGAGCTGTAAAGACCATTGTTGGAATATTTTCTTTCTTTCTTTCGGCGTACGCAGGCTGATACTCCTACAGACGCTCCCTGTGTAGACAGGCAAGCATTAATCCCATCTACCCAACAAAGGGAGTGGAGTTTTGTGTGTATGACCGTTTTTCATCCCGCCATTAGGGCAGCCATACTCCAATTTTGCCATGTGTAACTTGTCATCCATACCAATGGCCAAACTGGCCTTCTCTTCCAAAAGTTGGTGATGGGATTTTACATGTGTGCAAGATGTTATGCGTGCGTGCACACAAGGAACCTCGGGTTATAGTCTCATTCGAAGGACTGTATGGGAAATGGAGTCAGAACCAGTGTTAAATCGAGGGAAAAATCCCCCTGTGCCAAAGTAGCCCGGCAGAAATTCGAACCCGCAACCCCAGGATCACGAGTCTGGCGCTCTACCACTGAACTATTCCGGCCCCCATCAGCTCTCTCAAAACACATCTTTCGAGAAAATTCTTTATATGCTTCAAATGTATGTTTGCCAGAAGCGATTTACATTGGCAGTTATTGCGAAAGATGCCCCATATGTGCCTAAGTTATCTACAACAGGGAATAAAGCAGATATAATACCTACCCACTTTTGTGTATTCTGTATCAGTTTGCGTATCCAAATCAGTTTTTTTGATACTTCTTTTTCTCAAGGAGTGAAAAAAAGCCTGTCAGGAAATCAAAGCGTTATTCCTTCTTCCTCCAGGATGAAGGCAAGTCTTTCAGTCTGACCGCCATGGCCAAAGACGAAGGCAGTCCAGTACCACTCAACTCCACTGTCAGTGTCCGAGTGAATGTGGAAAGAGGCACCACCGAACCACCGGCCTGGGATAAAGATTATAACCAGCTGTCTTACACGGTGGGTGCCATACATACATGGGCAGATGAACATGCTTACACATGCATACACAGAGACACACACACAGGCACATACATATGCACACTTGTTTAAAAAGCACTGAGTAAGTGAATGTCACACCTGAAAAGAATGGGAAGGGCAGAAGCAGAACAGTGAGACAAAACGGAGGCATAATAATATGGATCCAGGGTGATGGTGACATGGGATAGATCAGAGAGTCTTTCCTGTCTTCCTCTCCCTCCCCACCCCACTCTCACCCACCCTGCCAATCTTTCTTCTCTTCTTTCTCTCTTCCTACCCTCTCTTTTTATCCATCTGTGACTTTTTCATCCTCTTCTCTTTACTCTGTATACAAACTATTGAGTCATTCCATTTTTTCATGTATTTTATTTCTTCTGTGGTGTTGTGTCTCTGTTAAAATTTTCTCTGCTGTTTAGGTCATGGAAACCATCGCAGCAGGAACTGTGATTATTCCGGATATGGTCTGCGATTCCAAGATTGCCGACAAAAGAGTGGAGTTTCAGCTGGTCAAGGAGGACGGTACAACAGGTCGACGGACTGAATTCTTGAGATTGAACCAAATGGGACATCGGTCTCTGTCAAAGCCTTAGGCAAATTCGACTACACAAAGCGCACAGAGCACACTGTACACATCCGATGTCTGGTGAGTGACATGTATATCTCACAAACAGAACCAGTATATACATAATGCTGTATATAGTTCACAGGTTTACAGCAACATACACACAAGGCTCCACACACACACACACACACACACACACACACACACACACACACACACACACACACACACACACACACACACACACACACACACACACACACAACACACACACACACACACACACACACACACACACACACAAAATACTCTCAGAACATTTTCTCAGTTAACTTGAAAGCTAATTTCCAGGAATTTTACTCTTCTGTTTGCTTTTGTTTGCTTTTTTTTTTTCAATTTTTGATATGAGAGACCCTCATGTTTGTGTTTCCAAGACTGAGATATGTTGTGAAAAGTTCTAGAATTGTGCTGTAGGTGTTATTTCTAAGCATGCTGACATGCTCACCTTTCTACAGGAAACCCTGAGCTTTCAGTGGAGAGTCTGCCACAAACAGAAGCTTTTGAAAAGAGAACCAGTTTTGTTGAAAAGCTTTTTAATCTTTGAGGAAAAAGGCTGCGGTGAAATATTTTGTGAACATGTCTACACATGGCTCTGATTCAGGATCGTTTGTTTCTTTGGTGGAAAGCGTGCCTATCACTGCTGCACTGACTTTTCCTGCACAACTACAAACTGTGAATTCTCATGCAAGCAAATAGTGTAGATTGATAACCAGGATTGTGTCAAAAGGAAAGATGATCGCAGAAACAACATGTACAAATCCCACAAAACAACCAGTGTTTGAAAAACTTGTCTAGGCATTCCACAGTGGTATGTGCTGGATCTTTTCCATGTTTGTTGGTGTCAAATCGTTTCTTCATTGCCGGTACAACAGTCAACAGTGGACCTTGCCACATGTAGGTCTGGGCATCACTGTGACTGTTTGCTCACAAGGCAGCCAGGTTTTCATAGTTTTTTGTCGCTGTTCATTGACAGCCAATGATCTGAATGTTTCACGCCAAAAGAAAGCAACTCAGATGTTCACGACATCTTCATTGAAGTGGTGCCTGGATGCTGGAGCACAATGCTAAACCAAGGACAGGCCCCACATACTAAGTTTGAAGTGCAGAATTCCCCTTTTCTGCATAGTTACCTGTTCCCCAAAATGCCTTATTCCACTAGTTTGGAATGGACGACGCCCTTGACAGTAAGGATGCTCAAAAGAATCAAAGAAAAAGCCCTAAGAAGGCAGTCACTTGTTCACTAGACCTTCAGGAAGTGATGCCCAGGGGGCCTAGCACACAGGTGAAAGGGGACAGGTGGCAGGTTCCATGTTTGAAGGGCAGGTTCCCCCATCTTCCTGCTCAGAGTGGTGTGAGGTGGAGGTGCTAAGCTTTCAGAGGAGACTGTCAGTGAAACACAGATCTCAGAGGCAGCATGTCTTTCTGCTGTTGTCGTTTTCTATGGTTTTGTGTCTGCAAGGTGTTAAGTTCACATGTTGTTGCTTTGTGCTTCGGTTTGCTTGTGTGTGTCTTGACTTAAGTCGTTTCATGTGGCAATTCCCTTACAGGATAACATTTTCATAATGATTGGTGCACTCCTTGAAAAGAAATAATGAAAGAGAGAGGGGTGGGGGACACAGAAGGGGAGTGTAAGGTGGGCATGTTGTTTTGGAATATATGACCCAAGAGATGTGGATGTAATCAGAACAGGTGATCTCATGGCCACAGCAATTGTTTAGGCTTCAGTCAGATGCGTTATGTTCCCAGTGTCACCTCACAGAAAGACACTATGATAATTCTGAGTAGTCTGACCATTAGCTATGGTGCATTTAATGTCAACCACTGTATTTTTTTAAAGTGTAGTTGTACATGTAGGCTAGGAAACTGTCCCAAATGAAGCATCCAGTATTGTTTGGAATGTACTAATATAGACTGGTTTTACTAAAATGAATAAGAAGGACAACTGCCCCCAAACTGTGGCTTTGTTTTTTGACCAGAGTTTTGGTACCGTGGCTCTGCTGAATGAGACCAACCCAAAGTGGTGCTGCAAGACACCAACAACCAGATTCCAGAGTTCCAGGGCCTGGATGACAAGGGCCGCTATGCTGCCTCCGTTCAGGAGAACAAACCCGCTGGTACCATTGTGGGTACAGTGGAAGCCTCCGACAAGGATACTCTACCAAGCTATAATGAGGTGAGTACTGTCGGATTGTCAAAAATTTAGGACACAAATAGTACAGATATTTTAGGATAATAGAAACAATATCAAACTTGTAAGCACACACTGACACACAGATGCTGGCAAATAAACATAAAGCATGCTCTTTGCACACCACATAGATGTGCACATGCACAAGTGCATGCACTCTTTCTGCTGTGCATGCAAGCACATATATGCTTTATGGTGCTGTGATTTTAGATGAAACTGTGATTTTCTTTATTCTTTTAATTTTCTGAATGCATCATTCATTTACATTAAAAAAAAGGGATTTTAGCTTGTAGTTTGCTGTTTTGTTCTTCAGTAAAACAAATGATTGAAGTCAAATTGTTAAACTTCTGCTTTGAAAGATGGATGCTTTTGTGTCCGTGCTATGTGCCAAACTCACAGAAGTGTCCGTTGAAAAACCAAATAACAGACATAGCACTATTGTTTGAAAACATTCCCAGCATAATACAAGTTAGAAAAAGTACACACATGCACACATATGTGCCCTCAAAAACATGCATACACACAAATATGCACACACACACACACACACATGCACACACTCATGCGCATGCACGCACGCACACACGCACACACACACACACACACACACACACACACACACACACACACACACACACACACACACACACACACACACACACACACTCCCTCACACTCACACACTCCCTCACACTCACACACTCCCTCACATTCACACACACACATATGCGTGCATGCACACACACACATACATACATACATATTTCATAAACAATAAGCAAGTGGGGTAACTATATTTTTACATATTTCATGCCAATACTTTCTTCTCTTTTCGTGTAGTAAGCGGGTACCCATTCTGGTTGGCTAAAAGTGTGAACTGACGTTCTTTTCTTAGTTAAATGTTCCGTATCTCTCAGTCTCTGATAGTCTTTTTTCATGTGTTTCAGTCTGTGATAGTCTTTTTCCATGTGTTTCAGTCTGTGGTAGTCTTTTTTCATGTGATTCAGTCTGGTAGTCTTTTTTCATGTGTTTCAGTCTGTGATAGTCTTTTTTCATGTGTTTCAGTCTGTGATAGTCTTTTCCCCATGTGTTTCAGTCTGTGGTAGTCTTTTTCCATGTGTTTCAGTCTGTGATAGTCTTTTTTCATGTGTTTCAGTCTGTGATAGTCTTTTTCCATGTGTTTCAGATCACTTTCAGCATCACTGATGGTGCGGACAATTTCACAATTGAACAAGGCACAAAACGAAACACAGCCGTCATCAAAACAAAGCTGGCGTTTGACAGAGAAGAAAAGCGTGACTACTTTGTGACAATAAAGGCAACAGATGGAGCGCCTTCCAGTCTCCCGGGTGTCACCAATGGCCAGCATAATACAGGTAACTCTGTAATGATTGTACCGTACAAATGCAAAATATCTAATGAGTATCTACTTTGCACACATAAAACAAACCTGGAATCCGCCAGCCTATGCGTTCAATGAAAAGTGTTGATTCTGTTTCAGCTACTGTCATTATGAATGTCAAAATCTCGGATGTGAATGACAACCCTCCAGAGTTTAAGTACGGGCTGTATAACGTCAGTGTGGAGGAGAGCACGTACATCAATGACCTCATCAATCCACCCATAAAGGCGGATGATGCTGATGATAGTGAGTGATTCTTTACATTTTCACCTTTGTATTATGCATGCCCACAAAAGTAGTGCATGCATGCATGTGTACGCAAGCATGCACACACAACACACACACCACACACACACACACACACACACACCACACACACACACACACACACAGTATTGCATGCACACACACACACACACACACATGCACACGCACACTCAGAGCTTAATCTAGAGCGCGGGATTGGTACAATCCCCCGAAAATCTGTTCCTTCCCGCAATTATCGAGTCTTAACGCGGGCAGACTCCCGCACATTTGCAGAACTGCCCGCCCTGTTGACTGATCGTTGCGGGCGCTCGTTTGTCGTCTGCTTGAAAAACTGAAACTAGGACTGAGCAGGAGTGAACGATTTCATGATATTTCATTGGCTGTTAGTGTAAATCAACCAATCGGCGGAGTTCATCTCCTCCTTCTCGCTCACCGACGAGAAGTTGTGAGAGTTTAAGGCGCCATATTGGATATTTTCCAAAATGAAGCGTGCACCCACCCTATTCGACTTCGACTTTCGTGGAGGAAAAGTGAAAAAAAAAAAAGATTCTCTGCCATGCGAGGGTGGAGAAGATCATGAAGAAACCACGACTACATCCAAAAGCTCGGAGAAGCAGCCCGAAATTGGTGCCAGTGCAAGGGAACACTGGTTTCAAGACGATTGGCTGAAGAAGTGGCCCTGGATACCTAAGCTGAAGACCGGTGTGATGCGATGTGAATTGTGTTTGAAACACAAGAAACAAAACGTATTTACGTCGCCCCAAGGTGGTTGTTTAATCTAGATGATTTGATCAAGGTGTGTTGAAGTCTGTGTACAAAGGTGGAGGAGGTATGTAACGTGGGGTTGTAGGGGGGGGGGGGGTGGGGGGAGTGCCCCCCTTTTTTTGATATGAGGGGGGACTGCCCCCCTTTTTCAAAAATCCTAGATTAAGCTCTGACTGTACACACACATATGCATGTGCGTGCGCGCGCGCACACACGCACACACACACACACACACACACACACACACACACACACACACACACGCACACACACACAATTACACTACTATACTTACCTGTCCAAACACTTAAACACCCTCCCACCTTCCTAGTTATTGTGAGGAAAAGTGCAGAAACTGATTTACAACTCGCTGACCAGAAGCAACATAGGTTTCAAGGGAGATCACATGGAGAGTTGGATTAATGCTGCCGATTTTTGAAAGAAAAAAAGTGTGTGTGTGTGTGTGCATGAAGCTTGCGAGTTATATAGGCATTGTTTATGCTCAGTAGGAATAAGGCACATGTTTGGACAGGTAAGTATACTAGAAAACTTCTAAGAGAAAAACTGCTCTTGAGGTTCAGTATCATCTCAATACACCTCATTCTTGACTTTAGCCGATTAAATTTATATGTTTAAAAACCAGATCAAGGAGTACCTATATTGTATGCGGTCATTGACTTCTCATGCATGCAGTCACACTTCGGCAGTCGCACAGATACATGTGTAAACACAATTTGCAAATCAGTACACACATAATAGTATATGATAAACTTGTATACATGGAACAGTTTTGTGTGCGCTGTTTCTGTCACTGTCTCTCTGTCTTCATTGGTGTTCTTCAGTTTCTCAACTTTTGTATCTGTGGCACTCTCACATTCACACACTTGTATTTACACACAGTCCGTCAAAAAGTTGTGGGAGAGATTCAAAGCAGTCACTGCTATGCTTTTAAAGTTGACATTTCATGTTTCTGATACCCATGTGGGTGAGGTTGAAGGATTCAATGTCTCTGATATCCATGTAAATGACTTTGAAGAATTTAAAACCTGGGATAGCCAAGTCACTGGGGTAGAAAGATTGGATGTCTGTGGTACCAGCATAGGTGAGGTTAAAGAATTTGAAGTCAAGAATACCCTGTTTTAAGAGAAGTTGCAGAATTTGATGTTAAGGATATCATTAAAAGAGAGATTGAAGGATTTAATGTCAAGGATATCAAAGTAAATGAAATTACAAGATTTTGTGTCTCTTGCATCTGGTGTCTCTTGCATCCATGTAGGGATACAGTTTCAGACAGATGATGCAGGTTTAAAAAAAACAAAAAAAAAACCCTCCTCATCCAGTAGTTTGGTTGTGACTTTGCCATATACAGCTGACAACGGAAGACACACGTACAGGATTGTCAGCGGCAATACCGGAGATCCTGCCTTTGGTATACGAAATGGATTGGGCAATTTGTTTCCCTGCGCAAACTGGATTATGAAAACGGTGACAAGGTAAGGATTGAAGTCGTTTATTCTCTGAGTCATGGTTCCTCTGAACATCTACTGTGTTACAAATATAGAAGGTCAGTAAATCTTATGTTATCTTATTTGTCAACCAAACCAGCAGTGCAAGAACACTACCATGGTGGTGTATATTCTTCTGTGCAGTGTTTTGAGATATGGGGAGTTTGTGTATTATACTCCCTGTTTGGCTAGTATACTTACGATGAATCATTTTTGTAGCAAGGCTAGTAATGTGGTCTGTAATACAGTCTAAAACACACATCAACATGGACTGGTGTTTACATTTCATTACAGAAGGGATGATGGTTATAGATTCAGCTCACACCTGTATATCTTTTTGATCAGGCGAAAACAAATCAAAAATAAAAATCATTCGAGACAGTGTGTTAATTAAAGCTTGCAAAGAAAAATTTGGTTGAGATGTAGAAAAGCTACAATATTAATGTGTCATGCATCAAGAATAGAATGGGTCTTTTCCTTTTCCTGATCCCGCTTTTGTGTTGCCTTTATGTGACTTTGCTTACCCTTGATCTATTTGACCTTTAAAGGGAGAGTGAGGACAATGCATTTTGCCTTTATGTGACTTTGCTTGCCCTTGATCTATTTGACCTTTAAAGGAAGAGCAAGGACTATGCATTTTGCCTTCATATGACTGCTTACCCTTGATCTATTTGACCTTTAAAGGAAGAGCAAGGACTATGCATTTTGCCTTTATGTGACTGCTTACCCTTGATCTATTTGACCTTCAAAGAGAGAGCAAGGACTATGCATTTTGCCTTTATGTGACTTTGCTTACCCTTGATCTATTTGACCTTTAAAGGGAGAGTGAAGACTATGCATTTTGCCTTTATGTGACTGCTTACCCTTGATCTATTTGACCCTTTTTTATGTGACTTCGCTTACCCTTGATCTATTTGACCTTTAAAGGGAGAGTGAGGAGTGTGCATTTTGCTTCCAACTTACCAAAAGGGACCACTTCTTAATGGCCACAAGAACCTCTGGAACAGTTATTGGCTGGAACTGTTGAGTGACATTTTCAGTAGGAGAGCGCTGTAATGTCTCAAGTGAGCATGCTGCCACAGTCCTTTTTGTATGTTCAGATATTCATTTGGACAGGTAAGTATGAGGAAAAAGGAATTTACTTCTGTAAGAATGTTTTCGATAAACTTACCAGTCCAAACTATAGGATGCCCTCCCTCCTACCCGTAAGTTGGAAAAAGGTGCAAAAACTTAGCTAATTCTATCGTGGTCTGATGCTGTGAATTCGCAAAGGGTGATCACTCTGGATGTCTGTCTAGGTCTGAGGCAAAGTTAGCTCCTCTGCTGTCCCAGTTTTGTTTTCTTGGGGGGGGGGGGGGGGGGGTGTTTCCTGATAATATGGCGTTGTTCCACACCAAGTGGGGATAAAATATTTGTTAAGACAGGTAAGTATATCGCAAAACTACTTGATAAAAATTTTACATCAGTATCCCAGGTTTTAATGTAAAATGTATGTGTTTTCTCGTATCATTATCCATGGTTTTAATTCAAAATGCTTCTCATGTACTTGGTCATAATGTAAAATACAATTTTTTTCATCTTTTTTTTTTTTTTTAGCCATTTCACCTTGTTCATGTTCATTCTGTTCAGTTATTCCTGTTGGTCGTGGAAGCGAGTGATGGAATATTCTCTGCCACCACTTCCGTGAATGTAACCGTGGTAGATGTGAACGACAACAGCCCTGTGTTCACACCAGTTTCTTACCATGTAGGAGACATCGTGGAAAATGACAACAATGTGCCTCGCTCTCTGTTAACGGTAAGTTTGTTAACGGTGTTAGGACATCATGGACCATTTCGAGAGTGTGGCCCCTCCTTTGGTAAAGCCAAGTGGTTTCCATGTAGGCGACATCAGTAAAGCATGCACAGTGTGCCCCACCCTTTGATAATGGTAAATTGTTTATCATGGCATGGCCACCATAGAAAACGACAGTAATGTGTTCCACCTTCTGACAACATCAAGTTGTTCACTGTGTCATGGATGTCCTAGAAAATGAGGACAAAGTGCCCCACCTGATGACTGACAGGTGTCTAACATGTGACCAGATAGTGTGTGCCCCACCTTTTGATGATAAATGTGATGACCATGTGCCCCACTCTTTAGTAATGCTAACTTTTTTTATGATGTCATGGACATTGTAGATTTTGACAGTAATATGTCCCATCCTCTAATAATGATCAGGTGTTTGTCATGTCACGGATATCATAGACAGTGACAACAGTGTGACCCACCTTCTGATAATGCAGACTTGTTTACCATGTTATGGACATCTGAGAAAATGACAGCAGTGTGCCCCACCATCTGATAACAGTCAGGTGTATACCATGTCCAGACATCAGATAGTGACAACAATGTGCCCCCACCCTCTAATAACGCTGAATTGTTTACCCTGTGACTGTCAATGATACAGACCTGTTTACCCCAACGGATTCACCGTAGTTTCTACGAAAATAGGTCCTCAGCTACGGTGCTACGATCACACAGGCTCAAACTACGGAGAAAAAACAAACAAAATCAGCCACTAAAGCTGTCAGCGACGATCATAAACGAAAGTAAGTGAAGGGGGATAATTCTGATATTTTCCGATTAGCTTGCGCATGCGCGCTAGTTTCTTTCGTCTGCTCAGTCGATTCGCGCGAAAATGTCAACAAAAAGGGAAAAAGAAAAGGCCAGTGAATCAACTGACCCTTGCAACTCTCCACCAAAGAAAAAAGCCCGGCCGCCTCCTGCACAGCGTTTTGGAAAGGAGTATACACAGGAGTGGTCTTGTTTACAGGCATGGAAAAAGGGAGAAGCGTATGTGCGGTGCACTGTTTGTGACACGGACTTCAGCTGTGCGCATGGCGGAAAGAACGACTGTTTCAGACATGTTGAAAGTGCCAGACACGAACAGTTCGAGAGAGCCAAGGGAAAACAATCCACTCTGCAAGGCTTCTTTACACAGCAGCGTGATGAGCTAGAGGTGACACGGTCAGAGGCTCTGATATGCGAATTCTTGGTGGAACATAAATTGCCATTCGCAGCAGCTGACACTCTCACAAAGGCAATCAAACGCATATGCCCAGACTCAAAAATTGCCAAAGAGATCAAATGCTGCAGAAGTAGTGGTGACTACTGACAGTTGCTCAAATTTGAGCCCAAACTACTGACACAGGTCATCATGACCACTGAAAGGTAATGTTGGGGGTAAACAGGTCTGATGATATCAGAAAATGACAATAATGTGTCCCATCCTCCGGTAATGATCAGTTATCTATCATGTCTTGGACATCAGAGAAAATGAGAGCAATATGCCATACCGTTTGATAAGGGTCAGATGTTCATCATGTTATGGAGATCATGGAACATGATAGTGATAGGCCATGTCCTCAGACAACACTCGTTTTTTTTTTCAACCATGCATGGGACACTTCAAATGGTGACAATAGTATAACACACCCTTTGATGATAATGAGTTGACAACCGTCTGATAGAGATAAGAGAAAATGACATTGTGCACCGCCAGTTATTTATCATGTGACATTATAAAAAAAATGACAGCCATGTGCCCTACCCATGATCAGTTACCTGTCATGTCAGGGAGATGACAGGAGTGTGCCATATTGTCAGATGATGGTCAGTGTCATGTCAGGGAGATGACAGTTAATGAAGCAGTGTGCCATATTGTCTGATGACGGTCAGTGTCATGTCAGGGGATGATGACAGATAATGACAGCAGTGTGCCATATTGTCTGATGACGGTCAGTGTCATGTCAGGAGATGACAGATAATGGCAGCAGTGTGCCATTTGTCTGATGAGCATGTATATCAGGAGAGACAATAATGACAGCATGTGCCATATCTATGACATAATTTCATGTCAGGAGATGACAGATAATGACAGCAGTGTGCCATATTGTCAGATGACGTAAGTGCCATGTCAGGCAGATGACATTTAATGACATCAGTGTGCCATATTGTCTGATGACGGTCAGTGTCATATCAGGGAGATGACATTTAATGACAGCAGTGTGCCATATTTCTGATGACGGTCAGTGTCATATCAGGGAGATGACATTTAATGACATCAGTGTGCCATATTGTCTGATGACGGTCAGTGTCATATCAGGGAGATGACATTAATGACATCAGTGGCCATATTGTCTGATGACGGTAGTGTCATGTCAGGGAGATGACAGATAATGATAGCAGTGTGCTATTGTCAGATGACGATAAGTGTCATGTCAGAGAGATGACATTAATGACAGCAGTGTGCCATATTGTCGATGAAGGTCAGTGTCATGTCAGGGGGATGACAGATTAATGACATCAGTGTGCCATATTGTCTGATGATGATCGGTGTCATGTCAGGGGTAAATAACAGAGTGTGCCATATTGTCTGATGATAGTCAGTGTCATGTCAGGGAGATGACAGATAATGACAGCAGTGTGCCATATTGTCAGATGACGTCAGTGTCATGTCAGGGATGACAGATAATGACAGGAGTGTGCCATATTGTCTGATGACGTCAGTGTCATGTCAGGGAGATGACTGCAGTGTGCCATTTTGTCAGATGACGGTCAGTGTCATGGCAGGAAGATGGCAGGAGTGTGCCATTTGTCAGATGACGGTCAGTGTCATGGCAGGAAGATGCAGGAGTGTGCCATATTGTCAGATGATGTCAGTGTCTGTCAGGAGATGACAGCAGTGTCCATATTGTCTAATGACGGTCAGTGTCATGTCAGATCACAGATAATGACAGGAGTGTGCCATTTGTCAGAGTGTGCCATTTGTCAGATGTGATATGTCAGTGTGCCATATTGTCAGATGATGTCAGTGTCAGTCAGGGATCATAGACAAGGAAAGCCATGTGTCTCACCCTCCAATAATGCCCATTGTTTACCGTTCAGAGAACTGGTACAAAATGGATATAAATGCCCCATCCTTTGATAATGGTAAGTTTACCATGAGAGGACATCAAAAATAAAAATAAATGACAATGTGCACTTGAACTGAAGACAAGAGGTTTGGCATGTCATGGGCATCTTGCTGTGGTGTGTTGTTGTGTGTGTATGTGTGTGTGGTTAATGTGTGTGTACAAATGTATATATAATGTGTCTTTGCTGCATTTTCAGTTGCTTGTCTGAGTTTCTCTGTCCTACTGAAAGTTGTCAGATATCACACTTTGTCAGTTCCAGTCAGCCAGATTGAGAGCAGAACTGTTGAAAGAATAATGGACACATGCACTCACACACTTACTTGGAAGCACACACACACACACATACAGCGAATGCACACACAAGCGCGTCACACACACACACACACACAACACACACATCCACTCCTCTCTCTCTCTCTCTCTCTCTCTCTCTCTCTCTCTCTCCTCTCTCTCTCTCTCTCTCTCTCTCTCTCTCTCTCTCTCTATAAGTGTTGGCAGCGATATATATTTTCACAGGTAGATATTCACAAAAATGCTAACCTGAACAAGTCACCAATTCTCATTTCTGTCTTTTGCTTCTTCCCCAGTTGACAGCAACAGATGCAGACGTAGACCGGCCCAACGACATCCGCTACTCGCTGGAAGGGTCCAGTTTCAATGTGGATGACTATTTCAGCATCAACTCGCTAACTGGGGAGCTGTACATCAATGCGCCGCTGGACCGAGACCCACCCCAGGGCAGGCCCAACTACCAGTTCACAGTGAAGGCTGCGGATGAGCTGCAAGACCCAAACTTTGGCTACGCTACGGTGTCTGTGACTCCGCTGGATCTGAATGACAACAGACCTGAATTTGTGACTGATCCTCTGGAAGCCAGTGTATATGAGAGTTCACCCAGTGGTGAGGAAACAAACTGGGCTCAGAGAAAGAGAGATAGAGAGCGAGAGAGACAGAGTGAAAGAGAGAGAGAGGGAGGGAGAGAGAAACAGAGTGAAAGAGAGAGACAGACACAGAGAGAGAGAAGGAGAAGATATAAACAGAATGAGAAGAGAAGTGATTGGGTCTGAATCACAAACCCCTTGATCTTCACAAATAGATGGACCCTGCAGTCAGAGAGTTGACCCAGACTTTTTAGTTCCGTGTCAAAAGACATTGTTGCTATGCACTATTTTTTTTGTTTGTTTCTTTGTTATTGTCTCTGTCATTTAAAATTGTCTTTGGACTTTCATTTGTGATTCAATCTTCATCATCCGAGCCCCTACATGAGAGCTCTTCATGTATAAGTTTGAAATTGTTTCAGATTGATATTATATGCAGAAGAATTGTTTCCACAAAAAACCCTCATTGTTTATACAAAATTACATAAGGTTTTGTAAACATATGCTTATAAAGCTCATTTAAGTATGGTCAGGGTGTTTGGAAAAAAAAATGATGCAGTATTTCTTCTGTGTGGAGCATTAACGAAACTAACAACAGTCCTTTTTTGTCATCTGCCATCTAGGTACATCGGTGGTTCGGCTGGAAGCCAGAGACAATGATTATGAAGATAACGGCACAGTTGTCTTTTCCATTGAAAACATTGTGGATGGAGCCAATGTGGCCAGACCAGGCTATTTCCGTATCGACGGAGACAGTGGAATTGTCGAAACCAACACCATTCCTGAAAACCTGGATCGGGAGACAGAAGACAAGTACTTTCTGACCATAAAGCTGAAAGACAAAGGACCCCCTGGCTTTGAACAAGAGAATTCTGGAATTCTGACTGTGACTTTGAGTGATCAGAACGATCAGCCGCCCATCTTCCAGAAGAAAATATATACGTGAGCATTGTGATTTAAAGATTTATGTATAGAGGGAGGGGGGGTGGGGGTGTTGAATGCTGCTTCCTTTAGTCTGAATAAATTCTGACACGGGTAGTCCAGACTTGGGCAAAGGCATGTGTTGTGTCTAGTGAACAGAGCAGCCAGATGCATAACCCACTCATGCCAACGCTTCAGGGTAGCTGTGCATATTGATTTTTGGATAAACCCCAGCTTCTCGGAAATATTAACTCTTCAGGAGAACCATTAGGCAGTTGAAATGGTAAATGACAGTGTAGACCATGAAATTTTAACTGTATGAAAGCACATTAAAATAGAACATTTGATAAGGAACAAATGTCATATTTATTGAGAAAATAGGGTTTTGATCACATGAACAGAAGGGATTTGACACAGCCATCTCTGACGCTGCTGCAGGGAATCTATTGCATGAGAACTGCAGCCAGCAATGTCCTTGAACATGACAACATAGTGGGGCTGTTGTACACAGTTCCTTCTGGAACCACTGGGCAGGGCAGGTGAACATGGTGCAGAGCTGACAGTGAGACAGGTGTATCATGACTGGTCTGCCCACAGCAGTAGATGGTGCCTGCAGCAATACCAAGGTCACACTCATCCTAAGTGTACAATGTCAAAGTACATTTTGTGACAGGCATGGCAGCTCCTTGCCTGAAAAAAAATTATGCAACATTACCTTACTTCACCTGGGTGATGGCCCTGATATAGCCCTTTGCAGCTGGCTGGTTATAAACAGCATTATCCCTTTCTGTATCTCTGATGACAGTGTCCTTGGTCAGAGTGGAAAATGAGGATCAGTTTGCTACATTGGTGCCAGAGAGGTGGTATATAAACACAAGCAGTCGGAAGGTCACTTTATTCAGGACACTTGTCTACATATATGTTATCAGTTGTATTGTGCTTCTCAGTTTTTCATTTTGACATGACTCCAGCCAATAAAGTACTGAACCTCAGATTTTCAGACTTGTAGGTGAAGAAGAGGTTTCTGTTCACTCACCTGCCCCACTATCTTGTGTTGTGTGCAGTGCTGAAATGACAGAGAACTTACAGAATGGCGAGGTGATTCGGGTGATTGCCAAGGACAATGACATTGGGGACAAGCCAAGATCTCGTATGTGCTTGATGGACCAGATGGCAGCAAGTACTTCAGTGTGACGGTTATTGACAATGAGGGCAGCGTTCAGATTGGAGAAGTGAGTGCCACTTAAAGCCTGACAGAAAACTGGGATAGACTGTTCCCTGTGTGAACTTTCATTACGTGGGTTACAATTGAAATGAAATGAATGGAGAGAGTGGTAATGAGGATAATAATTAAGGCTTTGAAACAACAAAATGCAGGAGAGAATCGACCAAACAAAAACATATCTCCACTGTAGAAACATTACTGTTTCACAGAGAAAGCTGACATTACCTGATTGGCATATCATGTGAGTGATGTATGTACGCTTTCACTACACAATGTGTGAGAGGGTAATGCTTCCCCAAATGCATATTTTACTCTGCAAACCAAGTCTTTTTTTATCCACGACTGTCCAAGCTGGCTGAGGATATGTAGATAGAGCCTGAATCGTTATTGCTGCTGGTTTGTGTAGCGTGTTGGTCTGCCTGCAGGGTGCAGTGCTAGGTTTGGCCTCAATGTGATTGGCTGGATGATCAGCTTTAAAAGAACAGTGACTGGTTGGTTTCAGCAATGCTTGTTATGTGGCAGTCAGGTAAGGATCACAGTGATAGGTCTGTTAGGGCATAGTGTATTGTATGTTTGTGGAATTTGCGTTTGTCCCCTGGCAGTCAGGGTAAGGATCACAGTGATAGGTCTGGTTTGGGCATAGTGTATTGTTATGTATTGTGGAACTTGCGGTTTGCTCACCCTTGCAGTTACGTGCATGTTAACTGACTCGCTCTTTGTTCATTCTTTAAATTATTTGGATGTCGGTGGATTTATTCTTTGCTAAGTGTGTAATGAAGACATGTTATGGACTTTTTCTTGATGAATTTTTCTTTGTTGAGCCTCGATGTACTAGGATGTTGGTGGACATACTCTTTGTCCAGTTCTTGCATTGCGAGGATTTTGGAGATTTCTCGTCTTGAGTTTACAGAAGAATATTGGGTTCTAATTTGATTATTTTGATGGTCTTTTTGCATGCTTTTTTTTAATGATGGACATCAGAATTTTTTAATTGTTTTCCAACCAAGATGCAAAGCATTGATGGGATCTTTCTTTTTTACTTTATCAACGATAATTTCATTAGTACTGACATAAGTTATGCATCACATTGATAATTATGCTCTCCTTCTTTCTCTAAAACTGGCTCAAGTACATTGATGCATCTCGCTGTCTTCTTCTGTTGCCACTGAATTTCTGTGGTGGATCTTATTCAAAAGGAGCTTTAATGTTTGCAGTTGTAACAGATGATGAACTGATCGATCAAGTATGTGTATGATTCAGTTTGATGTGGTTGCCGTTTTCCTGTTGTTCGAGCTGTACTATGAGTCCCGCAAGCGTTCTTTAACCTGACGGTGAGGCTCAGGCAACGCCGGCCATGAAGACATTTGTTATGTGGAGATCCTGTGCTGATTCAACGAAACACCCAGAACAGCCTAAGCCTGACCACGAAGTTGAGGCAGCTCCTCCAGGCACGACCAAATCGCACTCTTTAGGCACTGACGATTTGTCTGAATCAACAGAGAGTTTGAGTGAGTTGGTTGACAAAACTGTCTGAGCTTCTTTTCTTCCCTGTTTGATTGTTTTTTTTGTTTTAAGGGACAGATCTTATGAGTGATGGTGAGGAATTGTTGAAAGTAGTTCATGGTCACTACTCAGAACACAGAGACTAATGTGTCGTATCAGTAAATCAGTGTTCATCACATCACATAAGATCAAAGGTATAACAGCTCTAGATACTGATGAAAAGTCATGTGTGTAATTTCAACAGAGGTATAAACATACATTTTTCCTTGGACATTGAGTTACAAATCATGCTTCGCTGTATATGGTTATCAGTTCTCATTTTTCTTGCGTTCATTTCTGATGCTTGTTATGATTGCATTTCTTGTTGTTTATCACAGTTAATCACCTCATGTCACCTCAGTTTTCCCCTGTTTTCCTTCCCCAGAAGGTAGAAATTTCCATCCCATTTGGAGACATGAAGTGTGATATCTCCATACACTTTCAGGATGCAGAACACTGGCAAATGGTGCTAAAGTTGTTAAGACCGTTAGTGGCCATGAATGACTGACTTTGATCACATTGCTAAATCTCTCTGTTCTTTTTACATATATGCATTCTGAAAGCATGTGATGAATAGTATGTGGTGAATATTTCAGTCCTTTTATCTCAGTCTATGTTTGCCTCACTGTGTCTCTTTCTGAAGAGCTTCTCAAATCAATCATCACTGCATAATACAGGGCACTGTATCTCTGTTACGTTCTGTTGACAGAAGGAAATGTTTTCTACACATAAAATCCGTAACTATCAGCATGTGTTTAAAAAAAGCCTACAGATAAGTGGAACAAGTAAGTGACCATTTGTATCGATCTTGCCAAGGTCCATCTGTATCCAAATAATGAGTCATGGTCTACATTCTGCTGTTACTGTGTTTCATTTTCCCATGCATGTATTTGGTACGGAATCAAATTCTAATTCAAATTTGTACATAGTCATTAGTTTTAACTTGCTTCTCAACCCTGCTAGGCGTTCCATGGTTTGCTGGGCTATGAACAAATGACTTGTGACCTATGAAAACTGTTTTTAACTTCCTAACCTCCATCTCAATGTGCAGCTTTTCCATCAGCCGTGCGTCAGACCCACGACGCCATTTCTCCATCGGCTCAAAAAGTGGCCAGGTGAAGGTCCGCCGCAAACTGGACCGAGAGACTGAAGCTGTGCATGAACTGACCATTCTGGCCATTGATAAAGGTACCAGATGCATAATGATAACAGTGTCAGATACACAATGATAAAAGTACCAGACACAATTATAAAGGTACCAGATATTGTTATAAAGGTACTAGATACACAATGATTAAGGTACCAGACACACAATGAGAAAGTACCAGATACACAGTGATAAAGGTACAAGATATGCAATGATAATGGTATCAGATACACAATGATAAAGGTGTCATATGCACAATGATAAAGGTACAAAGACACAATGATAAAGGCACCTGATTCACAGTGATAAAGGTACCAGATATGTAATAAAGGTACTAGACACACAATGATAAAGGCACTAGACACACAATGATAAAGGTAGCAGATGCACAATGATAAAGGTACCAGACACACAATGATAAAGGTAGCAGATGCACAATGATAAAGGTACCAGACACAATGATAAAGGTACCAGATGCACAATGATAAAGGTACCAGACACACAATGATAAAGGTACCAGATGCACAATGATAAGGTACCAGACACAAATGATAAAGGTACTGATACACAATGATAAAGGTACCGGATACACAATGATTAAGGTACCGGATACACAATGATAAAGGTACCAGATCACAATGATAAAGGTACCAGACACAATGTAAAGGTAACAGACCACAATGATAAAGGTACCAGATACACAATGATAAAGGTACCAGATGAAATGAACAGACACATGATAAAGGTACCAGACACAATGATAAAGGTACAGACACACAATGATAAAGGTGCCAGATGCACAATGATAAAGGTACCAGAACACAATGATAAAGGTACCAGACACAATGATAAAGGTACCAGATCACATAAAAGGTAACCACGACACAATGATAAAGGTAACGGATCACAATGATAAAGGTACCAGACACACAAAGATAAAGGTACCAGACTCCAATACTCAGTGCAGATGGCACAGACATGGCTTTAATGTGCGCGGTGCCATGCTATCATTTGCAAGTTATGATGTTAAAGTGGTATGTTTTCATGATTCAGTATCTTTAATAACTTAAAACAAAGCTTTTATGTGATCTAACTCTCTTGTGTCCATGTCAGGTAGTTACGAGTGGGGCGAAAAGAGGTCAGGTAGGAGGCTATGAGCAGCAATATTTCAGGAGCACAAGTGATATCTAGTTTCCCCCCTCACCCCCGCCCTCCATGATTCCGCCCTTCTCCTTCTCTTCCCACTCTTCCTTCCACTAATCCCACTGTTTCACAAGGGCAAAGATGATGTTAGGGGTCTCCTCAGCCTTTGAAGTTAGGGATAACAGGATGGAAGAGAAAAACCAACCCAGGTAGCAGCGCCGTGTGATGTGTGCACAGGACTATGCCAGCTTTGAGTCTTCCTGATTGAGAGCTTCCTCCCTCCTCCCCCCCCCCCCCCCTTCACCATATTGTATTCAAAAACAGTGTTTCACTTCCCTTCACCATATTGTATTCAAAAACAGTGTTTCACTTCCCCTTCACCATATTGTATTCAAAAACAGTGTTCCACTTCAGAGAGTAAAAAGCCAGGGTGGAAGAGGGTGGGGATGAAATTCTGCCAGGGTGTGGAAAGGCTTAGCCCTGTTTGTGACGACTATAAGAAAAGCATGACCAGGTTTGTGATTGAGAGATGGAAGCGGAGCAAGTCAAATTTCACATGGACTGCTAGAATAACACTTCTGCCTTTGTGTATGTGTGCATGTGGTTGTGTGTGTGTTATGTGTGCATGTGTGTGATTAAGAAACAAAGAGAAAGGCAGGGAATTGAACTTTCTTTTCTACATTGAGAAAGAACAGATCACCCAAACTGTACACAGCTTTGATGAAATGATGATAATTGAAGGAGTTATCCCAGAAAATGCAGAAGCGTTTTCATAGTTAACTTTACGATACAAGAAGGAATTTGGATTTTAAGTCTGAAACAAACAAAAAAGAGTGATAGAAAGTCATACAAAAAGGAAAGCGATTGATTCACTCTCACACACACCTACTGACACACGCAAATGAAATGGAATGAAAGAAATTAAGGATAGATTTTTGAAAAGATGTCACACACATGTACACGTGCGCGCCACGACACACACACACACACACACACACGACACCACACACACGCACCACACACACACACACACACACACACACACACACACACACACCACTCACTCACTCACTCATGCACACGTGCGCAAACACATACCTCATACACACATATGCGTATGCACACTCACACACACGTGTGCTTGTGCTCATGCGCACACACACATGCATACAAGAGCGCACACTCTCACACACTGTACTAACAAAGTTTTAAGTTGTGTGCTGAAAAAAATGTGTGAAAAAGAATGTGAACACAAACAAAGAAATAAGAATAGAATGAAAAAGAAGAAAAGGGGGAGAGAGAGAGAGAGAAAAGGGGAAAAAAGGTAATTAAACATTCCAAGAAAGGCGGATGGGAAATACGGACAGATGGATAGCATTCCATGTGGATGCATATTGGCGCTGTGTGGGTAGCAGCCACAAAATCTCTGTCATGGAAACCAGTGAAGTTGACAAAAAACAAATTGTCCACCTTAAAGCAATGAATGTTCCACAATAAAACGCTGGTCCAGAATGAAAATAGACTCCTGATGATAAGACTAAATGACATCATATGATGTTTATAGTATGGAGAGTAAGGCTATTTGAAACAGGTCTCTTGTACTGCTGGATAAAACATCTGTGTCTGTCAAACCATATACCTTTCTTTTCTTTTTGTTTTTTTTTCTGTTATCTTTCAGGCAGTCCAGCGTTGACAGGTACAGCTTCTCTGACTGTGATCGTGGAGGATGTCAACGACAACAGCCCCACCTTTAAGGACGATTACAATCCCCACATCATGGAAAACAAAGACGTCATGTCACAATTGGTGCAGGTAGTGTTGGGCAAAGATCCGGATGCCCCTCCGTATGGAGCTCCTTTTGGCTTCAAGCAAGGCAGTTGTGCCAGTGACTGCAGCAAGTTCGGGTTTCAAGTCAGTGACAGTAAGTTCATCGTAGAAATTTTGTCAGTCTTTAAGATGCATATTGGTTTATCCTTTGTGTTTCAGTCAACATTACTCCCCCTCTCTTCCCCCAACTGTGACCAATATCATCCCAGTTATGCATTTTCCTGACCCAGATTTCCCTCCTCTTTTTTTGCTTTCTTTTTTTTTTTTACAAAATAAAATCAATGGAATGTAGACTAGACTTGCCCCAAATCGTGCCCAAAATGTTCTTTGAAAAAGAAAAAAAAAAGCTGCCATCATCACTTCTTGCACGTTTTTTTTTTCAACCCCCTTCCCTGTCAGTCCCCCTCCTTCCCCATGCAAACACTCTCACAACAAACACAACATACAACACACACACACACACCACCATTCACCTCTTTCTCTTCTCCCCACCCCATCCCACATCTTATCCATACTGTGTGAGTGTCTTATTTGATTCCTTTTGTAGTGAATAAGTGTGTCTGCCTGCAGCTGCTGCCAATGGCAATGGGTCAGCCACCATCTCGGTGGCCACAAGCCAGCCCTTTGATCGTGAAGAACAGAAGTACTACTACATCCCCATTGTCATGTGGGACATGCGAGGCACCAACTCCCCTAACTCCATGACCGGCACCAACACCCTCACCATCACCATCGCTGATGAAAATGACAACACGATGTATCCGGGCACCCAGGACATCTTGTCTACAACTACAAAGGTGCGGTTTTCCTCTAACCAATCTGATCTCATTAAGAAATGGTACTCTGCTATGCGAGCAAACAAAACCATGTTTGCATGTACTTTTTTTTTGTTATTGTTTTTCCTAGATGGGGTAACAGGGATATATGTTAATCCAGGCACTGTCAGATTATAACACAGATGAAAACTGTGTATAGTAATGTTACTCACAGGTCTACGACTCTTCACAAACAGAAAAAAAAATATTTAGTATCTAGTTTGGAAAATTTTTATTTGGATGTTACCTGGATTGGCAAGATTTTGTTGTGTTACTTTCTGATGTCTGGATATGAGGAAAAAGCAATATTGTGTTTGCCACTCACATTCTTTATTATTAGTTTGGCATCATGTGATAGGAAATGAGATGAATATCTTGAAGGGAAATCCTTCAAGGCTTTCCCCTTCACTGCTTGACTGGATGCAATCACTGTCACTATTTCCAGAAGCTCTTTAGTGAAGAAGTTGCAGGAAGTTTCCCAAAAACGATTACTTTGGTTTTGTGTGACAAACACAGTAACAGTAACAGTGAAAATGTGTGTGTGAAAGAGAGGGAAAAGGCTGATCATTGTGCTTTGAGCAACACTACGTGACCTGGACCTGATGACAACTGAACCTGTGCAGGTATGTTTGGGCCCCTGGACATTGGCCGTGTGTATGTGAAGGATCTGGATGACTGGGACCTGCCTGACAAAGTCTTCAATTACACAGGCCCCAACTGGATGAACAACTACTTTACGTATGTACTCTTAGTCTTCTGATGTTCATTTAATATGGAGTATGCCTGGCTCTATCGGTGAAACATTTTTAGCATATATATATATGTGACCAACTCCCACAAAATGATAGATAAGTCGAATTTTGAACTTGTGTATATCAACAGAAAGAGAGAAAGAGATCTTTCCAATGATATATAAAGAATTTCTGTATGTTAAAAAAATGAAAAAGTTATGACCCTTCAAAGAGTCCCATTAACACAGTAGCCATTTTAAGAAAAATGGCTTTAAAGTTTCTCTACTTTCTCCAACCATTTTTCCTTAGCAACCAAGGTTTAATTTTGCTGTAAACTTATGAAAATGTGGGACACCATCAAAATAATCATTGCAAACACTTTAATAATTGAATTTTATCCCCAGTCAAATATATATTGGTGTATCTAATGACTGTTCAGGGCGCTGGAAAATATTTTAAAAAATTGATTTTTTTATGTAATAGATACTTTTGTTTTTAATGTTATCTTAGCACAGATGCACTAATCACAATTAATTAACTTAATATGTATTTTCTAGTTTCATTTTGCCCAGCGTTTAAAAAAAAAAGTGGGTTCTTGGAGGGAAAAAAGGTAGCTCTCTTGCACTGTGTGTTAACACATACAGGACTCACAATTCATAACATCCTATGATAAAAACAGCATATACTCATGATTGACAAACATATCTTATCAGAAAACAAATGCTTGTGCATTAGTTTTCTTCTTGCTTTTCAGTTGCCTGGGTGGAATCTCACTTGTCCTCTCGCCACGCACGCGCGCGCACGCCCCACCACACGCACACACCACACACAACACACACACACATACACACTATATCCGACGATCAAAACCTGTGCTTCCTCTCCTCTCCACAAACATGCGCACACACATAATGTGTTGGCCATCAGCAGCTGGAATGCTTTAAATGATCATTCTGATCTGCATACAGTTACAGGAAAACTGTTCTGCCATTTGCAGATCTGGCAGAGGCTGCCCATTGCAGTTCATACCTGTATCTGTTGCATACGTTGCTGTCACCAAATTTTTGGCATATTGCGACGGCATTATACCTGACAGATCTGCACTTTCTTCAATTCGTACAACTGACTCCTCATTTTCCTTTTCATCTTCGACTTCGAGTCGAACAGGCTGAGACTGACACACGCCGGTCAAAGTCGATTGGGAAATCCTATCGCCAGCTTCGCTATCGGTTTCTTCGTTGGAATCGAAATCAAAATATTCCTTTTCATTGCTATTGCTGGTGGTAAAATATTTGTTTATAAGGCCGCTAATTCCCTGGCCTTCATAATCGAAAATATTTCCTGATTTTGATGAATTTAACAGCGTTACAATACGTCGATCCATGATGGTGATTTTTCGAGTGAAGCGACGACAAAGGCAAAACGCAATAGAATCCATTGAGCCGTGGCCGATGAAAGGCAGCGTCTCTGCTGTTAGCAGCTGAGTTACTAAGGCCATTTCGGTATTTGGTTGCTGATTAGTTGGAAGGCTTTCTTTGTGTACAACTTTGAATGACTCCTAGAGGCCTTCTGATTGGTTTATTTTAAAAAATTGTGTACAGATTCTTAAAATAGACACACTGAGCTTTCAAATGATGTGCAACATGCCAGGGCTCTGCTAGGGATGTGCTCTCGATTATCTGTTGAAAATGAGTAACTTTTCGCAATCGGTGCTGCTTAAAATTGATGACATGGAGTGAAAAAAAATCATTTAATCACATTTCTAGCTTAATTTAGGTAAAATTCGGTGAAACATAATATGATTAATGGTTTCTCCAATGTGTTGGTGCAAAAATCTCATTTTACCCCAAATGACCTTCACCACTCTTTGTTGCCGGCAGCGCGATCAGCCCTGCGCGACTTATCTATCATTTTGTGGGAGGCGCCACATATGTGTATATGTATATGTGTATATGTATATGAGGGGGTGGGGTGGGGGACGCTGGTTTCCATATGAATGGGCTAGTTTTAATGTGAGACTTGCTTTCACTTTATTTGTCTCTCTGTTTCTGTCTTTCTCTCTCTCTCTCTCTCTCTCTCTCTCTCTCTTCTCTCTCTCTCTCTCTCTCTCTCTCTCTCTTATCTGTTTTTTCGTCTGTCTGTCTCTTTTTCTCTCAGTGTGTGTGTGTGTGTGTGTGTGGTTAGTTCACATTTATCACTTCCATTTTGACCTTTTGCCCATTCAAAGGTGTTGGTCGTCTGAGTCATCATCTTTTTCTCTCTTGATGCTCTGTCTTTTCTATTCTTTTTTCATGCTTTCATCCTTCCTGGTTCCATTTCTTTCTCACTCTCCCATCCTCCCTTTATCTTTTACTATCATCAGCATCCCCATTGTCATCATCAACATTCTTCTTTTGGGACAGTGTTGTTTTGGTAGATCTAAAAGTATCCACCAAGCATGGATCTCTTTTGAGATAGAGTCGGAATGCAATTTTGCCATAAGAATTTAAACTCGTCTTAGATTCATATCTCCCCTTAACATTCTATGCATGTCTGCATGCTGTGTTTTCCACAAAATGCACCTTTGCGTTTGTTCATATGGTGGATTATGACTTGAGCATTGTAATGAATGAAGGCAGACCCAGCAACTCCGAGAAGCATCCCTGTAATGTGTTGACCAATAAATGCATCCAAACGTGTGTTTTCAGGGTGGATTATGACACAGGCATGGTGACAATGAATAAAGGGGTACCCAGCAATGTAGGGGGGAAGCCCTACACGTTCTCTGTGAGGGTGTATGACAAGAAATGGGACAAAACGGTGACTTCTACAGTGAGAGTGATGGTGGAAGAGTTGTCAGAGGAAGCTGTGCGCAACTCGGGGGCTACACGTTTCAGAGGTGAGACTGACCATGAAACCTGCCTGTGTTGTGGAGAAACAGCGATAGGTAGAAATTGGGGAGTGTGAAAAGAGCTCGAGCTTGGACAAAGTCAAAAAAAAGTAACTTGAGACCTATGTTAATAGAATTGCTACTTTTAAACCCTTAAGTGCTGAGTAATATATGATGCTTTGACACAGATGCTTTGTACCCCAGGTATATCAGAAGACTTTCCATGCATCATTGTCTAACAGTGTTTGCTTCCCTTTAACCGATACTGTGAACACCTAATTGCCCATGGTTCTCCTAGAGTACAGACTGTTAACCAACAGTCCCCCAGAGCTCTTTGCCCAGGGCCTACGTTTCCAGCTGTCTGCAGTGTATCCTGTATCTAGGCAGCCTGCTTCAAACACCCAGCATCCGCTGTCTCTTGCTCAGCCAGCCTGTCGCTTTCCATGGGGTTCCCCTTCAAGGGTTGTTGAGTGATGTCTGACGCAGGTTTCCTGAGGCTGTATGCGAGGAACGTCAGTCTCCTCTCTTGATCCTGTCACAGATGTGTGTAAAGTTCAGCGGTCAGTGTTGCTGATGGGGTCTTGCCAGCAGATCTGAAGGAGTGTCATTAGGTGGTTGTAATATTTTGAGAAAGTTTGACAGTACTTGAATACACAGTATTTTCAGTAGGTTGACATGCCCATTCTCATACACACACACACACACACACACACACACACACACACACACACACACACACACACACACACAGAGGCACAATCACACGCACACGCATATGCACACACACACCTCTCTTCTTCGTACTCTCTTACGGTCATTTCCCATTTTATTCCCTCTCTCTCCTACAAGGTGAGATTTATGTGTGAATCCTTACACAGTTGTGAAAAATTACAAGGCCCTGTATTCTGTACCCTTTTTATCAAGCTGTTGTGCTCTCTCCTTACCTGTCATTCACCATGTATTATCTTTGCACTTACCATGGTAATATTTATTGTATCCTTATGAGTGACCATGGTAGTTATTTTGAGTGCATTTATTATATCCTTGAGAATGCTTAGTTAACATCATAAAATGAAACTTACAGCAAACTGAACTTCAAACATCATTCGTTCTTTGAGGGCTCTTGTAGATATCAAGAAAAAGATCAGATGCAGCAAACAGTTTGGAATACTCTGAAATATTTAATGGGTACGCTCAAGTCAAAACGATGTGACACACAAAGTACTAAAAGTGCCCCTTCCTCCCACCCTCGACCCCTACTACACACTACCAATCTATACGTATACTTTTCATTTCAAGTTGTTCATACAGACTCTTGAACACTTTTAGTGTTTATTGCTTAGTTTACACAAATACACTCAATGGTCTTTACAAAAGAGAAAAAAAAGTCCAGCTGACAAAAGTGGTTTACAATGATTTTTTTGTTGGTTTAGTAAAAGGCACTTTTTTTTCAACTGGCATGTACATTTGGTATTGGAGACTAGCCTCCCAATACGGCTAACAAGAACGCAATTCATCACTTAGATGAGCAGCATGTAAGGCAGGCAAAGGAAGCCCGCCATTTGGATCAGTAGCATCCTGATGGTTTTGCAGCCTGGTCTGCCAGCTGCATAGAATTCCCTTTCCACTGCCTTGTTCCAGTTCATCTTTGGCTGTCTTCTCTGTCTCGGCCCCTCAGCTTCCAGTGAAGGCCCTGGATAGCAGGTCTTGAAGGCAGCAGTCTTGTGGCATGGCACAACCGGCCCCAAAGCAGGGTTTGAAGGTGGTGGTTGATGCAGGTGTGTGAACTGTCTGGTTCCTGATTTCACTGGGTGGATCACTGGAGGTGTCAAAACATCTCGTGGCACACCGTCAGCTTTGAGTGGCAAAGCAGAGAACAGAGCAGCTTACAGGAGATGCCTGTGTCTGTCCAGAAAATACTTAGTTAGTTGATGAAAATTCTCCTCACAGTAAACGTTAAAGTGCGCTGGTCTATAGCCCAGTCAGCCATGTTGGTCGTTTTGGGGTTGTGCCGCTCATGCACTTTATGTACTCACACACACACGCACACGCACGCACGCACGCACGCATGCACGCACGCACACGCACACACACACACACACACACACACACACACACACATGCCTACAGGAGAATGTCGCAGTTTGATATTTGTCTCCATTTTCTCAGGAACTTTCAGTTCATTTTAAAGAATAATTTACTTTTCATTTAAAACAGTTTTTTTTTCCTTTAAGAATGTCAGCCTCGGGTGATGTCAGTGGAGGAAGGACTAGCGCACAGCCCAAACACACTCACAGCTTGCTTACGATCTCATTCATATATCATGCATTCGTCACATCAAACCACTAGTAAAGTCTATAACTTTACTACACATGTTCATAGAACGAAACATCAATGCATATGGAATCAACCAAAATAAAACATTCTCTCTTTCCTGAACTTCACAAAATCATTTATCTAAAACATCATTAACTAACCCGGGTATAAATAGGTTTCTACTTTACCTGGCCAGGTGATCTTAACTATTCACGAATCACTGTCTCTTTTTCTTTTCCTTTTTTTTTCTTTTTCTTTTACTGTCCTTTCACAACACGCACAACGGCAGGTCACCGGTCAGTTAGACCGCTGCATCGTCAGGCTGGACTGTTGGCACTGGCGTTGTCCTGTCCGAGAAAAGTGCGCTGCCAGTATGAGGGGGGTCGAACCCCAGTGAAGATAAGAACAGTGACTATCAAACATCGATCTGTTCGTTCCTTTCCTTTTCGTTCCTGCATTAACACATGCAACTCTCTCTCTCTCTCTCTTCAAGTCTGTGTTGCTTCTTATCGAAATGGACATGGTTGCTTTTCTTTTCTTTTTTCTTCTTTCTTTCTTCTTCATTAGTTAGCAACTCTCTCTCTCGTCCACAGCTCTCCCAGTCCTTCCTCTGCAGACTATCTCATGTAATCGCTCAACTTGGTTCTCCCTCTCTCCTCCCCGCATCTCTCTGCTTTTTCTCCTCAGAGCTTACCACCAGACCGCTCGCCCCCCCCCCCCCCCCCTTTACCCTCCCCGGGTAATGGAGGACCCAGGCCCCCCCCCCCAAAAAAAAATGTAATATATAAAACACCAACCCAACTTCGCTCTCTTCTCTTCTGTGCTTCCTCCTCCTCCGTTCTCACCTTCAATCTCCCTCCTTCCTGTACGTGAGCCTACTTCCCCAAACTTCCTCCTCCCCTCTCTCTCTCTGTCTCTCCTCGTTCTCCGCACTCTCACATTCCTTCTTATGTGTTCCGATCGGTCCCAACAGGGCGAGTACCATTGGTCATATTTTTACCCCTAACACCCCGAAGTTATCTCCCTCTAATTCATTGGATATCAATGCATACATCTCGCCTACACACCTTACTCTTCTTGTGTCAATTGGCATTTAATTGATTAGCTAGATTCAACCCCACCACACACACCTTCCCCCTCTTCCCTACTTAACTGGCGCCGTGTGCTTAACTCGTGACACTGGTCACTCTAAGTGGCTAGTATGAGTCTGGTAAGCTCCAAGACTTGGGCTGGCAGACCAATCGAACATTCGGCCAGACGTCTTATCCCGTCTAGCAACAGTGCTGTCCTCCACGAAGCGAAAACTAGCCTTTAATTGGCTGAGGCACAGGTGAATGCGTCGGTCAAGCTATTAGTCCCGCTGGTTGACGACCGTCTCTGTGAGGATGAGGATAGCCGCCCCCTTTGCTTACTGCCTGATCCGAACCATGGGCCGTCCGCCTGACGCCCAGAATATTTGCGTAGACACTTAAGTCCACTGGCGGTGGCATGGACCACGAACTTGTTGAGTTTATTTTTTTGACCGTGACAATTTCCGACCCTGCAAAAGACCCATGCTCCGCATTGTCTCAAAACAACGTACAAAAAAGACTACAACCGAATTTTGCTGACCCACAGCTACACGTGCAAAGTTTGAAAAATAACTTTTACAACAACCGTTACAAATTATAAAATATCATTAGTGAACATGCATACACTCCAAAGAGTTATCATATGGACGGCGCCTTGCGTTATTTCAAATTCATTTTAATAACGACCGTCTGTGCTCAGCAACATATGCAATTCCCCTACCTGCGGATTTGCCACATCTTTTCTCTTCACAATTTCCTATGAAAAGCACAATATAATAGGATCACGATCCATGACACTTTCACTTGAGGAATCCACCATCCTCCTTATTGCAAATAATGTATCACTACACCCAAGCGACTGATGCTCCAAGCATAACTACATTTCACATGCACAAGCTCACAAAGAAAATATGAAACAAGTCTCACACAAAAAATATGAACCATATAGCCAACTTGAATGAACCCATATCCAAATCAACATAACTGGCATCAACACATATTATCAACAAAGCACCCCGAATGACTGACTTCCTCTGAGTTGCAGCTTGCTAGCTACACGGCTTAATAGTCAGCTCCGGCATCTGTCGACCGGGAATGTCTGCACTCGTACCTGTAGGCTGCAGTGCCATAGCCAACGCAGAACCCAGCTGTTTTTCAGCTGTGCCTCCTGCAGAATTTTGAGTGGTTGGTGATCGTCTCTATCACAACGCTTTTCCATACTAGTATTTGTGAACTTCTGTCCAAGGCCCACACGACAGCCTAAACATTCCTTCTCCAACGTTGCGTACCCTTCTTCCACACTTTTGTCAACTCCTGCTAGCATACCTCTCAGAAATCGACCCTCTTCAGCTCCCTGCAGCAATAACCTGCACCTATCCCACCACCGTGATGCATCTGTCCGCCACAAAAGATGGTTTGGACAATCTGTAGCTTCAAGATGGACGGAACCTAGTCTTTCCAGCACCTGTCTGCCAGTGCTTGCTCTGCAGCGTCTGACACTCGACCACTGCCTTTTCCCTGCCTTGACCAAATCACTGAAGGACTCGTGATTGCAGCAAAATTTGGGAACAAACTCCCTATAAACACAATAAAACCCTAGCAGCCCGCCTGACTCTGGTTTGGGCTTTGGTCTCGCTGAATTCATCATCTCTCCACCTTTCCTCTTTCCGCTGCTTTGTGGGCGCCTCCGACAACAAAACCTAGGAACTCCTAGGCTTGGAAAAATCCAACCCTGCACTTGTTGGTCTGGCTGTGAATTGGCTTTCCTTCAAACCTCTCTAAACTGCTCCTAAGCGCCTCAAAATGCTCCTCCCATGTCTCGACGCTATCAGAATGTCTCCATGAAATCACAAAACGCCTCCAAGCCCGTCAATAACTTCCTCATCAACCGGGAGAAGACTGCAGGGCGCTTGACCATACCAAAAGGAAGTACTCGCCACTGGTATAAGCCCCATAGAGTAGAATGCTGTACTTCCTTGATCCTCACTCAGGGCTTATTTGCCATATCCCTTGCTCAGATCTATCCTGGTTGAAATACTGGCTCTTGCTTGTGGCGATCTGAGCGATAACAGGTCTTCCATGTTCGGTATGACCTCCTGCATCGACCTTGGATGACACTGTTCAGACGTCTATAGTCGTCACAGAATCGATGCTCACCCTGACTTTTTCCTCACTAAGACGACGGTGCACTGTATGATGATTTTGGACGTTTCAATCACCCCCCAAGGTCCCCAACATCTTTTCTACCTCCGCCTCGATCACTTGCTTGGTGGCATATGTGTCGGTAGGCGCTATCACAAGTGCGGGTTTCTGTGATGTTAACTCCACCAGTACATTCTCTCTCTAGAGTTGTCCTCCTGGTTTGTCAGGCAGGACGCCCTATACTGTTCCAGGAGCCCCGCTACCTTCCTCCTGTCTCCTACTGTCTAGCCCTTCATTACAGTGACAACATCCCTGTATGACTCTTCTCCTGGAAAATCAGGCAACAAAATCTCCCTTCTTCTGCTGGGTCTCCTTCACCTCCATCAATGATTGTCTGCTCAGCGCCTATGTGCTGATCTCCACGCGAATATATTTTGCGGACAAATATTGCATGGAAAAGTTTTGATTTCACATCGCTTTCGTAGTCCTGATCTACCTTTTCAATGATGTAATGTCCCTTCCTAATGCATCAGCAGCTTGTTTGTGATCCGTGGGAAGCAGTAACAGACTTGATCTCCCACCTTGAGGAATGCTTCCTCACCTTCCAGTCATACTGCTCTTCGCGGACACCCAGCCTCCTGCAAACTCTCCCCTTGCGACCTTACATGCTCTTCGTCCTATTGCGTAGGCCACCACATACTGATAGTGTTTTGACCTCTTCGGACTCCTTTCTCCGACACAGCTCTTTTGAGAAGGCACACTGGTCCCCAACGTGTCCGACCATACAGCAGCTCAAATGCGAAAAAGAGCCTGTGCTTTTTCCGTGAGGGGCTTCCCTGTAGTCAAACAGTGCCGCAGGAATGAGCGTCCCAATCTGCTGGCCTTTCCCCTCCCAGAGCTTCTTTAAGATGCCCTTCAGCCCACCATTGAATCTCTCACCAAGCCATTGCATTGTGATGGTATGGGTAGTGAGCAGCTGTGGATCCCTAGGCAGCCTGTTGACCTCCCTCATCACCCCCTGAGGGAACTGTGACCCCCTGTCACTGAAATTGGTGCTGCACATAACACCCACCGAGAGAAGATGTCTACCAGCCCTACAGCACCTGTTGCGTATCTCGCCTTTCAATGCCAACCGCTTCTGGGTACCTGGTCGCGAGTCCACAAGTTCAACCTCATACCTGTGCCCACCTTTGAACGAGGGGCGCTATTGGGCCAATCAAGTCAACAGCCACCCTCCTGAATGGTGTGTCAATTAAAAGGTGGCTGTTTAAGAGGCGCCTTCCTCCTTCACCCTCTTGTGGCCGGACCCTTTTGACACACGTGCACATGACATGCAGAAACGCTTGATGTCGCCATTGCTTCCTGGCACCTAATGAAATCAGCAAAGATCGGTCTGCGTTTTGCTGTGCCGAGATGACCGCCCATGTGGAGCGACCTCGTGACCCACTGACATGACAGTGTCACGATACCTGCTGGTACCTCTAACGAGTGGCACCTTACTCTGTCTTCCCCTTGTGAACCCTCGGACAACAGCCCGCCTTTCACAAGAAACTCTGTCTCACCTCCTCAACACCCCCTCCTGTGTCTCTCCACCTCTTGCCAATCCCAAGACTTCACGAGCGAAGGGTCTTGTTCCTGCGCGCCCACACTCATCACGACACATCTATGCCTGACTTCCTTGCTGGAACGACTAACGTTAATCAACCTTTCCCTCCTTCTGCGCTCCTTGTTTGAACTGCTGCCCTGTAGCAGTCAACAACTCAGGGATCCCCTGGATCCCTTGCACCTGCATATTTCCAATTGATCAAATCGGGAAGGGTTTCTCCATCACCAACGCAGACAACTCGCCTGAAGAAGTAAAGGGTATATACGTACATCCTATCTTTAGCAACTGGAAACTCCACACAGTGCCATCGATTAAGTACAGGTCTGGATTTGCCCTGTCAAATTCCCCTTTTAATCGACCATCGTTGATCGTACAGAACACCGCATGAACAACCAGGTCCTCGTAACAAACATTCACCTCCTGGCCAATCCACCCTTGTTCCACTGGGTAACGAACCACACCAGCCTAGTGCCCTCCATCCCTGACAACACTGAACTGCTGTCCAGTGCTAGCCATAGCGGCACTCCACCCTCTTCAGACAGAATCCCTTTTGGTTATCCACCTCAGTCGTTTCCCTTGACGCCCCTTATCCACATCTCTTGCAAGGCTGCTGCTTCTGGAACCTCATGCGACAATCGCCCATCCGCCACATGTCCCTTCTTGTGACAAATGAAACACCTAATGTCCCTTTGCCCTTCCTTCTGCCCCACTACTGGGTTTGCAGACTTTGCAGAAAACTCCCCTGGTCTCCTTGCACTCTTCTCACCTGTGCCTGGCACCTGTTTCTCCTGCACCTTAGTGCCCAAACGTGCCTCTCATATACACCTCTGCTAACTTCAACAACTCCCCCTGCTGTCTCTGCTGTCTCTCTTTCAAATGTATGGTTAACTCAGGGCCGCAACCTGACAAAATCTGTTCTTTCATAACTAGCTCTTTCAATCAGCGAACTCCCTTTTCGTACCACTCAACTCTAACCATTTTCAAAATAGTGATCTAAACGTGCACCAAATGAGTGTACGTTTCCCCTGCTTGCAATCTAGCTGAACGAAATTTCTTTCTGAATCCTTCCTCTGTGAGGTCAAATCCCTTCATCAACGATTCCTTCACAGCACCAAAATCAGATTGTTGGTCTGCTGGTAACGCAGTGAAAATCTGCAATGCCTTACCCGTCAATAGCGCTGACAAAATGACTGCCCACTTCTGAAGGCCAACCTTGACTGGTCGCAAACGTTTCGAAACGACTGATGTAGCATCAATCGAATCGGTTCCTTCAGAGAATTTGGCAACTTGGTCGGGGGGCGTAACTGCGCACAGAGTCACTGGAAACTGAACTACCATCCTCGGTGGTCTCCCTTTGTATTCTCACTTTCTCTAACTCTAGTTGAACCTTTAATCTTTCCGTTTCCTGCTTCATTCTTTGTTTCCGCGCTTCCCTTATCTTTCTTTCCTGCTTCATCTTTCTGTTTCCTGCGCTTCCCTTATCTTCTGTTTTCCTGCCTTCCTTTAGTCTTTCGTTTCCTGCGTTTCTTATCATTGGTAGCCTGAATCTTAATCTTTCTGTTCCTCTCTTCTTAGCCTTTTCCTGCTCTGCTATTTCCAATGCGACACGGCGTCTTTCCGTCGTTCATCCTTTCCATCTTTTTGTTGGTTTTCAACGAATGCACGCAACTCATCTCCTGAGAGCCTAAATCACGAGCGACGCTCACAAGTTGTTCAATAGGGTGTTCTTTTCTTCCGCCATTATATCTCCTTTTTTTTTTTTTAAACAAGTTTATACTACGACAGCCAAACTGTGGTTTACCGACACGAGTGACGTAATAGCACAATCCTATGAATATAATATTAGCTTGGACAACAAGTTTAGTTTTTATAAGACGCCGCCGCCTGACCCAACTATGAGAGCGAATTATAGGCATCTGTGCG
>CM031609.1:82820995-82859410 GCA_018398815.1 Conus ventricosus | reverse complement strand
TAGACGAAAACCCCTTCTGTCCATCCACCATTCTCTCTCCCATTACCCGGGGGTGACAGAAGGTTTTTCAAAGGAGTGTTTTGCAGTCTTCTTCCCTGACTTTGTCATAGATGACTTCTTAGCTGCTCTGAATTAGTTAAGAGCTTGAATGTTTATATATGATCACATATGCGCACAAACACACACACACACACACACACACACCACACACACACACACACACACACACACACACACACACACACACATGAACACACGTGCGTGCGCACACACACACATACACACACACATACACACACACACACACACACACACACACACACACACACACACACACACACACACACCACACACACATATCTGATGACTTCCACGACCGCCACAATCATCGTAATGGCCTTAAGCATCTTCTCCACTCTTACCCTGCACCTTGATGCCTTCTTTCAGGCTAACGGCCTGCTGTTCTACAACGGTCCCATGACACCTCCTGAGGAAGACAGACCCCAGGATTTCATCTCCCTGGAACTCAAAGGCGGGATGCCCGTGCTGTACATTGACCATGGCAGTGGCTCCGCCCCTCTGTCACTGGACGGGAAAGATCAGTCAGGCCGTGAGGTCATGGGGTCACTGCAGATGGAAAGTGGCACAAAATTGACATCATCCGGAAAGGAAAGGTAAAAGGTCATACTTTTGAAAAGAAAATGGAATTTGGCAGGATTGGGGGCGGCTGTTTTATTGGTCAGTAGTCTGCAGAGATACGTTTATACAGTGATTGCACAATTTTGTCATACCTCCTCATTCTGGTCTTTTTTTTTTCTTTAAGGTACTTATGGAAAGCATGTAGACTAGGTTTACAGAACACAATAAAGAACTGACAAATGAAAACTTTGACCATTAAGTTGGAGAGTTTGAAAAATAAGTATTTATGGTGTGGCTGTTCCTGTGTATCCCTCCACCCTAATCAACAGCCATTAACAGTACTGAAGACGAGGTACACTGAAAATGTTTAATGGTGAATGTCTCACAAAGGATCTCACCCCTTCTGCCTTCAAGGTTAGTTTTTCTTTTGTTATGATCTGGAAGAACAAGGAAGGGCTGAAATTGGAGATACTTGGCTCTTCAAAGTCCAGGGTATGATGCGATTGTTGCTCCATGATAGCTAAGCCTATGTTTGTTGTGTTATGGTGTTGCTCCATGATAGCTAAACCCATGTTTGTTGTGTCTCATGTTGCTCCATGATAGCTAAACCCATGTTTGTTGTGTCATCATGTTGCTCCATGATAGCTAAGCCTATGTTCGTTGTGTATGGTGTTGCTCCATGATAGCTAAACCCATGTTTGTTGTGTCTCATGTTGCTCCATGATAGCTAAACCCATGTTTGTTGTGTGTCATGTTGCTCCATGATAGCTAAACCCATGTTTGGTATGTCTCATGTTGCTCCATGATAGCTAAACCCATGTTTGTTGTGTCTCATGTTGCTCCATGATAGCTAAACCCATGTTTGTTGTGTGTCGTGTTGCTCCATGATAGCTAAACCATGTTTGGTATGTCTCATGTTGCTCCATGATAGCTAAACACATGTTTGTTGTGTCTCATGTTGCTCCATGATAGCTAAACCCATGTTTGTTGTGTCTCATGTTGCTCCATGATAGCTAAACCCATGTTTGGTATGTTTCATGTTGCTCCATGATAGCTAAACCCATGATTGTTGTGTCTCATGTTGCTCCATGATAGCTAAACCCATGTTTGTTGTGTCTCATGTTGCTCCATGATAGCTAAACCCATGTTTGTTGTGTGTCATGTTGCTCCATGATAGCTGAACCCATGTTTTGTTATGTCTCATGTTGCTCCATGATAGCTAAACCCATGTTTGTTATGTCTCATGTTGCTCCATGATAGCTAAACCCATGTTTGTTGTGTGTCATGTTGCTCCATGATGGCTAAACCATGTTTGTTGTGTCTCATGTTGCTCCATGATAGCTAAACCCATGTTTGTTGTGTGTCATGTTGCTCCATGATAGCTAAACCCATGTTTGTTATGTCTCATGTTGCTCCATGATAGCTAAACCCATGTTTGTTGTGTTGTCATGTTGCACCATGATAGCTAAACCCATGTTTGTTGTGTGTCATGTTGCTCCATGTTGCCCTGTGGGTTGGGCATAGAATAGACCCACTGCCCTGCCATGCATGTCGTAAGAGGCGACTAAGGCAGGACCACCTCGCCCCGAGGATAAAGGGGTTTGCGTAGGGCTAACAACCCTGCCTGTAAAAAAAGACGAGTTACAGAAGCATCAACGACAATGAACCAAAGCATTCACCTGGGCAATGAAGGGTCTCCATCCCGGAGACTTATGACGGAGTGCAGTGAAAGCCGAAAGGAAGCTGCAAGGCCGACTCCCCTTCTAACACCCAGGACAACAACGAAGTAGCCACATGGAACATCAGGACGATGTTTGAAACAGGAAAAACCATCCAAGTTGCGAGAGAGATGAAAAACTACAAGATCGGAGTGCTAGGACTGAGTGAGACAAGGTGGCTACAATCAGGACAGCTGAGACTTTCATCTGGAGAACAGCTGCTGTACTCAGGACACACAGAGGATGGAGCCCCCACACTGAGGGTGTGGCCCTGATGCTGGCACCGGAGGCACAAGGGGCACTCATCGGATGGGAACCTGTCAACTCCCGCATCATCACAGCCAAGTTTACCACGAAGAGAATGACATCAGGCCTGAACATCATCCAGTGCTATGCTCCCACCAATGATGTGGAAGAAGAGAAGAAAGATGACTTCTACCAGCAACTACAGACAGTGATAGACAAAAGAGGAGCAAAGGACATAACCATACTGATGGGAGATTTTAACGCCAAGATCGGAAGGGACAACACAGGCTACGAGGACATCATGGGGACACATGGACTGGGACAGATGAACGAGAATGGTGAGCGTTTTGCAGACCTGTGCGCCCTGAACCAGCTGGTGATAGGAGGAAGCATCTTCCCACACAAGGGCATCCACAAGGCCACATGGAGATCCCCGAAACATGTCACGGAGAACCAGATTGACCACATCTGCATTAGCCGCAAATTCAGGAGATCATGGCGGGATGTACGAGTGATGAGAGGTGCTGACGTGTCATCAGACCACCACCTTCTTTTAACAACAGTGAGACTTCGCCTCAAGAGATTCACCAACACCAACAACACACGTACAAGGTACAATGTCGGACTGCTCCGGAACAGGGACACACAAGCAGCATTCCAGATCAGCCTTTCCAACAGGTTCCAGCCGCTACAAGAGCTGATAGAAGACGGTGAGACGGACATCGAGACACAGTGGGAACACTGCAAGAAGCTCTGGCATGACACATGTGAAGAGATCCTTGGCAAGAAGAAGGCCCAGCACAAAGAATGGATCTCTGCCGACACCATCCACAAATTGGAAACAAGGAGAGAGAAGAAAGCTACACTGAACACGAGCCGAACAAGAGCAGCTAGGGCAAAGGCACAGGAAGAGCACACAGCAGCGAACGGAGAAGTAAAGAAGAGCATCAAGAAGGACAAGAGGGACTACTTTGACGACCTGGCCAGCCAAGCAGAGGCAGCAGCCGGACAGGGGAATCTGAAGGACCTGTACCTGGTGACCAAGAAGCTGACGGGTAAGTTCCAGCAGACAGACAAGCCAGTGAAGGACAAGAACGGAAACCCACTGACAACAACCGAGGAACAGCTGAAACGATGGGCAGAACACTTCAGGGAGCTGCTGAACCGCCCCGCCCCTGACGCACCACCAGACATCCCACCTGCAGAGACAGACCTGCCCATCAGCTGTGACAAACCCTCAAAGGCAGAGATCAAGAAGGCCATCATGACTCTGAAAAATGGGAAGGCTGCAGGCCGGACGAGATACCAGCAGAAGCCATCAAAGCAGACATAGAGACAGCTGTCAACATGCTATACAGCCTCTTCAGCAAGATCTGGGAGAAGGAGGAGGTACCGGCTCAGTGGAAAGAAGGAATCGTCATCAAGCTGCCGAAGAAAGGAGACCTCAGGGACTGCAGCAACTACCGAGGGATCATGCTCCTGTCAACGCCAGGCAAGGTTCTCAACAGGGTTCTACTGGAGAGAATGAAAGAGGCTGTCGACCCCAAGCTCCGAGACCAGCAGGCAGGCTTCGGCAGAACAAATCATGTGCCGACCAGATCGCCAGCCTGCGCATCATCGTGGAGCAGTCGCTGGAGTGGAACTCCCCCCTTTACATCAACTTCATAGATTATGAGAAGGCTTTCGACAGTGTGGACAGAGAGATGCTGTGGAAGCTGCTGAGGCATTACGGAGTCCCCGAGAAGATCATCTCCCTCATCCGGTGCACCTACCAGGACATGAACTGCAGGATTGCCCACGCCGGCCACCTGTCCGAAAGTTTCGAGGTGAAGACCGGAGTTCGGCAGGGATGCCTGCTGTCGCCGTTCCTCTTCCTCCTGGTCATTGACTGGATCATGAAGACCACTACAACAGGCAGAAACAACGGTATACAGTGGACACTCTGGACGCAGCTCGACGACCTTGACTTCGCTGACGACCTGGCGCTCCTGTCACACAGCCAGAGCCAGATGCAGGACAAGACCACTCGCTTGGAGACCACATCAGCCGGGACAGGGCTCAAGATTAACGGGAAGAAGACCGAGCTGATGAAAATCAACACCACTGCCAACACACCAGTCACAGTCGATGGAGAGCCCATCAGGGAGGTGGAGTCTTTCGTCTACCTGGGAAGCGTGGTTGACCAACAGGGAGGCACGGACCGAGACGTCACAGCCAGAATCGGCAAGGCAAGAGCAGCTTTCGTCATGCTCAAGAACATCTGGGCATCTGGAGGAATCAGCATAAGAACCAAACTCCGCATCTTCAACTCCAGTGTGAAATCAGTTCTGCTCTACGGATGCGAGACGTGGCGAACGACACAGACGATGCAACAAAAGATTCAGACATTCTTCAACACCTGTCTGAGGCGCATCTACAAAATCCGATGGCAGGACAAGGTCCGAAACGAAGATCTGTGGGAGCGTGCGGGACAGGAACCAGTGGCCAAGCAGATACTGCGAAGGAAGTGGGGCTGGATCGGACACACCCTCAGGAAGCCAGCATCCAGCACCACATGCCAAGCCCTGACCTGGAACCCGCAGGGAAAGAGAAAGAGAGGCCGGCCTCGCAACAGCTGGAGACGAGACACTGAGGCGGAGTTGAAACAACAAGGGACAAACTGGACTGGAATGACCAGAACAGCCCAGAACAGAGTGCGATGGCGAAGGGTCGTTGATGGCCTATGCTCCACCGGGAGCGACGGGCATAAATGAAATGATGTTGCTCCATGATGGCTAAACCCATGTTTGTTGTGTTCCATGTTGCTCCATGATAGCTAAACCCATATTTGTTATGTCTCATGTTGCTCCATGATAGCTAAACCATGTTTGTTGTGTCTCATGTTGCTCCATGATAGCTAAACCCATGTTTGTTATGTGTCATGTTGCTCCATGATAGCTAAACCATGTTTGTTGTGTATTGTGCAAATTTCAGCCAGTCATTTGGACAATCCGCTGTGTGCAAAGAGAAATTTGCTTCACATTTGTGGTTTTTGTGGGTGAGAGGGGAGGGGTGCTGCCTTTTACTCTGAATTGAGGTGGCCTGGGATTAAGGGTTTTTTGTTTTTTGGGGGTCTTATCTATACTCCCCCTTCCCCACCACCACTCCTGCTCCATTACCCCCCTCTCTCTCTCTCTCTCCTCTCTCTCTCTCTCTCTCTCTCTCTCTCTCTCTCTCTGTCACTGATCTTCGTTTTTTGATCACTGAGCTGTCTTCTGTCCTTCAGTTTGTGGAGATGGTAGTGGATGACTGCGAGGCTGCGGCTGCATCAGGTTCAGAGTCTAATCCGCCGGATACAACTCCCTGCCGAGCCACAGCCACCACGGCAGGCGAGAACAGCTTTCTCAATGTGGCCACCCTCCTGTACGTGGGGGGGAGGTCGCAGGAGCACTCATTTCCCTCCGCCAGCGTCATCACTGGTGATGGCTTCGAGGGATGCGTGCGGAATCTGGTGCATAACAGCAAGGTTGGCATGAGGGTGGGGTGGGTTGAGTCGGGGGTGGGGGGCATGCCAAGCAGGAGGGATTGTTGATGATGTATGTCTTCTTCTTCTTTGTACACTCAGACAGGAACCCAGAGGCATTGACGAAGGCTGCTGTATGGCAGATGCCCTCCAGTGATCCATAAAGCTTCTCCATCGTTGATGTGTACGTGTCAGCAGGCCAGGTCTCTGCTCTTAGCTGTTGATGTGTGGGACAGTCCTGCAGAACGTGTTCCACAGTCATTGGCGCTGTACCGCATGGGCAACTTGAAGACTTGCAAATGAGGAATTTTGTGAACATGTGGATAGTGTCTGTCAGAATTGAAGCTGCTTACATTAGTCCTGTCCAGGTGCTTGCTGGCTGGGATGTTGTGCTCCCAGGTCATTACTTCTGTTTGGGGAGGGATGTTTTCACATATATTGGATGGTTGGCTTTCCCCTCTGTCAACAGTGCATAAACTACCAACCAATTGTTATGAAACTTAGAGGAAACATGGAATGCAGCCTGTGGACAAATCTGTTATATTGTGATATGGTTAAAGGGATCAAAGGATGGATTTAGCAATTGTTTCTTTTTCCTTTTCTTTAGTATTGCAAAATTTTAATCTTTTGTTTTATCTCTTCACAAAGTATCTGAGAAATAAGTCCTGGATTTTAATTTTTTAAGAAAAGGGTTTAATATGTTGATATCTAAGAATTTGTCAGATTTGATGTGGATCTAGGGTACAAACCTCATCCAGGGAACAAAATAACAGAGGGGATAGCTGTCTAGTCTCGGCATTTTAGCATGCTGAGCTACCAACCTGCTGGTACTAGTAGCTGAGATTATGTTGATTCAGTTAGGAACAACTAGTTGTAGCGTATGTGTGATGTGTCAGGAGCTACAGTGGGGATGTGGGTGATGCTTGATCAGTGTTGGTGGTACTGTTCAACCTTGGTAGAGGACTGGGCGCTTCTGAGCCCTCTTCTAGTGGCAGATGTTTTCAGTGGGCCGTGTGTGTGGTCATGTGAATACATTTTCACAGATTTTGGGCATAGGGTGGGGAGTCGCTGTTGTCAATAAGGAATGTTTCATAGTTCATCAGCCATATTTGGTATGTCTACAAGCATGTTTCGGTGTGTGCTTTCTTTTGAAGATATGTATGTGTGAGTGCTTGTTTCTATAATTGAATTTGTAGTTATGTTGGTGTCTGTTCAATGATGGTGTCATGATTGATAAGTATAGTACTGATGTATTGTGATGACTCGGTTTCAGCTGTTGCGTTTCCAGCACTGAACAAATGATTGACAATGAATATTGCTGTGTCTATCATGTGTTTATATAAGGCATTTTTACAGTAGCCCTTTTCCATTTCCTTTTAATGACACTACTATGCCACTCGTTTGGCCTCTCCCGCACAAAGCCACATCCTGGTTCAGGTTCAGAGACTGTCCACCATGGGTACCGAGTCACCTTGGTGGTGTTCAGTGGTGCCTGTTCTGATCCAGCATATCACCTTCCAATTCCCCATCCAGTGACTGCTGACAATGGTGGTAGTTTAGTTCTGGGGCCGGGATGTGAGTGAGTTAGCAAGCATTCTCAAGAAGTTGCTTTATCCCTCCAACAACAGTGCCCATGACCTTGCTGAGACTGAAGACAAGGTCATGACCTGACCTGACCTCAGGCATGGACGTGGAGAGGACGTCCAAACTGAGGTCACCAAGAAAGCAGGGCACGAAGGACCACAGCGCAGGAGACTGTTCCATGTCAATGAGTAAAGATGAGGAATGTGAACTGGTGGAGTCCCCCGTCGTCTTTTGACTGATGACAGGACTGTGCCATGCTTCCCTTCCTTTATCATAGTTTCATGTACGCCAGGAGACACATACACCTGCAGCGTGGGTCAGGAGATCGGAGTAACACCACCGTCATCCACTGAAGTGGAGAAATCTCAGCTATGTGGTTCCAGTCTTTCTGTTTCTGGCAGCCTGCTCAACAACGCTAGATGGGATCTGATTGGGGCTGAAAATCCCTTCAAGTTTATGTCTGTTAGGATTCAGACTGACAGCTTCCCAGCCCTTTACCAGCAACACTGACACAGCAACATGGTGGGTGGATGGTATTACTTCCCCTTTCTCCTTCACTCCATTTGAAAATGATGTCTTTGCATCTAAAAATTAGAAAGAACACAAAAAAAAGGTACATATGACTGTATACAGATGCATATATATGTATATGTGTATGGCTGTCTGTGAAAGAAAAAAAAATGCCCTCAGATCAAACTCTTATCCCTTCCGCAGTACTACGCCTTCACTACAAAGAGACCCCAGGTGTGCCGTCAGGGCAGAATGGCTGTCCCCAGAAGACGAAATCTGTGCCACTCAAAATTGTGGGGAGCATGGCATCTGTGTGACCACCTTCCAGCCCCTCAAGCCTCCTGCGTGTGCAAGCCAGGGTGGAGGGGGTCCCAGTGCTCGCAGAGTAAGTGTGCAGAATCTATAGTGCCTTGCGTGAGGGTAAAATAGTTAACTGTTTTTTTTGCATTTGAGCTGGTAATTCTTTTTTTTTTTCTAAGCTTAAAGGGGAGGATTCATTCAGTTTATATTAGTGATGTTTTAGTCTCCCCATCTCCCTCTCTCTGTCATGTTTTCTCTCTCTCACTGTCTGTCTCTCTCTCTCCTCTCTCTCTCTTTCTCCTTCCTTCATCTGTCTGCCTAGGTCTTGCTCAGTCACTCTCTCTTTTTAGTATCTAAACACTTACTGCATCCAAAAAGAATATAAAACAATTACCCCAAATCTTGGTGCAGGTCGAATTACTTCTATGGGCATGCACATGCACACACTCACTCACACACACACACACACACACACACACACACACACCACACACACACACACACACACACACACACACCACACATGTGCGCACATACAGACACACATATGAATGCACACAAGAATGTCTGTTGACATTTTATGTATTCTAATTTGGCAAAATAGTTTAAGTAATGGTGATCGTGGCCAGTGAACTATGGTGACTGTGGACATATGACTACGGCAGGGTTGAAACACTGGTCAGCAGACACAGAACTGGATAAATTAGCTTCATTTAGTAACACCCTCATTTCTGATCAGACTCGTGGCACTCAGGATGGAAGACAGAAGGCCGAAAGGTACAGGGAGCAAAACCCAGGCCATTGGATCTCACTGACCATTCATTGTGTGTACCACTTGGGCAGTTGGTTGTGCTCGGCATTTATATATGTCTGTATTTTGTCATGTGACATGTTAGTACAATGAATTACCTATTCCTCAGTTATAGTAGTAGTGCGTTGTTGGAAAATGTGTGTCACCTGGAAAGTGTCATGTCACAAAGACCTCAGTCAGCAACAGTCATTTAGTTTGCAAAAGCTCATGTGGGTACAGAGAGAGGAGTGTATGTGTGCGTGCATGTGTGTGTGTGACTTAATATAACACGACAGGTTTAAGCTGTGTGTGTGCGCACACGTTATAAGTGTGCTCCATGTTTCATTTCTTGTTGGATCAACCAAGAAGAACAAATCCAGAAATGTTTATGTTTGTGTATTGTTGAGGGTGACTGCTATTACCCTACACAGATTATATGCAGCAGAAAATCCTGGAATATGATTGAATTGACTTTTAGTGTTTACTCTGTAACAAATGTTCTTAAAATGAGTTTTCTTTTCTCCAATCTGTCGGGCTAAAAACCCCAGTTCTTGTCATGGATGGGTCCTTTTTTTGGTATGCTATACCATATATGCACATTATATTTCTGCTTGCATCTTAGCATGGACATAGGCACATGGTGGACTTTAACATAGGATTTATAGTTTTGTTTTTTAGGGGGGATAGTATTACTACCCTGTCTTTCTTTGTTTTCTTGAACTCTCATAGCAGATGATCTTTACGTCAGAAATGGAGAATATATCTGTGGTCATACTCCTAGCTAGCCTACCACCAGTTTCTCCCTTTGCTGTGTACAGACACAATGGTTCGTGACCTCAAGGACCGCAGCTTCATCCATTGGCAGCTGAATAATGGCGCAACGCTGCCCAATTACCTTCTGGAGATCCAGGTCATGTACCGCACCTGGGACACTGACGGCGTGCTGTTCACAGCGTCCTCTCCTGACAACACCAAGCGTGTCACCATGGAGGTCAGTGTCAACAGTCACAGGGCAAATCATGTTACACTATAGAGAGGTATAGAAACTGGGGATACAAGTAGTACACTGTTCACTGCATCCATTCCTGACGACACCAAGAGCATCAGCACGAAGGTTGGTGTGAATAAGTCGTAGGGGAAGTCTTGTTACACTATAGAGAAGTATAGAAACTGGGAATACAAGTAGTACGCTGTTCACAGAGTCCACACCTGACAATACCAAGCAGTTTATCATGTAGGGTGCTAGGTACGGCTGTGACACAGTGCAGTTTCTCAGAATTGACTAGAGCACCCGGTATTCTGAAGCACCTGTGTACAAAGCTAAACTGGTTTTTGTATCCAGTTATGAAAAAATCTTCAGGCAAAGTTGAAGTAAACACACTTGAAATGGGGTGTAAAGTAATGCTTTTTCAAAACACATTACAAGACAGGCGAGTGGATTTTCAAAAATATGTCTGCTTCAAACCTGACAAATTATGCGCATAAAAATGGACAGAACAGTACTACGCAGAGGGCTCTACGGGTATGGTGGAGCTCATTGGTGGCTGTTCTGATCAACATGGGACATGACCTACTAGGCCGGTTTTATGTTTGTTTGTGATGTCTAAAGAAAACAAATTTGTCAGAAATTCACTTGCCTGCTTTGTATTGCGTATTAACTAGTGTTACTGTACACCTTGTTTTGTTAATTGTGTTTTACGTTGGTTGCAATAACACCTCAGTTTGTTACGGTCTTCCTCACTGTTGCCTTCTGTTAATATAGAGGATGCTGGAAATATTTCCCCACAGTTATTGTTTATGGATGTAATTGGTTATTATAGCTGTTTGTTAAGAAAGAGGATATTAGGAATGTTATCCACAAGTAAATGATTACTATTGTACGGCTAGCTGTTGAGAAAGGGGTTACAGTTGATATTTCTCATCAATAGATAATTGCTGCCGCTTTCTGTTAAGAGAGGAGGTACCACAAATAGTGCCTGAGAGTTTAAAAAATCATTATTGTTGTCTGTTCAGACTGGGTGTATTAGAAATCTTGCCCACCAGTTAAAAAAAAAAATGATTGTTGTCTATATTTGTTAAGAGAAGGGCACTGCAAATATTTTCCATTAATCAAAAACCATACTTGGTTTTCAGTTAATGGAAGGGTACATTGCAAATGGTATCCATCAGTGATAATCCATGTTCTTCTCTGACTCCTCAGCTGAAGGACAGACATCTCCAAGTGGTCTACAATCTGGACAACCAGGACAACATCTTGATGCTGAGCAACGTCAACGCCAGCGACGGCTTCTGGCACGTGGCTCGCTTTAAGCGGGTCATGTACGTGGCCACCTTGACTCTGGACCAGGGTGAAGGTCGCAACCACGCCTCCCAGCGCCAGTTGGAGGGCAATGTGTACATGGCCCTGACCAGGAGTTCCCCGATGTACGGCGGGGCCAGTGTCACCAACCCGTCTGGGGCTCAAGTCATAGACCGTGATCTGGAAGACAGTAAGTAACCTACCACATACAGAACTTAGATAGAAAGGTGGTTTGTTGTGGCTGGTGGCTGTCCTGTTATGTGGTGGCGTTGAGGGAGGGTAGTGAAAAGAAACTTTCGTTTGGGGGAATAGGACCTTGGTCTTGAAGACGTTGAGTGAGCTGTATGAAAGAGTGTTTTACTTTGTTCTGTTTTTGTTTTTGTTTTGCTGGAGTTGACTTGAGGAAAGGAAGTGCCTCCTGGACCTCCCTGTAGAATTTCAGGGATTTTTTTTTCTTGTCTTCAGTGCCTGGTTCAACATCTCCATTGTAGTCCATTTCTGAAGCATTTTTAAACTTTCAGGGTGCTTTGAATTTCTTTTGTATCCAGGAAATGGATTTCTTGGGTAATTATGATTTTTTTTTTCATGTGCTCGTTTTCTTTAGAACATTTCTTGCGTGCTGCTAAACAGAAAAGGGGAATGCTATCAAAGTGAACGCTAGTGTAAGGCAGCCATGTTACTGTAGAAACAGAGTTGTGGAGTGTGAGATAGGCTGTCTCCATCCAGAGGGGGCCGCTCACTCACACTGGCTCCATAACCAGCAGTTAGTGCTGTCAGTGCGAGGCTTGGTAGCCGTCCCACTGGCTCCACAACCAGCAGTGAGTGCTGTCAGTGCGAGGCTTGGTAGCCGTCCACTGGCTCCACAACCAGCAGTGAGTGCTGTCAGTGCGGGGCTTGGTAGCCGTCCAAGTGGCTCCACAACCAGCAGTGAGTGCTGTCAGTGCGAGGCTTGGTAGCCGTCCCACTGGCTCCACAACCAGCAGTGAGTGCTGTCAGTGCGAGGCTTGGTAGCCGTCCCACTGGCTCCACAACCAGCAGTGAGTGCTGTCAGTGCGAGGCTTGGTAGCCGTCCCAGTGGCTCCACAACCAGCAGTGAGTGCTGTCAGTGCGGGGCTTGGTAGCCGTCCCACTGGCTCCACAACCAGCAGTGAGTGCTGTCAGTGCGGGGCTTGGTAGCCGTCCCAGTGGCTCCACAACCAGCAGTGAGTGCTGTCAGTGCGAGGCTTGGTAGCCGTCCCACTGGCTCCACAACCAGCAGTGAGTGCTGTCAGTGCGAGGCTTGGTAGCCGTCCCACTGGCTCCACAACCAGCAGTGAGTGCTGTCAGTGCGGGGCTTGGTAGCCGTCCCATTGGTGCAGAGGTCACTAGATTGTAAAAGCTGGAAATCTTTGATTAACATTTTTCGCCAATAACCTTAGTATTACAAAATTGTCATTTTCTTAAAAATCATCGTCACATGCAATTGTTACTTCATAGACTGTAAAAAAATCATTACATGCAATTGTTACTTTATAGACTGGTAAAAGACATGTTAAATAATTTCATATGCAAACCTTTAACATGCATCGGGCAGATAAGGAGAAATAAATAGATATCTTACTATTTATAGAACTAGCATAGAGTAGAGTCACTCGTGTGATATTAAAATATTTTGTCAGGCTGAAGATGGTAGGTTTTGAAAATGTAGGGGACCTGTTGGTTTGAAAAAAGAATCGAGACCCTACTTTCTGATGAAAATAAATATCTAGGATGAGCTTTTCATCTTCAGAGGAGTACAGGTGGTCATTGCTTGATAGACAGAGCAGCAGTAATCAAGGTCAAGACATTTCGTACTGCTGTGGTTGTGGCAACAGAAGAGAACATCGATGATGCGTGGGATGTGGGATGAAGGGTAGGTGGGAAATGGACTTGCCTGAACCAAATGGAGTCAGATGGGATAGAGAGATGGAAATGAAGGGGAAATGGTGGGCCCATAGCTTGGTGGGGTATGAGAGAAATAACTGCTGATGACATATTTGCAGAAACAAGAACTTAAACATTCATCTGCTACTCCTTGCAGTGACTGCCACATTCACTTGCTGTGTTTGTCATCAGGTGTTGTTGGAATTGTATCTGCATGTACCCTTCATCTTGCTGTTGCATGTGTTCATCACATGTATCGGTCAAATAGGCAAATTGCCTCCCTTGTTATGCTCTGCACACGTGCCTTTCATCTTGCTGTTGCATGTGTTCATCATACATGAGTCAAATAGGCAAATTGCCTCCCTGGTTATGCTTGGCTTTGCTCTTTTGCAGCTATTGTTTACATATCCCTTGTTTACATGTCCTACTTCAGTGTCATGTTCTTGTCCAGCTTGTGTCCAAGATGTTCGACTGAATGGGGACTACCTGCCTATCAAAGATTCAGAGAACTCACTGTCCACACTGGCCAGCTTTTTGGGCGACGAAAATGTAGAGGATGGCTGCAGTCGAGATAACACCTGTGTGCCCGTCAACAACTGTAACTTCAACGAAATCTGCGTCCCTCTGTGGGGGCGTCATGAGTGCAGGTAAATTCCAGTGGATTGGTGGGGTGTAGGGGAAAGGATTTACGCATTGGTTCTTAGGTGGAAGTGGATGTCCATGTATGTAGTGCACAACAGGTAAGTCACTGAAACAGAGGGTGCATAAAGTAAAGCCTGATCAGTCATTCACAACACATGGAACAAAGTGTTTGACGAAGCTTTGTGAGACAAAGGGTTGCCTCCCCTTTCCTATTTTAAGGAAAGGTACAACACCTGAAAGCCCCCAGAAAAGTTCCAACCAATTCTGAAAATTTAGTATGGCAAGTAAAATGTTGAAGCTTTGAATTCTGTGAATTATTAATTTTATAATCCATCTTGAGGCTACCTGTTGCCAGAAAATTGTAAAATTTTAACTGTATTTAAGAATAAACTATACGACCGCTGTGATTTTTGTGTGAATCTTTTTTTTCCACAATTCAGCAACTAAAAGCATACAGTTTGATGCAAAATTTGTAGAGGCTTTCACTCGTAGAGACAATGCATTTAGAAATGTTCAAAATACAGACCTGAACATGTTGCATGACATACACACATGCACGCACACACACACACACACATGCACACACACACACACACACACACACACACACACACACACACACACACACACACACACACACACGGACGTGACACACACACACACAGACGCCACACACCACACACACACACACACACACACACACACACACACACACACACACACACACACACAGACACGTGTGTACACACACACACACACACACACACACACACACACACACCAGCAGTCCTCATTGTACGTTGTATGTCTACTGGTCAGGTGCGCCCCCGGCTACCATGATACTGCCAGCAGCCAGTGCGAATCAGACTGCCAGCCTGACAATCCCTGCTTTTTAGATGTGCCATGCTCAATAGACAACGGTACCTTGGTGTGCACCTGCGCGATTGAACCCTGGTATGGCACCATGTGCAACCTGTACCCCACAGCAGAAGATGAACCTGCTATGGGCATGGCCACCGGTGGCATTGTGGCTATTGTTGTGTCCATTCTCGTCATTATCAGTGAGTAGTTGTTTGCTCTAACACAGCAAGCAGTACTGTTGTTCCAATTCTTATCATTGTGTCTGTCCTTCTTGTTGTTGTGTAGCGCTGTAATTGTTCCTGTTATCAGCGAGTTTTGTTGAAGAGTCTCCTTGTTACCAATGAGTAGTAGTACGTTTCTTCTTCTTGTTATCAGGAGCGTTATAGTTATGTTATTTCCCCTTTTTATTTGCGATGGGTGTTTCGTGTGCATTGTTCTGCTATCAGTCAGTGGTATTGCGTGCATTTTTTAAATTATCAGTGAATGGTATTCTCTGTGTGTGTGTTGTTTTTTTTTGCTACCGGTAGAATTGTGTCATGTCTTTTCTTCTTTCCACCAATAAGCATAGTGTGTCTGTTCAACTTATGATCAGCGAGAGGTATTGTCAGCATTCTTTTCATAAGTGGTAGTTTCCAGTGGGTGGTATTATGCATGTTCTTTTTTTTTGCCAATGAGTGGTACAGTGTTCATTCTCCTTGTTACCAGCTAGTGGTATTGTCTGTGTTATCCTTATTACCAGTAAGTGGCATTACGTGCATTTCCCTTGTTACCAGTGAGTGATATTGTGTGCCTTCTTCCTATTGTGTGTGTTTTCTTTGTTACCAGTGAATGGTATTATGTACATTCTCATTGTTACTAGCAAGGAGTATTGTATATGTTCTCCTTTTACTTGTGAGTGGTAGTGTGTACATTTTCCTTGTTACCAGTGAGTGGTATTGTGTGTGTTCTTTTTGCCCCAGTTAGTGGAATTGCGTTATTGTGTGTGTTCTTATTACCAGTGAGTGGTATTGTGTGTCTTCTCCTTATAACCAGTGAGTGGTATTGTGTGTGTTCTCCTTATTACCAATGAGTGGTATTGTGTGTGTTCTCCTTATTACCGGTGAGTGGTATTGTGTGTGTTCTCCTTATTACCGGTGAGTGGTATTGTGTGTGTTCTCCTTATTACCAGTGAGTGGTATTGTGTATGTTCTCCTTGTTACCAGTGAGTGGTATTGTGTGTTCTCCTTATTACCAGTGAGGGTATTGTGTGTTCTCCTTATTACCAGTGAGTGGTATTGTGTGTGTTCTCCTTATTACCAATGAGTGGTATTGTGTGTGTTCTTATTACCGGTGAGTGGTATTGTGTGTGTTCTCCTTATTACCAGTGAGTGGTATTGCGTATGTTCTCCTTGTTACCAGTGAGTGGTATTGTGTGTTCTCATTACCAGTGAGTGGTATTGTGTGTTCTCCTTATTACCAGTGAGTGGTATTGTGTGTTCTCCTTATTACCAGTGAGTGGTATTGTGTGTTCTCCTTATTACCAGTGAGTGGTATTGTATGTTCTCCTTATTACCAGTGAGTGGTATTGTATGTTCTCCTTATTACCAGTGAGTGGTATTGTGTGTTCTCCTTATTACCAGTGAGTGGTGTTGTGTGTTCTCCTTCTTACCAGTGAGTGGTATTGCGTGTGTTCTCCTTATTACCAGTGAGTGGTATTGTGTGTTCTCCTTATTACCAGTGAGTGGTATTGTGTATGTTCTCCTTATTACCAGTGAGTGGTATTGTGTGTTCTCCTTGTTACCAGTGAGTGGTATTGTGTGTGTTCTCCTTATTACCAGTGAGTTTTATTGTGTGTTCTCCTTGTTACCAGTGAGTGGTATTGTGTGTTCTCCTTGTTACCAGTGAGTGGTATTGTGTGTTCTCCTTATTACCAGTGAGTGGTATTGTGTGTTCTCCTTGTTACCAGTGAGTGGTATTGTGTGTTCTCCTTATACCAGTGAGTGGTATTGTGTGTTCTCCTTATACCAGTGAGTGGTATTGTGTTGTTCTCCTTATTACCAGTGAGTGGTATTGTGTGTTCTCCTTGTTACCAGTGAGTGGTATTGTGTGTGTTCTCCTTATTACCAGTGAGTTTTATTGTGTGTTCTCCTTGTTACCAGTGAGTGGTATTGTGTGTTCTCCTTGTTACCAGTGAGTGGTATTGTGTGTTCTCCTTATTACCAGTGAGTGGTATTGTGTGTTCTCCTTATTACCAGTGAGTGGTATTGTGTATGTTCTCCAGGCCTTATTACCAGTGAGTGGTATTGTGTTTGTTCTCCTTATTACCAGTGAGTGGTATGAGGTCTGTCCTTGTTACCAGTGCATGGCGCGGGGTTCATCCTTGTGACCAGTGAGTGGTATGGGGTCTGTCCTTGTTACCAGTGCATGGCGCAGGGTTCATTCTTGTGACCAGTGAGTGGTATGGGGTCTGTCCTTTTACCAGTGCATGGCGTAGGGTTCATTCTTGTGACCAGTGAGGGGTATGGGGTCTGTCCTTGTTACCAGTGCATGGCGCAGGGTTCATTCTTGTGACCAGTGAGGGGTATGGGTCTGTCCTTGTTACCAGTGCATGGCGCAGGGTTCATTCTTGTGACCAGTGAGGGGTATGGGGTCTGTCCTTGTTACCAGTGCATGGCGCAGGGTTCATTCTTGTGACCAGTGAGGGTATGGGGTCTGTCCTTGTTACCAGTGCATGGCGCAGGGTTCATTCTTGTGACCAGTGAGGGGTATGGGGTCTGTCCTTGTTACCAGTGCATGGCGCAGGGTTCATTCTTGTGACCAGTGAGGGTATGGGGTCTGTCCTCCCTTTTATCAATGTCATGCTGTCAGTGAGTGGCACAGTATCTGACCTTGTTGGCAGTGGATGGTTTTAGGTCTGTTCTCCCAATCATCGCTTAGGGACAGTCAGGAATGGTGGGCTTGGATAAGGTGAGTTGGAAAGTGTGTGTAGGTGTGTGTGTATGTATAGCGTGCACACATTCATCACAGTTAGTTTCTGATAGAGAAATTATGTATCATGTGCTGTCATGTGTGGGTGTGCATACACTTTGTGTAACATCTTTCCCACAATGTGATGAGAGAGTGTGTATGATAGATGCAGACGTGTGTGAGTTTACGTCAAGCCAAGTCAGCCCATGTATGCATCCTGTGTCCTAACAGTCTTGATACTGCTGGCGTTCTTCTTGGTGACCTACTACAAACGGAAAAAGAGCAGAGACGACTTTGACAAGTTTGTTGTGGAAGACGATGCCGACTTTGACATCAGAGAAAACGTCATCTTTTATGATGAGGAAGGAGCAGGTGAGTCATATATTCTGGATGTGTTAGTTTGTGTGTGTGCGTACTTGTGCATATCTGTTTGTTGTGTCTGTCTGAGTGTGGCTGTATGCATGCCTACTCTCAAGCATGCATCATATGATTGTGGGTCAAACGTGTGCACGCGCGCATGCCTGTCACTGTCATGTGTATGTGTCAGCATATTTGGTGTTTGTGGATATATTAGTGTGTGTGTGTGTGTTTGACAAGTCCTGTTTTAATTTAGATTTTATTTTTTCAAGGTAAAATTTATCACTTTAAACCAGTGTATGCATGCAGGCAATTTATCATATTTAAACCAGTGTATGCATGTATGTGCATGCCTCTGTGTGTGTGTGTGTGTGTGTTGTGTGTGTGTGTGTGTTTTGTAAATGTCATTTAATACTTAAAAAGGTTGCTTGCATTGTATGTGAATATTTGTCTGTATGCAAATGCATGTGTATCCAATGTTCTAGTAACAATATTGTTAAAAAAAACTTGCTGTTTAGGTGAAGAAGACCAAAATGCTTTGACCTTGCCAAGTTGCCTACCCCTGCATCAGAAGTGATGAAGCCTCCTGTTGACATGGTGCCTCGCAGTAGAGAACTTCCACGAGGAAGGGTGAGTGCTTTCTTTCATGTGCTCTGTGCTACAAAATCAGGAACTTTGAACTCCATGTAAAAATTGTATTAGTTCACTAGTAACAACTACCATGACCAAAAACAAAAAAAGGGATTGCTTGGTTTTGTATTCGTTGTATTGACAAAATGAGGCAGTGTTTTAACCCTGTGTAGAAATGGTGCCTACTGTAGAGAGAGCTGCCACAAGGAAAGAGGGGGTGCTGTGGCTTTAGGTACCATTCATTGCTGACAGAACTGGGAGTCATGTAAACATGGTGCCAAGCAGTAAGGAACTGCTCTTCAGAAAGCAAGCATGGGGGGTTGGAATGACATAGGAAACAAAATCTGAATCTTGCATGTTAGCCATGTTTGTTGTGGAAGTACTTTTCGGCAAAAATACGTAGCATGCAACCTGCTAGATACTAGCATTTGCTGTGGCCACTGCAAATAACTAAGTTGAATCAGAGGACTTTTACCCACATAGTGGAACAAGAAAGCTGCAGCAGTGGTAGCACCAGTCAGAGTACAGTGAACGATGACTGGAGATGGCAGTGACCTGATGAAGCAAAGAAGAACCAAGCCAGGGAAATGAAAAGCTGATTGCACTGGGAAATTTTCTGCGTTTTGCTGCAACCAAATACAAAGAGGGTCCAAAGGAGAGAAGATCTTCTCGGGTTGGATGCCTCTCAGTGACCTATTGTTAATAGCAGGATGATCCTGGTTGTAGCATTGGAGAGGGCATTTAAAATGGGAGTAGTGCAACTGAGAGGGCAGGGAAAATGAGACTCTTCCCAACCACCCCACCAGGGTCAGGCAGGATGACAAACTACAAAATTATGTAAATTCATTTAGAACGAAAACTGGAAATAGGATTACCATCAGACACCATTGTTTGACCTGTACCAGACTGAATGCACAGTGGGCCTCCTTAGTGAAGAATTAGGCGCAGAGCATCAGGAATTGGAGTTTGTGAGTGTGTATTTTCTTTTAGATTTTTAGTTTGGTGTTGAGTTTGCAACCCCATCTTCCCCTTCTACCTTTCAAGCAACGCCACCTGCAAATGTCTTACTTTTTTTTCAGTTTTCAATGGTTAAATCCATTTTTAACAATCCATAGGTATGAGGATAACTCAGACCCTCACCTGTTTAACAGAAATAAGGAGAGTGCAAAGGAGCTGTTTTCCACAGTGGACTCCTTTGTAACTGGGTGATATGTGCTCTGTCTGATAGTGATAATGATATATGTGAGACACAAAATCTTCAGTTCAGCCGTGTTGAGTTAATTGCAGTTCCATTAGTTCCTGCCTGTGATTTGGCAGCACTGCATGGTTTCCTGTGTTGGGTGGCCTCCTGGTGACTTGATGGTCACTGGTACTGGTGCTGGCGGGATAAGTATGGTTATGTGTGGCGGTGAATAGGGCAGTGCTGGGACCAGCAGCATGAAGTAGGGCAGAGTTGGAACAAGCAGCATGAAGTAGGGAGAGTTGAAACCAGCAGCATGAAGTAGGGGGAGAGTTGGAACCAGTAGCATGAAGTAGGGGAGAGTTGGAACCAGTAGCATGAAGTAGGGAGAGTTGGAACCAGTAGCATGAAGTAGGGAGAGTTGAAACAAGCAGCATGAAGTAGGGGAGAGTTGGAACCAGCAGCATGAAGTAGGGGAGAGTTGGAACAAGCAGCATGAAGTATGGCAGAGTTGAAAACCAGCAGCATGAAGTAGGGGAGAGTTGAAACCAGCAGCATGAAGTAGGGGAGAATTGGAACAAGCAGCATGAAGGAGGGCAGAGTTGGAACCAGCAGCATGAAGTAGGGCAGAGTTGGAACCAGCAGCATGAAGTAGGGCAGAGTTGGAACAAGCAGCATGAAGTAGGGGAGAGTTGGAACAAGCAGCATGAAGTATGGCAGAGTTGGAACAAGCAGCATGAAGTATGGCAGAGTTGAAACCAGCAGCATGAAGTAGGGAGAGTTGGAACCAGCAGCATGAAGTAGGGCAGAGTTGGAACAAGCAGCATGAAGTAGGGGAGAGTTGGAACCAGTAGCATGAAGTAGGGAGAGTTGAAACAAGCAGCATGAAGTAGGGGAGAGTTGGAACCAGCAGCATGAAGTAGGGAGAGTTGAAACAAGCAGCATGAAGTAGGGCAGAGTTGAAACCAGCAGCATGAAGTAGGGAGAGTTGGAACAAACAGCATGAAGTAGGGCAGAGTTGGAACCAGCAGCATGAAGTAGGGGAGAGTTGGAACCAGCAGCATGAGTAGGGCAGAGTTGGAACAAGCAGCATGAAGTAGGGGAGAGTTGGAACCAGTAGCATGAAGTAGGGAGAGTTGAAAACAAGCAGCATGAAGTAGGGGAGAGTTGGAACCAGCAGCATGAAGTAGGGAGAGTTGAAACAAGCAGCATGAAGTAGGGCAGAGTTGAAACCAGCAGCATGAAGTAGGGAGAGTTGGAACAAACAGCATGAAGTAGGGGAGAGTTGGAACCAGCAGCATGAAGTAGGGGAGAGTTGAAACAGCAGCATGAAGTAGGGGAGAGTTGGAACCAGCAGCATGAAGTAGGGCAGAGTTGGAACAAGCAGCATGAAGTAGGGGAGAGTTGAAACCAGCAGCATGAAGTAGGGGAGAATTGGAACAAGGAGCATGAAGGAGGGCAGAGTTGGAACCAGCAGCATGAAGTAGGGCAGAGTTGAAACAAGCAGCATAAAAGTAGGGGAGAGTTGGAACCAGCAGCATGAAGTAGGGGAGAGTTGAAACAAGCAGCATGAACTAGGGGAGAGTTGGAACCAGCAGCATGAAGTAGGGGAGAGTTGGAACCAGCAGCATGAAGTAGGGGAGAGTTGGAACCAGCAGCATGAAGTAGGGAGAGTTGGAACAAGCAGCATGAAGTATGGCAGAGTTGAAACCAGCAGCATGAAGTAGGGGAGAGTTGAAACCAGAAGCATGAAGTAGGGGAGAATTGGAACAAGCAGCATGAGTAGGGCAGAGTTGGAAGCAGCAGCATGAAGTAGGGCAGATTTGAAACCAGCAGCATGAAGTAGGGGAGAGTTGGAACCAGCAGCATGAAGTAGGGGAGATTTGAAACAAGCAGCATGAAGTAGGGGAGAGTTGAAACAAGCAGCATGAAGTAGGGCAGAGTTGGAACAAGCAGCATGAAGTCATCTTCTGCACGGCCACAGTGAAAGAGGCAGCATGAAGTCATCTTTGCACGGCCACAGTGAAAGAGGCAGCATGAAGTCATCTTCTGCACGGCACAGGGAAGAGGCAGCATGAAGTCACTTTGCATGGCCAGGAAAGAGGCAGCATGAAGTCATCTTCTCACGGCACAGTGAAAGAGGCGATGAAGTCATCTCGCACGGCAGTGAAAGAGGCAGCATGAAGTCATCTTCTGCACGGCCACAGTGAAAGAGGCAGCATGAAGTCATCTTCTGCACGGCCACAGTGAAAGAGGCAGCATGAAGTCATCTTCTGCACGGCCACAGTGAAAGAGGCAGCATGAAGTCATCTTCTGCACGGCCACAGTGAAAGAGGCAGCATGAAGTCATCTTTCTGCACGGCCACAGTGAAAGAGGCAGCATGAAGTCATCTTCTGCACGGCCACAGTGAAAGAGGCAGCATGAAGTCATCTTCTGCACGGCCACAGTGAAAGGGGCAGCTGAAGTTCTTCTCCCGGGGCCCGGGAAAAGAGGCGCAAAGTTCTTTCGCACCCACAGGAAAAGGGGCAGCAGAAGTCACTTCTGCCCGGCCCCAGTGAAAGGCAATAAGTTCTTCGCACGGCCCAGTGAAAGGGGCAGATAAGTCATCTTCTCAGGCACGTGAAAGAGGCAGCAGTGTCCAGTTCTGTGGCCTTCATGCCCTGCGCTTGTCTGACTCTGTTTAGTTGTCGTCCATGTCCAAGCCTGTGTGAGTTTGGTCAGTGTAGATGAAGTGGTATTGGCAAGTTCAGGACTGTCACTGAATAAATGAGGTGGTGACTTCCTCAGGTGGGGGGGGTGACTCATTATGCTAGATCAGGTACTGAATAATTACTGTCTTCAGTAAGGGGCTGAGCAGTGATCTCCTGCCTATAGTGGATCAGTACTGGTTTCCACTGAGCACCGAAGTGGGTTTGTCAGGAATGTGGAATCGGCTTTGGTGGTTGCCACATGGCAGCCTGATATTAATGCTTGATGGGGACTGCTGATACTGAGGCTACAACAGGACAGACAGGGATGTGGCTATGGGTCGGGAGGGGGGGGGGGGGGGGGGGGGGGAAGCAGAATGTGCAGCATGGGACTTTTTTTCTTCCTGAGAACATGGAGATAAAAAGGAAGGGGAAAAAAAGGCTCCCCCCCCCCCCCACCTCACCCCCTCAGAGGAGGAGTCCAGGTGGAAGGTTGATCCCAGAAACTCAAACACACCTTTTAACACAGGTGTGACCCTTTTCCATAAAAAAAACCCAACAACTTGTGTTCCATCTTGACCTTTGTAGCAGTGGTACCCGACGACCGGCCTGATGTAGGCGACGTTCTGCACAACCGACTCCATGACGCTGATGGCGACCCTGATGCTCCACCCCACGACACGCTGATCACCTTCAACGAGGAAGGGGCGGGCAGCGATGCTGGCAGTCTCAGTTCTCTGGGCTCCAGCAGTTCTGATGCTAGCCAGGACTATGACTATCTCAATGACTGGGGGCCCAAGTTCGCCAAACTGGCTGACATGTATGGCGCTGGGCAAGAATAAGAGATCCTGGGGGTTTCTTTGCCTTCATTCAACTCTCTTCCCACATTATTTTTTTAAGGGGTGGGTGTAGGGAGGGAGGGTGTCCAGTTTTTAATGATTTCTTTTCATGTGGATGATGGGGTTGAATGTTTAAGTCTGTGTGCTGACCTGGTTGTATGTGTGTTGTGTGTGGAGGGGAAAGGAAAGTTGGCATGCAAGCGTGTAAGGGTAAATGTGTCTAAGTATGCATTCATATCTATCTATGCATGTTGTGAGAGATGCAAGGAGAGAATATTTTGGAAAGGGAACGGTAGTGGTATTTTTTCATGCCCCTGCCCCCAAATGGGAGAGAATGACAAACACTACTTATCCTTTCAAGAAACGGCAACTACTACAGCTTTCTTTTTCGTGGGTGGGTTGGGGATGGGAATGGGTGGATGTTACATTCCTGCACTGGCATCAAAGAAATTTTTACAGTGAATACTTGTGAAATGATGTGAATGTTTATAATGAAATATTGAACAAATGAAATTATTGTTTTGTAAATATACATGTAAAGTCATGTCCAGTTTTGTTTTTGTAATTGATAATGAAAATATTTGTCAAAACTGATTACATGGATCTGAGATATTTGTGCGTAGTTTGATAAATGCTTGTAGTATTTAATCAACATTTCTTCTTTTTCCCCACTTTCGTTTTCATGTCATGTTGGTAACCACTGCCACATCAACCATAAGTTTTGAACTTGATTTGAATGCGGAATTGAAGTTCAGTTTAATTCTGCATCTTTTTTTAATCGTTCATTTTTGCAGTCTGACTTCCAAGGGAAAAAAAGGTATTGATCAGTAATCATTCCATGACATTGTCACTGATTCTTTTGTAGGGCGACCAGAATCAAATGGCTGATGATACATATCATGCTACAGGGAGATTGGGTGTTCATGTGTTTGTATATCTTCTCTTCTTTTTTTTTTGTCATGATCTTTGACTTTCATGAAGAGCATCACACCCCACATATGAAAAGATATGTTCTGTGTAATGTCGTCACCTGAAACTTTTCTAAAACTATGCACAGCAAAAGACTTAACCAAACAAACAAGATCCTATTTTTATTCACATTGTTGTCTTAACTTTTTATCGGTGAGGGAATGCCCTTCAAACCTGTTTCACTGTCGAAATTTGGGGGAGTAGATTCATCCTGGGTAATTTCCAGATGTTGAAAGAGTGCTCCAAAAGCATGGTGACAGGGGGAGTACCATGGGGTGATTTTTCGCCCAAATTTTTGATTCAAAAACTAGAAGGGGCATTGCCTTGTGTATATTTTCACTTTTTTTTTTTTTTTTGCAGGGTTTCAGAGTCCCTCAAACTTTCCCCTTTCCTTTTTTAAAGTGGAACACCTTTCATGGATTTCCATGGTTCCCTTTTTTTGGGACTTTTTTCATAAAAAGTAAGGACTTTGGGAATTTTGAATGGGATCTGGCCTTTCCCTGAACACCATTTTAATCCTTTCAGAAAGTTTTTTAACCCCCAAAAAAAAAGGGTTCTTTGAAAAATTTCTCATGTGGAGTGATGTAAAAAGGGAAAGGCAATCTTTTTGACAGGACAAAGTGGCAGTAGTGTATGTTGAAGAAAATTTTCCCCAAACCAAATTTTTGCTGCTTGTCCCACCCCATTTTGATATAAAAATTGAAGTTGCTCCAAATGGGTAAAAGGGTTATATTTTAAAAGTTTCAGAGTTATCCCCAAAACTTTAATGTGGTACCCCAAAATGACAACCGTATTCACTCTCCACCACATATACATTTTACTTCAAAAGCACAAAATTTTTTAAAAAAAGTTTTTAAAAGGGAAAATAAAAGTGTGATTTTTTTTTCGTTTGTTTTGTTTTTTTTAAAAAATCATTTGGGAAATTGGGCAGATTTCCCTTTATACACTTTGCTAATTTTATTGGAAATGTTTTTAAAAAGAAGCTTTTTGATTTTAAAATGCCGGACAAGATTCTATTTTCCCCCCCCTGTCATAACCCCCGGGGTATTGCAGAAAGAAGTTTTGGTTTTTTTTCCCTTTTTGGGGGGAGATTTTTTGGGGGTTTTTTATAGGGCTTGAAAAGCAAAAAAAAAAACAAGAAATTTTTAAAACAACAAAAAGAAAAATTTCATAATGATATCCCCTTAAAAAAACAGTTTTCTTGTGTATGCGCCGTCCTAATTAACCATGAACAAACAAAAAAAAAAGCCAAAATTGGGGTTTGTTAGGGAAAATTTGTCTGTGAAAATTTTTTTTAAAATGAAAAAAGTAAAATGAAAAAGAAGAGTATTTCCCCGCTGTAAAGTTTTTGGTAAGGCCCCCCCATGTTTGGAAAAAACTTTTTTTTCCACATGCTTTTCATCCATTTAAATTTTTTTTTTAACCTTTACAAGGTGCCCAAACCGAAGGGAAAAGAAGGAAAGACGGTCTTTTTCTAATGGGGATCAATTTATTTTATCCCTATCTCCTAAAATTTGAAAATGTCCCCAAAATTCTTGTTAATGCATCAAGAACATGCAAGGGAAACTCCCATGATGTCCTGGTAAAAACTTCCTTTTGCTTGGGATGGTCAACTGATATAATTTTTTAAACCGTTATATCCAGATTGTTGAACAGTTCATTGCATGTCTTGTATTTATCACTCATTGATGTTTTCATTTCTTTCCTCAGTTTACTTCTGCCGATAATTCCACATCTTCCAGAAATCACTGTATTTGTTGATGTTTGCTGTTTTAATTTTTTCTTTTTTTTACTCTGTTCTTCCTTCACTTTTTTTTTCCACCTAAAGAATGTCATGGTAAGATCTTTGATATAAATGTCGATATGCTTATACATTCACACCACTTTCTTCAGGATGGTAATTTAAAGAATTTCCGTACTTTCTTACCCATGTGTGTTACCATTATCAGAACAAGTATGTTTCATCAGTGAGAAGTGGATTTTGAAAACCAAAAGGGTGAAATGTAATCATAAGTAATGAAACTTCAGTTTTGAACATTTACCACCTCTTTAGTATGACAGACACAAAGGTCTGATGTTCTTCATTTCTATCAGTTGCCTGTACCACAGGCTATGTATTTCAGTGCAAGCTTTGCAGATGATGACAAGTCTGCACAAAGCACCTATCTACTTTTGTAGAAAATCCAATCTTGTTTTCAACAAAAATATGTGTAGTTGTTGTGTTGAAGGAGTGTATTAAAGAACAACTGACTATCCACCCTAACATTCCCTTTAGAGGGGAGGGTGGAGAGGAAACAAGCAAACAATAGTTCAGTGAAGGACGACTGTATGATACAGTAACTCATCAAATTTGGGGTGTGCATGCATCCCTAGGTAACAGTAGGGCAAACAGTGTTACCATGCATGTATCCACAAAAAATCGACCATTCTCTCTCCACACTTATATGTGCTTTTTTCAATTTATTTCTTTTAAAAGACCTCTAATTTATGCAGAAAAATTAACCTGAACGACAAGATCCTCTTCTGCTCATTTAACCAGGTGTGATTCTTCAACATTTAAAATGCTGGATTGACTTCTTGTTCACCTAGGTGTCGCCCACCCATTCTGAAAGTTTTCCCCTTTAAAAAGGAAAAAAAATTATTTGTTTAGTTTTTTGCTATAAAGGTGATTTTGACATGGACAGTTAGTCTCAAAAAGAGGGGCAGAGGATGGGGAGATTTCCATCATACCTGTTTATGAGAATATTTGGGGTGTGTGTTTATTCTCTTCCCTACTTTAGTTCACATTTTGGATAGGATGGTTTGTAGGGGAATGGGCCATATGCATTGATTTTCTTTGGAACTTTTTCAACTGTTCCTACAGTTTTGCTTTTAGTGCTTGATTAATGCATCTTTAAACTGTTATTTTACCTTTTTTTTTTTTTTTTTTTTTTTGAATAGAATTTGTAATGTGATTGATGTGTATACAATAAAAAAGTCAAAGAATGGCTTGTGGTTCTTAATGTGTTTTGCTGAGATAAAAACAGTGCTTACTGACAAAACCCACAGAAGATGAGAGAGAGAGAATATGATTTCACTCCCAAAATTTGGGGTTTATGAATCTTACAAAACATGAAAAAGTGGGGAAATTTTTCCAGAAAACCCACCATTGTTAAAAAAAACTTTTTTCTCATAGATCCCAGCATATTTTTACGGTAGAAATATTTTCAAAATAATGTACACCTTCCAAATAGTTGATTTGCTTTTTTTTTTAAAATGCAGTAACTTCACAATAGATTTTGCCCTTCCATCCCCTCCGAAAAGAAAAAAAAAGAAAAATGTAAAACAATTTTTGCAACAATTTGGTTAAGGATTAATTAGATTATGATTAATTCTGCTTCTGTCAGTAAGTTTAAAAATGCATGTTAAAATGTTGACGACACATAAGTAGGATTTTGTGTACCTCTCTCTCTGTCCGTCTTTGTGAGTGTGCGTGTGAGTGTGACATAGAATACCCAGCATTCACTATATCTGTCCTTATTGGTACACACGCACACACACAAAACACACACAGACACACACACACACACACACACACACACACACACAACACACACACACACCTGTCAGTTAAAGAACGTATAATCTGTTGGGTGTCTGGTAAGGAATATCCACTCATGCCTCCCGGAACATTCAGGGATCGACCCAATGTTATGCTCATTGAGGATTATTTGTATGTGTTTGCGTAACCCAATCTGCAGCTATTATGTTACTTACCAGAAGCTTTCCCTGCATTCCCATACCGAAAGGGTTTGTTGAACCAGCAGAAACAGGAAAGCATTTGGGTTTCCCTCTCCCTTGGCTGTTAGGGCGAAATCTAAAAATTGTTACTTAGAACGCTATTGTTTGCATCATGTAGAGCGCTGCTGTGTCTTCTGGGATGAGATTGTTTTCAGTGTGACTGTTCCTCATCATTTTCTTTTATGCCGTCGCTCCCGGTGGAGCATAGGCCATCAACGACTCTTCGCCATCGCACTCCTTTTCGGGGCTGTTCGGGTCATTCCAGTCCAGTTGGTCCCTTGTTGTTTCAACTCCGCCTCAGTGTCTCGTCTCCAGCTGTTGCGAGGCCCCCCTCTCTTTCTCTTTCCCCTGGGGGTTCCAGGTCAGGGCTTGGCGTGTGGTGCTGGATGCGGGCTTCCTGAGGTGAAATTCCGATCCAGCCGCACTTCCTTCGCAGTATCTGCTTGGCCACTGGTTCCTGTCCCGCACGCTCCCACAGATTTTCTTTTCGGACCTTGCCCCTGCCATCGATTTGTAGATGCCCTCAACAGGTGTTGAAGAATGTCTGAATCTTTTGTTGCACGTCGTGTTTTTCGCCACGTCTCGCATCCGTAGAGCAGAACTGATTTCACATTGGAGTTGAAGATGCGGATTTGGTTCTTATGCTGATTCCTCCAGATGCCCAGATGTTCTTGAGCATGACGAAAGCTGCTCTTGCCTTGCCGATTCTGGCTGTGACGTCTCGGTCCGTGCCTCCCTTTGGTCAACCACGCTTCCCGGGTAGACGAAAGACTCCACCCCCTGATGGCTCTCCATCGACGGGTGACTGGTGTTTTGGCATTGGTGCTGATTTTCATCACTCGGTCTTCTTTCCCGTTAATCTTGAGCCCTGTCCCGGCTGATGTGGTCTCCAAGCGAGTGGTCTTGTCCTGCATCTGGCTGTGGCTGGGGTGACGGGAGCGCCAGGCGCAGCGAAGTCAAGTCGTCGAGCTGCGTCCCAGAGTGTCCACTGTATACCGTTGTTTCTGCCTGTTGTAGGGGTTTCTTCATGATCCAGTCAATGACCAGGGGGAAAAGAGGAACGCGACAGCGGGCATCCCTGCCGAACCCCGGGTCTTCACCTCGAAACTTTCGGACAGGTGGCCGGCGGGGGCAATCCTGCAGTTCATGTCCGGGTAGGTGCACCGAAGAGGGAGATGATCTTCTCGGGGACTCCGTAATGCCAGCAGCTTCCACAGCATCTCTCTGTCCACACTGTCGAAAGCCTTCTCATAATCTATGAAGTTGAGATAAAGGGGGAGTTCCACCCAGCGACTGCCCACGATGATGCGCAGACTGGCGATCTGGTCGGGCAAAATGATTTGTTTCTGCCGGAAGCCTGCCTGCTGGTCTCGGAGCTTGGGGTCACGGCCCTCTTCATTCCCCTCCAGTAGAACCCTGTTGAGAAACCTTGCCTGCGTTGACGGGAGCATGATCCCCGTTAGTTGCTGCAGTCCCTGAGGTCTCCTTTCTTCGGCAGTTTGATTACGATTCCTCTTCCACTGAGCCGGTACCTCCCCTTCTCCCAGATCTTGCTGAAGAGGCTGATAGCATGTGACAGCTGCCCTCTAGTCTCTTTGAGGGGCTTCGCTGGTATCTCTTTCCGCCCTGCAGCCTTCCCATTTTTCAGAGTCATGATGGCCTTCTGATCTCTGCCTTGGGAGGGTTTCTCACAGCTATGGGCAGTCTGTCTCTGCAGGTGGGTTTCTGGTGGTGCGTCAGGGGCGGGCGGTTCAGCACTCCCTGAAGTGTCTCCCCATCGTTTCAGCTGTTCCTCGGTTGTTGTCAGTGGGTTTCCGTCTTGTCCTTCACGGCTTGTCTGTCTGCTGAACTTACCCGCAGCTTTTTGGGTCACCAGGTACAGGTCCCGAATTCCCCTGCCCGGGCTGCTGCCTCTGCTTGGCGGGGCCAGGTCGTAAAAGTATTCCCTCTTGTCCTTCTTGATGCTCTTCTTTACTTCTCCGTTCGCTGCTGTGTGCTCTTCCTGCCTTTGCCCTAGCTGCTCTTGTTGGGCTCTGTTCAGTGTAGCTTCCTTCTCTCTCCTGTTTCCAACTTGTGGATGGTGTCGGCAGAGATCCATTCTTTGTGCTGGGCCTTCTTCTTGCCAAGGATCTCTTCACATGTGTCATGCCAGAGCTTCTTGCCCGTGTTTTTTCCCCTGTGTCTCGATGTCCGTCTCACTGTCTTCTATCAGCTCTTGTAGCGGCTGGAACCGGATGGAAAGGCTGATCTGGAATGCTGCTTGTGTGTCCCTGTTCCGGACAGTCCGACATTGTACCTTTTACGTGTGTTGTTGGTGTTGGTGAATCCTTGAGGCGAAGTCTCACTGTTGTTAAAAGAAGGTGGTGGCTGATGACACATCAGCACCTCTCATCACTCGTACATCCGCCATATCTCCTGAATTTGCGGCTAATGCAGATGTGGTCCAACTGGTTCTCCGTGACATGGTTCGGGGATCTCCATGTGGCCTTGTGGATACGCTTGTGTGGGAAGATGCTTCCTCCTATCACCAGCTGGTTCAGGCGCACAGGTCTGCAAAACGCTCACCATTCTCGTTCATCTGTCCCAGTCCATGTGTCCCCATGATGTCCTCGAGCCTGTGTTGTCCCTTCCGATCTGGCGTTAAAATCTCCCATCAGTATGGTTATGTCCTTTGCTCCTCTTTTGTCTATCACTGTCTGTATTGCTGGTAGAAGTCATCTTTCTTCTCTTCTTCCGCATCATTGTGGGAGCATAGCACGGATGATGTTCAGCCGATGTCATTCTTCTTCGTGGTAAACTTTGGGTGTGATGAGCGGGGGTTGACAGGTTCCCATCCGATGAGTGCCCCTTGTGCCTCCGGTGCCAGCATCAGGCCACACCCTCAGTTTTGGGGGGCTCCATCCTCTGTGTGTCCTGATACAGCAGCTGTTCTCCAGATGAAAGTCTCAGCGTCCTGATTGTAGCCACCTTGTCTCACTCAGTCCTAGCACCCCCGATCTTGTAGTTTTTCATCTCTCTCGCAACTTGGATGGTTTTTTCCTGTTTCAAACATCGTCCTGATGTCCATGTGGCTACTTCGTTTTTGTCCTGGGTGTTAGAAGGGGGGTCGGCCTGCAGCTTCCCTTTTGGCTTTCACTGCACTGCGTCATAAGTCTCCGGATGGAGACCCTTTATTGCCCAGGTGAATGCTTTGGGTTTATTGTCGTCAATGCTTCTGTAACTCGTCTTTTTTACAGGCAGGGTTGTTAGCCCTACGCAAACCCCTTATCCTCGGGCGAGGTGGTCCTGCCTTAGTCGCCTCTTACGACCCGCATGGCAGGGCAGTGGGTCTATTCTATGCCCAACCCACAGGGGAAACTGTTCCTCATCACTTGCCATGAATCTTCATGCCGGCCACAGTCAAAGGGCTTCTTTGGAGCGCTAAAGTTTAGATCGTGGGTTGTGTTGAAAGCCTTCTCTGTTAGCTCCACGATGTTGAAGATCTGCTGAACAGATTGTAGTCGAGCTTCATTTTGGGCCCTTTTGCCCTGTGGTAGTTCTGCTGGCAGGTCTTTCACTTGTATGACATCCCTTTGTGAATGAACTGGCACTTCCTTGATCCACATTTTGAAGATTTGAACCCCTGATTTCAATTAACATCAGAAATAGTACAGTGATAAGGAATTGTTTGATTAAAAGAGTTAGACATAGAGGATTAATCATGGCTTTAAGCCTTAAACTTGCATCGGGAGACATCGGGTTCGTCCACCAAAGTAAAATATCCATGCGGGAATTTGCAATTTGAGAGTCACATGGAAACATAAAGCAGTTTGCCTGTGACGTCTGCAATACATGGTATCACACTAAATGTATTTAATGAATTCAGCAGTTTATGAAGCATTATGCAATAGTGATATATCTGGACTTGTTTTAAACCCGCGGGCTTCCAAACTTTAGTTCGAGACTTTTTGAAGATTCTAATGAAGACTGCAGGTCCCGAAAGCAACCGTTTTGACCCTATCTCACCAACCAATCCCCCAAAAAAAAACCTGAAATTTTGGGCCTAAGTTGCAATCCACCCCTGATTCTAAAACTGATAAAAAACCCAAATCATAAAGTGCAACTGAACCCCAAACCATTAAGAGAAAAGGATAAACTTAAATGCATAGTCGTAAATTTTAAAATCTCTTATCAAGAAAAAGGAAGAACTCAATAATTTAGTTACGAAAAAAACATTGATGTTGTAATGGAACAGAAACTTGCTAGAAACTGGAACATCCAGCAGTGAACTTCAATGGAGGATTTGATATTTATAGAAAAGGACAGACTTGAAAAAGAGGTGGGGAGTCTTGATTGCCATTAGGAAAACTTAGCCATGAGTTTTTATATCAAGGCAAAAATAGTGAAAGTTTATTTTGTAGGATTAATTTAAGAATAAGAGACCTGTCATTGTTGGATCATTTTAAACAGACCTCCAATTCAGATGAAAATGTATGTTTGTCTATCTGCAGAGACATTTTCAACATTGTTTTGGCCAATAGGAAGGCAATTTAATGGATTGGTGGAGACTTTAACTTACCAGATATTGATTGGGGTGAAGACCCATACTGGTAATCAATACAGTAAAAATATTAATACCAGTTTTTTGATGCCACCAAAGACCTTGGATTGGTGCAGTCGGGTTGAAGCACCAACTCGTGGTAAGGCATCCTGGAAATTATTTTTACCAATTGTCCAGGCCTTAAAGGCAATCAGAATTAATTGCAGGCCTGGTGATCATGACAAATTCTCTTAGAGAGCAACTTCAACCCTTTCAAAGAAACCCCTAAACGTACGATCAGACTTTGGAACCAACAGTTTTAAACCAAAATTGCGCAGGATAACTCAGATTTCATCGTCTTTTTTGAGGTCCCCATAGTGTTAAAGATAATGTTATTGACCTTTGGAAGTGTAAAAAACTAACTTGGAATTATTATGGATGACAACTACCTACTAAAATAACTTCAAGCAAGAACCACCACCCCATGGATTACTACAAAAACTAAACGTTTGTTGAGAAGGGAAAACAACGTTTCTTTAAGAAATTGAAACTAACATCCAAATTTCCAGAAAGATTACTGGTTAGGTAAAAAACATATTAAGAAAAGGGTGTCAAAAGAGAATGTAGGCTTGCTCACTCCAATTATGTTAATTCAATGATTCAGAAGGTGATCATCAAAACAAGAAATTATGGTCTTACAAAAGGAGTAAGAACAGGAAAAACATGGGATTCCAGACCTGAGAAACAACCAGAATAACCTAAACAGGACCCGAGGAAAAAAACTTACTAAACAAGCAGTTTTTGTTCATTTTCCTCAAATCCCAACCTTTAATTAACGTTAGACTAAAAAGATGAGATAAACTCCCTGAAATGCATAACATCAAAGTAAACAAAGCGGGAGTATTTAAGTTACTGCCCAAACATCAATGAAAACAAAGCTACTGGCCCGATGGCGTTCCTGCAAGCTTTTAAAAATTAAATGTGCCAATGAATTGAGTGAGGTATACCAACTGCTTTACCAAGCTTCACTGGATCAAGGAGTAATACCTGATGAGTGCGAGATGCGAGCATTGGGTTCCTTATTCAAAAAGGGGGACAAAACAAAAGCAAGAACTAAAGACCGTATCCTTTCATCCATATCAGCTAAACTACTTGAACACATAATATATAGAAACAAATGGACCATCTTGACAAAAATGACTTCTTAAATAACGCCCAGCATGGTTTTAGACAGCGAAGGAGTTGTGAGACCCCAACTATACAACTGCAGTGATTTTAATAACTGTCTTAACAACAGACAGCAAATAGAAGCAATTTTATTTGAATTTTTCTAAAGCCTTTGATAAGGTTTACCATGAGGCCTGCCCGCTTAAATTTGAACACATTGGCATTGGCGGTTCTTTGCAAAATGGGCTAGATCATTCCTCGTAGGGAGAATGCAGAAAGTTGTTGTGGAAGGGTCGTCCCTCCCATTGTAAAACCATCTTGTCAGGTGTAACCACAGGAACTGTTTTGGGCCCTTGTTTTCTTAATTTATAAAAATGACAAAAGTAGAAATCTCCTCCCTGGAACACTATAAGGCTTTTGCGATGACAGTTTAGTATAAAGAACAATTAGAAGCAAGAATGATACACGCATTCTACAAGAAGATCTAAACGCTTACAAGAGTGGGAAAGAACTTGGAAAATGGAATTTCATCCCCAAAAGTGCCAAGTGTTGCGTATATGTAACAAACCTCACCAATTGGATCAGATTATTCTATTCATAATACTATCTTAATGAAACAATGCTGCAAAATATTTAGGTGTGATTAAAGATAGTCGTCTTAAATGGAAAGAACATACAATTAGTATGTAAGAAAGCAAATAACATCTAGCTTTCTTATACAGGAATATCAATGACTGCCCCCAAAAGGTAAAAGACGACTGCTACAAAACACTGGTTAGACCAGTACTGGAATATGGTTGCTCAGTTTGGGATCCTTACCATCTAAAGGATATTGATAACCTCGAAAAGATTCAGAAGAGAGCAGCACGGTTCGTAACAGGGAACCACATCAGAGAAAAGGGGAATACTAGGAAGAACATGAGGAAATTAGAATGGAAACCCTTAGAAGAGAGAAGAGCTTTTATCAAACTTAACATCTTTTTCAAAGGCAGAGCTAAAGTAATTGATATTCCAATGGAACAACTAGTATTGAATAAAAGTAGCACCAGGAGTGGCGGTCAATGTATATACCATACCTGCATCCAATATTGACAGCCACTTACATTCTTTTTATCCCAGTTCTGTACGGCTGTGGAACTCACTGCCGGGTGCCATCAAGATTGCCACAAATGCAATCTCATTTAAAAAACAAATTGATTCGACAGTTTTTGAGGTCTGCGTATTGATGAGTTTCTATTTTTACTTCCCCAGATGTTTTACTATTGCCTGGCCTGAGTTTGGCCATTTTTTAACTTCTTGAATATCGAGTGCGACCCCTTGTTGCCAAATTTGCTCCAGGGGCCAACAGTCTGAGTCGCACTGTTTTATGTTATTTTATTTTACTTTGTAAACATGCGCGCTGGTGACCTACTCGTTTTTGAGTGAACCAGTGTTTTAGGAAGAAGAAGAAGAAGAGAAGAAGCACCAGTCTCCAGAATGTGTAACTGTCGACAACCTGGTCTGGTATCATGGTGTAGCTTAATTTTTTTACAGTTCTTTACAGAACACTTTCTGCTTCTCTCACTGGTTGATCCATTAGAGAGAGAAACATTCTTTGTAGCCAACGCCAGGTGGTTGTGATTTTGGTACCTTCACTTATCAAAGGCTCATGTGCTGTTGCTGTCTTCATTCTTGCTTTTATTGGAACTGCATTGGTTGATGATGTTATTTCTCTGTTCTGCTTGATGTTTCTGTTGGTCAGTGTGTGCTAGGTGGCCTCTACTCTGGGACCCCTGAATTTTCTGTTCCTCTTTTTCACAACCCATAGGCTCAGAATGTCGCCGGCAAGTTATGGTTTGATGTACCCCCCGTTTTAGTTTTGACTTTGTTTTCGTAAAGGTTCCTCCTCTTTAGCTGCTTTGTGAAGTGTTTTGAATAATGGCACAGAATCATGATTCTTCATGTGATGGTGTGGAGGGAAAGGGATGTGCAGGTGAAGACAGCAGATGGTAATGTGTAGAAGCCAAGGGACAGCAGCCAGTCAAGAAGACACGGAGGATGAGGTGTTTTCTCCTTTATTTACTTCTTCCACGCCAGTCGCTCACATCAGGGAACACTGATCAACTCTCACACAACGCTCTACTTTACAAGAATAGAACGGGGCCGCAGAGCCAGCAACACGGTGCCAGAGACGAAACGGGCCTCACGAGGCCGGAACCGACAGAAATTTGTTTTCTATCGGAGCTTCAGTGTTGTCTGCTCGCTGTCCGTTCAAACTATTAGCACATATTTACTATCGATGAAAACCTCAGAACCCAAGGAATAAAATGCAGTAAGTCACATTTAACAATTTTGTTCCTGTACAAATCTTTGCTGATTAATGTCCCAGAGTGAACCCACTTTTAAGTGTTGCGTCATATTTTCTTCTGTTTCAATAACAAATACTAAAGAGCGTGGAATAATTTTACAATGAATGAATACTGGCATTTGTTCTTTTCACACATATAAACTTCATTTCTGAGATATGTCTAAGTGAGAATTCTGTTATTAAAAATTACTAGAAAACAGCTGACTTTCACTTCGCCGGGCCTTCAGCACCTGCTTTTGATACAATTTTCAACTGAAAATACTCTGTTGAAATGGTCTGTTAAATAATAAATTCTATGCATTTTCAGTTGTATTCATAACAGAAATGGAGTCATTAGCAAGATTTCGATCGGGAAGTCCGAATTTCGTAGAATGATAATTTGGATCAAAACTCCGACGATGAACGAAGAAGGTGACTTGCTCAAGGGAACCGGCGTCGTCGGTCATTTCGTATAGTCCGCAAGCCTGTGCGGAAAAGATCCTAAGCATGTAATATACGAAATGAGACCTTATGGACATTACTTTAACGTGTGTGTTTTCAATTTCTCGGTTTTCCTCTTACTTTTTGTGAAATCAAGAATATTCAATGTTCATTCGAGGGACGATTGAAAATGGCGCCAAGATCACTTGTGCAAAATACCAGTTTAGAGAAAATATGGGCTTCTCAGCCCAGTACGGTGTAATGAATGAAATACATTAATTTTGTGACTTAAGCGACACACATTCAACTATGTAGGTCGAGGTATTCGTAATTTAAAGAATTTTACACAATGAAAATGAGATTCACAACCAAGGAAGGTAAGGGGCAGATAACTCTGAATAAAACATCATCCACGAAGGGTAACCAAAAACAATATATAATATATATCACGTTAGCACCCGCTACATTCAATCATCCCTAGCAGGCTGAGTGCGCAGACCTGCCTGTGTCACCTAGATTGCCTTGAAGACTGCGCAGTCTCGGCACCCTATCCATAGACACATTTGCCTGGGTCTTCTTTAAACTTGACCTGTCTGTCGTCAATACCACATGGCATGATCACTGACACTGTCAATACCACAGAAGGTTGGGGTTGCTGCTTGTTTTGCTTCATCAAAATGAAAACTACTGGGTGTGAACTGAACTCGGTGGTTGGGTGTGCCTCACCAAGTTTGCATACCATTCCATCCTTTGTGGTATCTTCTGTGGAGGGCTTGAAGAGCTCAGATGGGGGTGCCAGAACAGCTCAGTTGGTAGAACGCTGGCCCCTTTGATCACGTAAAATCCCATCACTAACTTTCAGAAGAGGTCAGTTTGGCCGTTGGTATGGATGACACGTTACACATACATACACTCTGCATGACAAATCGAAAGAATGAAGTCAGGAAACAGAGTGAATGATAATGACGAATGACACGGGAAATGACTGAATGAAGCGCCGGGAGGCAGCTCTTCGTCGTGCTCCACCCACGTAGGGAGCCCGTTGTGTAAAAGAGATGTGGGGTTGTAAAGCGCTTAGACCTTGGTCTGTAGCCGAGGAAACGTGCTATATTTGTACTCTTAAAATAATAAGAAGATTGGAAGGTCGGAGTGTGGTTGCGACATGTTTTAGAAAACCACCAGCACCTTATCATTAGTTGTTCATGAAACCCAAAGGGGTTCCATTGTGCCTGCTCGCCACGGATTATATGCATCTTCTCTAAGGGCCCCTTTGCCCGTTTAAAACCCCAAAATGACAAGTTTCAACATCACTTTTGGGGTTCTCTCAAAATTCCTTCAACACCACAATCGTGGTTGAAGGACTAGATGAGGATATGTTCTGTGATTGAGCACAGATTGTATTCTGCAATTGGTGCTGTGTTCACTCTCTGTGGGATTAAAAAAAAAATAAATAAATAAAAACTGGCTATTGTGCTTGTTTTATGTTAGGGTTACTCTGACCACATGACCAGAATAATTCCCCCCCGATTTCTGAACCCTCCTCGTTCTGTCGTAGCGGCCCCCTCCCCTCTCTCCTTTTT
>CM031609.1:82767196-82819995 GCA_018398815.1 Conus ventricosus | reverse complement strand
CATTCCTATTCAGTTTTTTGTTGGAGATGGTAGTGGATGACTGCGAGGCTGCGGCTGCATCAGGTTCAGAGTCTAATCCGCCGGATACAACTCCCTGCCGAGCCACAGCCACCACGGCAGGCGAGAACAGCTTTCTCAATGTGGCCACCCTCCTGTACGTGGGCGGAGAGGTCGCAGGAGCACTCATTTCCCTCCGCCAGCGTCATCACTGGTGATGGCTTCGAGGGATGCGTGCGGAATCTGGTGCATAACAGCAAGGTTGGCATGAGGGTGGGGTGGGTTGAGTCGGGGGTGGGGGGCATGCCAAGCAGGAGGGATTGTTGATGATGTATGTCTTCTTCTTCTTTGTACACTCAGACAGGAACCCCAGAGGCATTGACGAAGGCTGCTGTATGGCAGATGCCCTCCAGTGATCCATAAAGCTTCTCCATCGTTGATGTGTACGTGTCAGCAGGCCAGGTCTCTGCTCTTAGCTGTTGATGTGTGGGACAGTCCTGCAGAACGTGTTCCACAGTCATTGGCGCTGTACCGCATGGGCAACTTGAAGACTTGCAAATGAGGAATTTTGTGAACATGTGGATAGTGTCTGTCAGAATTGAAGCTGCTTACATTAGTCCTGTCCAGGTGCTTGCTGGCTGGGATGTTGTGCTCCCAGGTCATTACTTCTGTTTGGGGAGGGATGTTTTCACATATATTGGATGGTTGGCTTTCCCCTCTGTCAACAGTGCATAAACTACCAAACCAATTGTTATGAAACTTAGAGGAAACATGGAATGCAGCCTGTGGACAAATCTGTTATATTGTGATATGGTTAAAGGGATCAAAGGATGGATTTAGCAATTGTTTCTTTTTCCTTTTCTTTAGTATTGCAAAATTTTTAATCTTTTGTTTTATCTCTTCACAAGTATCTGAGAAATAAGTCCTGGATTTTAATTTTTTAAGAAAAGGGTTTAATATGTTGATATCTAAGAATTTGTCAGATTTGATGTGGATCTAGGGTACAAACCTCATCCAGGGAACAAAATAACAGAGGGGATAGCTGTCTAGTCTCGGCATTTTAGCATGCTGAGCTACCAACCTGCTGGTACTAGTAGCTGAGATTATGTTGATTCAGTTAGGAACAACTAGTTGTAGCGTATGTGTGATGTGTCAGGAGCTACAGTGGGGATGTGGGTGATGCTTGATCAGTGTTGGTGGTACTGTTCAACCTTGGTAGAGGACTGGGCGCTTCTGAGCCCTCTTCTAGTGGCAGATGTTTTCAGTGGGCCGTGTGTGTGTGGTCATGTGAATACATTTTCACAGATTTGGGCATAGGGTGGGGAGTCGCTGTTGTCAATAAGGAATGTTTCATAGTTCATCAGCCATATTTGGTATGTCTACAAGCATGTTTCGGTGTGTGCTTTCTTTTGAAGATATGTATGTGTGAGTGGCTTGTTTCTATAATTGAATTTGTAGTTATGTTGGTGTCTGTTCAATGATGGTGTCATGATTGATAAGTATAGTACTGATGTATTGTGATGACTCGGTTTCAGCTGTTGCGTTTCCAGCACTGAACAAATGATTGACAATGAATATTGCTGTGTCTATCATGTGTTTATATAAGGCATTTTTACAGTAGCCCTTTTCCATTTCCTTTTAATGACACTACTATGCCACTCGTTTGGCCTCTCCCGCACAAAGCCACATCCTGGTTCAGGTTCAGAGACTGTCCACCATGGGTACCGAGTCACCTTGGTGGTGTTCAGTGGTGCCTGTTCTGATCCAGCATATCACCTTCCAATTCCCCATCCAGTGACTGCTGACAATGGTGGTAGTTTAGTTCTGGGGCCGGGAGTGAGTGAGTTAGCAAGCATTCTCAAGAAGTTGCTTTATCCCTCCAACAACAGTGCCCATGACCTTGCTGAGACTGAAGACAAGGTCATGACCTGACCTGACCTCAGGCATGGACGTGGAGAGGACGTCCAAACTGAGGTCACCAAGAAAGCAGGGCACGAAGGACCACAGCGCAGGAGACTGTTCCATGTCAATGAGTAAAGATGAGGAATGTGAACTGGTGGAGTCCCCCGTCGTCTTTTGACTGATGACAGGACTGTGCCATGCTTCCCTTCCTTTATCATAGTTTCATGTACGCCCAGGAGACACATACACCTGCAGCGTGGGTCAGGAGATCGGAGTAACACCACCCGTCATCCACTGAAGTGGAGAAATCTCAGCTATGTGGTTCCAGTCTTTCTGTTTCTGGCAGCCTGCTCAACAACGCTAGATGGGATCTGATTGGGGCTGAAAATCCCTTCAAGTTTATGTCTGTTAGGATTCAGACTGACAGCTTCCCAGCCCTTTACCAGCAACACTGACACAGCAACATGGTGGGTGGATGGTATTACTTCCCCTTTCTCCTTCACTCCATTTGAAAATGATGTCTTTGCATCTAAAAATTAGAAAGAAACAAAAAAAAGGTACATATGACTGTATACAGATGCATATATATGTATATGTGTATGGCTGTCTGTGAAAAGAAAAAAAAATGCCCTCAGATCAAACTCTTATCCCTTCCGCAGTACTACGACCTTCACTACAAAGAGACCCCAGGTGTGCCGTCAGGGCAGAATGGCTGTCCCCCAGAAGACGAAATCTGTGCCACTCAAAATTGTGGGGAGCATGGCATCTGTGTGACCACCTTCCAGCCCCCTCAAGCCTCCTGCGTGTGCAAGCCAGGGTGGAGGGGGTCCCAGTGCTCGCAGAGTAAGTGTGCAGAATCTATAGTGCCTTGCGTGAGGGTAAAATAGTTAACTGTTTTTTTTGCATTTGAGCTGGTAATTCTTTTTTTTTTTCTAAGCTATAAAGGGGAGGATTCATTCAGTTTATATTAGTGATGTTTTTAGTCTCCCCATCTCCCTCTCTCTGTCATGTTTTCTCTCTCTCACTGTCTGTCTCTCTCTCTCACTCTCTCTCTCTTTCTCCTTCCTTCATCTGTCTGCCTAGGTCTTGCTCAGTCACTCTCTCTTTTTAGTATCTAAACACTTACTGCATCCAAAAAGAATATAAAACAATTACCCCAAATCTTGGTGCAGGTCGAATTACTTCTATGGGCATGCACATGCACACACTCACTCACACACACACACACACACACACACACACACACACACACACCACACACACACACACACACCACACACACATGTGCGCACATACAGACACACATATGAATGCACACAAGAATGTCTGTTGACATTTTATGTATTCTAATTTGGCAAAATAGTTTAAGTAATGGTGATCGTGGCCAGTGAACTATGGTGACTGTGGACATATGACTACGGCAGGGTTGAAACACTGGTCAGCAGACACAGAACTGGATAAATTAGCTTCATTTAGTAACACCCTCATTTCTGATCAGACTCGTGGCACTCAGGATGGAAGACAGAAGGCCGAAAGGTACAGGGAGCAAAACCCAGGCCATTGGATCTCACTGACCATTCATTGTGTGTACCACTTGGGCAGTTGGTTGTGCTCGGCATTTATATATGTCTGTATTTTGTCATGTGACATGTTAGTACAATGAATTACCTATTCCTCAGTTATAGTAGTAGTGCGTTGTTGGAAAATGTGTGTCACCTGGAAAGTGTCATGTCACAAAGACCTCAGTCAGCAACAGTCATTTAGTTTGCAAAAGCTCATGTGGGTACAGAGAGAGGAGTGTATGTGTGCGTGCATGTGTGTGTGTGACTTAATATAACACGACAGGTTTAAGCTGTGTGTGTGCGCACACGTTATAAGTGTGCTCCATGTTTCATTTCTTGTTGGATCAACCAAGAAGAACAAATCCAGAAATGTTTATGTTTGTGTATTGTTGAGGGTGACTGCTATTACCCTACACAGATTATATGCAGCAGAAAATCCTGGAATATGATTGAATTGACTTTTAGTGTTTACTCTGTAACAAAATGTTCTTAAAATGAGTTTTCTTTTCTCCAATCTGTCGGGCTAAAAACCCCAAGTTCTTGTCATGGATGGGTCCTTTTCTTGGTATGCTATACCATATATGCACATTATATTTCTGCTTGCATCTTAGCATGGACATAGGCACATGGTGGACTTTAACTATAGGATTTATAGTTTTGTTTTTTTAGGGGGATAGTATTACTACCCTGTCTTTCTTTGTTTTCTTGAACTCTCATAGCAGATGATCATACGTCAGAAATGGAGAATATATCTGTGGTCATACTCCTAGCTAGCCTACCACCAGTTTCTCCCTTTGCTGTGTACAGACACAATGGTTCGTGACCTCAAGGACCGCAGCTTCATCCATTGGCAGCTGAATAATGGCGCAACGCTGCCCAATTACCTTCTGGAGATCCAGGTCATGTACCGCACCTGGGACACTGACGGCGTGCTGTTCACAGCGTCCTCTCCTGACAACACCAAGCGTGTCACCATGGAGGTCAGTGTCAACAGTCACAGGGCAAATCATGTTACACTATAGAGAGGTATAGAAACTGGGGATACAAGTAGTACACTGTTCACTGCATCCATTCCTGACGACACCAAGAGCATCAGCACGAAGGTTGGTGTGAATAAGTCGTAGGGGAAGTCTTGTTACACTATAGAGAAGTATAGAAACTGGGAATACAAGTAGTACGCTGTTCACAGAGTCCACACCTGACAATACCAAGCAGTTTATCATGTAGGGTGCTAGGTACGGCTGTGACACAGTGCAGTTTCTCAGAATTGACTAGAGCACCCGGTATTCTGAAGCACCTGTGTACAAAGCTAAACTGGTTTTTGTATCCAGTTATGAAAAAATCTTCAGGCAAAGTTGAAGTAAACACACTTGAAATGGGGTGTAAAGTAATGCTTTTTCAAAACACATTACAAGACAGGCGAGTGGATTTTCAAAAATATGTCTGCTTCAAACCTGACAAATTATGCGCATAAAAATGGACAGAACAGTACTACGCAGAGGGCTCTACGGGTATGGTGGAGCTCATTGGTGGCTGTTCTGATCAACATGGGACATGACCTACTAGGCCTGGTTTTATGTTTGTTTGTGATGTCTAAAGAAAACAAATTTGTCAGAAATTCACTTGCCTGCTTTGTATTGCGTATTAACTTAGTGTTACTGTACACCTTGTTTTGTTAATTGTGTTTTACGTTGGTTGCAATAACACCTCAGTTTGTTACGGTCTCCTCACTGTTGCCTTCTGTTAATATAGAGGATGCTGGAAATATTTCCCCACAGTTATTGTTTATGGATGTAATTGGTTATTATAGCTGTTTGTTAAGAAAGAGGATATTAGGAATGTTATCCACAAGTAAATGATTACTATTGTACGGCTAGCTGTTGAGAAAGGGGTTACAGTTGATATTTCTCATCAATAGATAATTGCTGCCGCTTTCTGTTAAGAGAGGAGGTACCACAAATAGTGCCTGAGAGTAAAGAATCATTATTGTTGTCTGTTCAGACTGGGTGTATTAGAAATCTTGCCCACCAGTTAAAAAAAAAAATGATTGTTGTCTATATTTGTTAAGAGAAGGGCACTGCAAATATTTTCCATTAATCAAAAACCATACTTGGTTTTCAGTTAATGGAAGGGTACATTGCAAATGGTATCCATCAGTGAATAATCCATGTTCTTCTCTGACTCCTCAGCTGAAGGACAGACATCTCCAAGTGGTCTACAATCTGGACAACCAGGACAACATCTTGATGCTGAGCAACGTCAACGCCAGCGACGGCTTCTGGCACGTGGCTCGCTTTAAGCGGGTCATGTACGTGGCCACCTTGACTCTGGACCAGGGTGAAGGTCGCAACCACGCCTCCCAGCGCCAGTTGGAGGGCAATGTGTACATGGCCCTGACCAGGAGTTCCCCGATGTACGGCGGGGCCAGTGTCACCAACCCGTCTGGGGCTCAAGTCATAGACCGTGATCTGGAAGACAGTAAGTAACCTACCACATACAGAACTTAGATAGAAAGGTGGTTTGTTGTGGCTGGTGGCTGTCCTGTTATGTGGTGGCGTTGAGGGAGGGTAGTGAAAAGAAACTTTCGTTTGGGGGAATAGGACCTTGGTCTTGAAGACGTTGAGTGAGCTGTATGAAAGAGTGTTTTACTTTGTTCTGTTTTTGTTTTTGTTTTGCTGGAGTTGACTTGAGGAAAGGAAGTGCCTCCTGGACCTCCCTGTAGAATTTCAGGGATTTTTTTTTTCTTGTCTTCAGTGCCTGGTTCAACATCTCCATTGTAGTCCATTTCTGAAGCATTTTTAAACTTTCAGGGTGCTTTGAATTTCTTTTGTATCCAGGAAATGGATTTCTTGGGTAATTATGATTTTTTTTTTCATGTGCTCGTTTTCTTTAGAACATTTCTTGCGTGCTGCTAAACAGAAAAGGGGAATGCTATCAAAGTGAACGCTAGTGTAAGGCAGCCATGTTACTGTAGAAACAGAGTTGTGGAGTGTGAGATAGGCTGTCTCCATCCAGAGGGGGCCGCTCACTCACACTGGCTCCATAACCAGCAGTTAGTGCTGTCAGTGCGAGGCTTGGTAGCCGTCCCACTGGCTCCACAACCAGCAGTGAGTGCTGTCAGTGCGAGGCTTGGTAGCCGTCCCACTGGCTCCACAACCAGCAGTGAGTGCTGTCAGTGCGGGGCTTGGTAGCCGTCCAAGTGGCTCCACAACCAGCAGTGAGTGCTGTCAGTGCGAGGCTTGGTAGCCGTCCCACTGGCTCCACAACCAGCAGTGAGTGCTGTCAGTGCGAGGCTTGGTAGCCGTCCCACTGGCTCCACAACCAGCAGTGAGTGCTGTCAGTGCGAGGCTTGGTAGCCGTCCCAGTGGCTCCACAACCAGCAGTGAGTGCTGTCAGTGCGGGGCTTGGTAGCCGTCCCAGTGGCTCCACAACCAGCAGTGAGTGCTGTCAGTGCGGGGCTTGGTAGCCGTCCCAGTGGCTCCACAACCAGCAGTGAGTGCTGTCAGTGCGAGGCTTGGTAGCCGTCCCACTGGCTCCACAACCAGCAGTGAGTGCTGTCAGTGCGAGGCTTGGTAGCCGTCCCACTGGCTCCACAACCAGCAGTGAGTGCTGTCAGTGCGGGGCTTGGTAGCCGTCCCATTGGTGCAGAGGTCACTAGATTGTAAAAGCTGGAAATCTTTGATTAACATTTTTCGCCAATAACCTTAGTATTACAAAATTGTCATTTTCTTAAAAATCATCGTCACATGCAATTGTTACTTCATAGACTGTAAAAAAATCATTACATGCAATTGTTACTTTATAGACTGGTAAAAGACATGTTAAATAATTTCATATGCAAACCTTTAACATGCATCGGGCAGATAAGGAGAAATAAATAGATATCTTACTATTTATAGAACTAGCATAGAGTAGAGTCACTCGTGTGATATTAAAATATTTTGTCAGGCTGAAGATGGTAGGTTTTGAAAATGTAGGGGACCTGTTGGTTTGAAAAAAGAATCGAGACCCTACTTTCTGATGAAAATAAATATCTAGGATGAGCTTTTCATCTTCAGAGGAGTACAGGTGGTCATTGCTTGATAGACAGAGCAGCAGTAATCAAGGTCAAGACATTTCGTACTGCTGTGGTTGTGGCAACAGAAGAGAACATCGATGATGCGTGGGATGTGGGATGAAGGGTAGGTGGGAAATGGACTTGCCTGAACCAAATGGAGTCAGATGGGATAGAGAGATGGAAATGAAGGGGAAATGGTGGGCCCATAGCTTGGTGGGGTATGAGAGAAATAACTGCTGATGACATATTTGCAGAAACAAGAACTTAAACATTCATCTGCTACTCCTTGCAGTGACTGCCACATTCACTTGCTGTGTTTGTCATCAGGTGTTGTTGGAATTGTATCTGCATGTACCCTTCATCTTGCTGTTGCATGTGTTCATCACATGTATCGGTCAAATAGGCAAATTGCCTCCCTTGTTATGCTCTGCACACGTGCCTTTCATCTTGCTGTTGCATGTGTTCATCATACATGAGTCAAATAGGCAAATTGCCTCCCTGGTTATGCTTGGCTTTGCTCTTTTTGCAGCTATTGTTTACATATCCCTTGTTTACATGTCCTACTTCAGTGTCATGTTCTTGTCCAGCTTGTGTCCAAGATGTTCGACTGAATGGGGACTACCTGCCTATCAAAGATTCAGAGAACTCACTGTCCACACTGGCCAGCTTTTTGGGCGACGAAAATGTAGAGGATGGCTGCAGTCGAGATAACACCTGTGTGCCCGTCAACAACTGTAACTTCAACGAAATCTGCGTCCCTCTGTGGGGGCGTCATGAGTGCAGGTAAACTTCCAGTGGATTGGTGGGGTGTAGGGGAAAGGATTTACGCATTGGTTCTTAGGTGGAAGTGGATGTCCATGTATGTAGTGCACAACAGGTAAGTCACTGAAACAGAGGGTGCATAAAGTAAAGCCTGATCAGTCATTCACAACACATGGAACAAAGTGTTTGACGAAGCTTTGTGAGACAAAGGGTTGCCTCCCCTTTCCTATTTTAAGGAAAGGTACAACACCTGAAAGCCCCCAGAAAAGTTCCAACCAATTCTGAAAATTTAGTATGGCAAGTAAAATGTTGAAGCTTTGAATTCTGTGAATTATTAATTTTATAATCCATCTTGAGGCTACCTGTTGCCAGAAAATTGTAAAATTTTAACTGTATTTAAGAATAAACTATACGACCGCTGTGATTTTTGTGTGAATCTTTTTTTTCCACAATTCAGCAACTAAAAGCATACAGTTTGATGCAAAATTTGTAGAGGCTTTCACTCGTAGAGACAATGCATTTAGAAATGTTCAAAATACAGACCTGAACATGTTGCATGACATACACACATGCACGCACACACACACACACACATGCACACACACACACACACACACACACACACACACACACACACACACACACACACACACACACGGACGTGACACACACACACACAGACGCCACACACACACACACACACACACACACACACACACACACACACACACACACACACACACACAGACACGTGTGTACACACACACACACACACACACACACACACACACACACCAGCAGTCCTCATTGTACGTTGTATGTCTACTGGTCAGGTGCGCCCCCGGCTACCATGATACTGCCAGCAGCCAGTGCGAATCAGACTGCCAGCCTGACAATCCCTGCTTTTTAGATGTGCCATGCTCAATAGACAACGGTACCTTGGTGTGCACCTGCGCGATTGAACCCTGGTATGGCACCATGTGCAACCTGTACCCCACAGCAGAAGATGAACCTGCTATGGGCATGGCCACCGGTGGCATTGTGGCTATTGTTGTGTCCATTCTCGTCATTATCAGTGAGTAGTTGTTTGCTCTAACACAGCAAGCAGTACTGTTGTTCCAATTCTTATCATTGTGTCTGTCCTTCTTGTTGTTGTGTAGCGCTGTAATTGTTCCTGTTATCAGCGAGTTTTGTTGAAGAGTCTCCTTGTTACCAATGAGTAGTAGTACGTTTCTTCTTCTTGTTATCAGGAGCGTTATAGTTATGTTATTTCCCCTTTTTATTTGCGATGGGTGTTTCGTGTGCATTGTTCTGCTATCAGTCAGTGGTATTGCGTGCATTTTTTAAATTATCAGTGAATGGTATTCTCTGTGTGTGTGTTGTTTTTTTTTGCTACCGGTAGAATTGTGTCATGTCTTTTCTTCTTTCCACCAATAAGCATAGTGTGTCTGTTCAACTTATGATCAGCGAGAGGTATTGTCAGCATTCTTTTCATAAGTGGTAGTTTCCAGTGGGTGGTATTATGCATGTTCTTTTTTTTTGCCAATGAGTGGTACAGTGTTCATTCTCCTTGTTACCAGCTAGTGGTATTGTCTGTGTTATCCTTATTACCAGTAAGTGGCATTACGTGCATTTCCCTTGTTACCAGTGAGTGATATTGTGTGCCTTCTTCCTATTGTGTGTGTTTTCTTTGTTACCAGTGAATGGTATTATGTACATTCTCATTGTTACTAGCAAGGAGTATTGTATATGTTCTCCTTTTACTTGTGAGTGGTAGTGTGTACATTTTCCTTGTTACCAGTGAGTGGTATTGTGTGTGTTCTTTTTGCCCCAGTTAGTGGAATTGCGTTATTGTGTGTGTTCTTATTACCAGTGAGTGGTATTGTGTGTCTTCTCCTTATAACCAGTGAGTGGTATTGTGTGTGTTCTCCTTATTACCAATGAGTGGTATTGTGTGTGTTCTCCTTATTACCGTGTGAGTGGTATTGTGTGTGTTCTCCTTATTACCGGTGAGTGGTATTGTGTGTGTTCTCCTTATTACCAGTGAGTGGTATTGTGTATGTTCTCCTTGTTACCAGTGAGTGGTATTGTGTGTTCTCCTTATTACCAGTGAGGGGTATTGTGTGTTCTCCTTATTACCAGTGAGTGGTATTGTGTGTGTTCTCCTTATTACCAATGAGTGGTATTGTGTGTGTTCTTATTACCGGTGAGTGGTATTGTGTGTGTTCTCCTTATTACCAGTGAGTGGTATTGCGTATGTTCTCCTTGTTACCAGTGAGTGGTATTGTGTGTTCTCATTACCAGTGAGTGGTATTGTGTGTTCTCCTTATTACCAGTGAGTGGTATTGTGTGTTCTCCTTATTACCAGTGAGTGGTATTGTGTGTTCTCCTTATTACCAGTGAGTGGTATTGTATGTTCTCCTTATTACCAGTGAGTGGTATTGTATGTTCTCCTTATTACCAGTGAGTGGTATTGTGTGTTCTCCTTATTACCAGTGAGTGGTGTTGTGTGTTCTCCTTCTTACCAGTGAGTGGTATTGCGTGTGTTCTCCTTATTACCAGTGAGTGGTATTGTGTGTTCTCCTTATTACCAGTGAGTGGTATTGTGTATGTTCTCCTTATTACCAGTGAGTAGTATTGTGTATGTTCTCCTTGTTACCAGTGAGTGGTATTGTGTGTGTTCTCCTTATTACCAGTGAGTGGTATTGTGTGTTCTCCTTGTTACCAGTGAGTGGTATTGTGTGTTCTCCTTATTACCAGTGAGTGGTATTGTGTGTGTTCTCCTTATTACCAGTGAGTGGTATTGTGTGTTCTCCTTATTACCAGTGAGTGGTATTGTGTATGTTCTCCTTATTACCAGTGAGTGGTATTGTGTGTTCTCCTTGTTACCAGTGAGTGGTATTGTGTGTGTTCTCCTTATTACCAGTGAGTTTTATTGTGTGTTCTCCTTGTTACCAGTGAGTGGTATTGTGTGTTCTCCTTGTTACCAGTGAGTGGTATTGTGTGTTCTCCTTATTACCAGTGAGTGGTATTGTGTGTTCTCCTTATTACCAGTGAGTGGTATTGTGTATGTTCTCCTTATTACCAGTGAGTGGTATTGTGTGTTCTCCTTGTTACCAGTGAGTGGTATTGTGTGTGTTCTCCTTATTACCAGTGAGTTTTATTGTGTGTTCTCCTTGTTACCAGTGAGTGGTATTGTGTGTTCTCCTTGTTACCAGTGAGTGGTATTGTGTGTTCTCCTTATTACCAGTGAGTGGTATTGTGTGTTCTCCTTGTTACCAGTGAGTGGTATTGTGTGTTCTCCTTATTACCAGTGAGTGGTATTGTGTGTTCTCCTTATTACCAGTGAGTGGTATTGTGTGTGTTCTCCTTATTACCAGTGAGTGGTATTGTGTGTTCTCCTTGTTACCAGTGAGTGGTATTGTGTGTGTTCTCCTTATTACCAGTGAGTTTTATTGTGTGTTCTCCTTGTTACCAGTGAGTGGTATTGTGTGTTCTCCTTGTTACCAGTGAGTGGTATTGTGTGTTCTCCTTATTACCAGTGAGTGGTATTGTGTGTTCTCCTTATTACCAGTGAGTGGTATTGTGTATGTTCTCCAGGCCTTATTACCAGTGAGTGGTATTGTGTTTGTTCTCCTTATTACCAGTGAGTGGTATGAGGTCTGTCCTTGTTACCAGTGCATGGCGCGGGGTTCATCCTTGTGACCAGTGAGTGGTATGGGGTCTGTCCTTGTTACCAGTGCATGGCGCAGGGTTCATTCTTGTGACCAGTGAGTGGTATGGGGTCTGTCCTTGTTACCAGTGCATGGCGTAGGGTTCATTCTTGTGACCAGTGAGGGGTATGGGGTCTGTCCTTGTTACCAGTGCATGGCGCAGGGTTCATTCTTGTGACCAGTGAGGGGTATGGGGTCTGTCCTTGTTACCAGTGCATGGCGCAGGGTTCATTCTTGTGACCAGTGAGGGGTATGGGGTCTGTCCTTGTTACCAGTGCATGGCGCAGGGTTCATTCTTGTGACCAGTGAGGGGTATGGGGTCTGTCCTTGTTACCAGTGCATGGCGCAGGGTTCATTCTTGTGACCAGTGAGGGGTATGGGGTCTGTCCTTGTTACCAGTGCATGGCGCAGGGTTCATTCTTGTGACCAGTGAGGGGTATGGGGTCTGTCCTCCCTTTTATCAATGTCATGCTGTCAGTGAGTGGCACAGTATCTGACCTTGTTGGCAGTGGATGGTTTTAGGTCTGTTCTCCCAATCATCGCTTAGGGACAGTCAGGAATGGTGGGCTTGGATAAGGTGAGTTGGAAAGTGTGTGTAGGTGTGTGTGTATGTATAGCGTGCACACATTCATCACAGTTTAGTTTCTGATAGAGAAATTATGTATCATGTGCTGTCATGTGTGGGTGTGCATACACTTTGTGTAACATCTTTCCCACAATGTGATGAGAGAGTGTGTATGATAGATGCAGACGTGTGTGAGTTTACGTCAAGCCAAGTCAGCCATGTATGCATCCTGTGTCCTAACAGTCTTGATACTGCTGGCGTTCTTCTTGGTGACCTACTACAAACGGAAAAAGAGCAGAGACGACTTTGACAAGTTTGTTGTGGAAGACGATGCCGACTTTGACATCAGAGAAAACGTCATCTTTTATGATGAGGAAGGAGCAGGTGAGTCATATATATCTGGATGTGTTAGTTTGTGTGTGTGCGTACTTGTGCATATCTGTTTGTTGTGTCTGTCTGAGTGTGGCTGTATGCATGCCTACTCTCAAGCATGCATCATATGATTGTGGGTCAAACGTGTGCACGCGCGCATGCCTGTCACTGTCATGTGTATGTGTCAGCATATTTGGTGTTTGTGGATATATTAGTGTGTGTGTGTGTGTTTGACAAGTCCTGTTTTAATTTAGATTTATTTTTTCAAGGTAAAATTTATCACTTTAAACCAGTGTATGCATGCAGGCAATTTATCATATTTAAACCAGTGTATGCATGTATGTGCATGCCTCTGTGTGTGTGTGTGTGTGTGTGTGTGTGTGTGTGTTTTGTAAATGTCATTTAATACTTAAAAAGGTTGCTTGCATTGTATGTGAATATTTGTCTGTATGCAAATGCATGTGTATCCAATGTTCTAGTAACAATATTGTTAAAAAAAACTTGCTGTTTAGGTGAAGAAGACCAAAATGCTTTTGACCTTGCCAAGTTGCCTACCCTGCATCAGAAGTGATGAAGCCTCCTGTTGACATGGTGCCTCGCAGTAGAGAACTTCCACGAGGAAGGGGTGAGTGCTTTCTTTCATGTGCTCTGTGCTACAAAATCAGGAACTTTGAACTCCATGTAAAATTGTATTAGTTCACTAGTAACAACTACCATGACCAAAAACAAAAAAAGGGATTGCTTGGTTTTGTATTCGTTGTATTGACAAAATGAGGCAGTGTTTAACCCTGTGTAGAAATGGTGCCTCACTGTAGAGAGAGCTGCCACAAGGAAAGAGGGGGTGCTGTGGCTTTAGGTACCATTCATTGCTGACAGAACTGGGAGTCATGTAAACATGGTGCCAAGCAGTAAGGAACTGCTCTTCAGAAAGCAAGCATGGGGGGTGGAATGACATAGGAAACAAAATCTGAATCTTGCATGTTAGCCATGTTTGTTGTGGAAGTACTTTTCGGCAAAAATACGTAGCATGCAACCTGCTAGATACTAGCATTTGCTGTGGCCACTGCCAAATAACTAAGTTGAATCAGAGGACTTTTACCCACATAGTGGAACAAGAAAGCTGCAGCAGTGGTAGCACCAGTCAGAGTACAGTGAACGATGACTGGAGATGGCAGTGACCTGATGAAGCAAAGAAGAACCAAGCCAGGGAAATGAAAAGCTGATTGCACTGGGAAATTTTCTGCGTTTTGCTGCAACCAAATACAAAGAGGGTCCAAAGGAGAGAAGATCTTCTCGGGTTGGAGCCTCTCAGTGACCTATTGTTAATAGCAGGATGATCCTGGTTGTAGCATTGGAGAGGGGCATTTAAAATGGGAGTAGTGCAACTGAGAGGGCAGGGAAAATGAGACTCTTCCCAACCACCCCACCAGGGGTCAGGCAGGATGACAAACTACAAAATTATGTAAATTCATTTAGAACGAAAACTGGAAATAGGATTACCATCAGACACCATTGTTTGACCTGTACCAGACTGAATGCACAGTGGGCCTCCTTAGTGAAGAATTAGGCGCAGAGCATCAGGAATTGGAGTTTGTGAGTGTGTATTTTTCTTTTAGATTTTTAGTTTGGTGTTGAGTTTGCAACCCATCTTCCCTTCTACTTTCAAGCAACGCCACCTGCAAATGTCTTACTTTTTTTCAGTTTTCAATGGTTAAATCCATTTTTTACACATCCATAGGTATGAGGATTTTTCCCCTTTTTTGTTGAACCTCCCCGTACATCAACAAAAACAAGGATTGCTTGGTTTTAATGTATCAAAGGGTTTTATCCCCGCAGAAAATTGCCTGAGAAGAAGGGTAGTCTTCTATCTTAGGAAAGTAAACCCTACATGCCATGATTGGTACGGGCTGGGTTTCCCTTCAAACCCGCTTTATTGCCACTTGTTGTATCCCCGGAACAAAACTAACATTGTCTTTAAACCATTGTTGTGGAATCCATCCCCAAATTCTACGGGAACGAAACTAGCACTTGTGGCCCTCATCCTAATAAATCTGGTTTCCCCATAAAACCAAAAGCTGCACTCACCCATTCAGACGATCCTTGGTCCATGAGGCTTTTACCTGAAACCGGTATCCCCCCGGCAAGTGTGCCTTTGGAACTCTGCGAAATCCGCTCCCAAGCCCCTGGAACAAATAAAGAGGCAAGCCCTTCTCTTGCCCTTTCCCCTGCCAATTGGGTTTGCAGATTTGAAAAAGATCCGCTTGCAACTTTAGCCTGGAGGACTGTTTCCCACCCACCTTAGTGCCAATGACTCCCAAATAACTTCAAAAACCCAAAACCCCTGGTTTGGTTCTCCCAATTGTTAGGGTTACCAGGGCAAGGGGGAAAAAATTTAAAATTAACGTTTAATTTCAAAATTGTTTTGTACCTCATTAAATTTTCTGGTGTGATTTAGAACCCCACCCCCTTTACTTTCCCTGCAATCTCTAATCAATTTCTTTCTAATTCTTTATAAATTTTCCCTTCCATTAAGCTTTTCACGGACAAAAATCTCGACTTTGTTTCGGATAAGGAGTGAAAACTGTCCAATACCCTTTTAACGTGTGAAAATGCCTGCAAATTTAGGAGGCCCAAAACCTCTTGTAAAACCGTTTGAGAACTTTTTATGAGATCATCTGGTCCGCTCCGAGGGTTTCCTTGGTGGGGCCGTACGAAGGTCACGGGAAGTGCTCATATATGGTGGTCTTGAAATCTCTAACCAATGAATTTTAATTTTCCGTTCCTGTTAATTTTTGGGCCGCGCTTAAAAAATTTTTGCCGTAGCCCTAGTTTTTTGCCTGCTTTTGGGTTTTGTTTCCGGGTCCTGATTGGGTGAATCAAACCTGTTTATTTTTAAATTGCGACCTCTGTTTGGGGTTAAAAACCTAAAAGGGGTTGCACGAATTTGGCAATAAACCCTGAAGCCAAATAATAGGGATTAAAAGGCATAAGGGGGGGTTTTTGGCCCAAGGTTCTCCTTTTTTTTTTGGAACAAGATTTAACGTAACCCAAACGGGATGTTTGAAGAGTGGAAAAGCAAACCTATGAAGGGTAAAATGAGCTTGGACAACAAATTTGTTTTTATAAACGCCAGGGGGTTGGAACCAGCACTATGAGGCAAATTAGGCAACTTGGGGAAAATGGAACATTGGCTGAAAGGGAAGTAGTATAACAGCCGAAGAATGAATTTGGAAAGCACTTGGAAATAAGTAAACAACGCTAGGATACCACTTAAAACCCACCACATTTTGGAGAATTGAACAAAAATAAAGTGGGCCAGAATACCGGCAGCTAGAATAAATTGCAACCTGGGGGAAAGGTCGAGGAAAAGGATAGGGAAGGGGGAAAACCAAGCTGTTTAAGGGGATGAAAACAAACATGGTGGGAATAACCACAGAAAGTGGAATTTACAACACATGAATGGGACGAAAACCAAGCGAACAGAATAAAAATTTTAACTTCCTGAATTTCAAAAATTTTAAAACACTTTAATAGGGAGGTAAAACAGATAATTTAAGCCAGGACTTAAAAACAAATGGTTTTTCCTTCTTTTGATTGAAACCCACAACAGAGCACGGGTTTGGAACGGGTGGGATGGGGGTTTGGGCCAGGAGACTTTGGCGGGTTTAAAACGGCGAAGTAAAGGGGGAGAGGTCTGAACCCACCCAGTAGGGGTAGAAAAAAGGACATAACAGAGGATCCCAACTTGTGTGATTAAACCCGCAGCTTGGGTTTTCCCGTTTTAAAGTGTGAAAAAAGGAATGGTTGCATTTCCCCTGTAGGGGGTTTTTTTTTTCTTTAAAATTGGAACAACGCTGTTAAAATTTTCAGCCCTGCAGATAGCATGCAAACCACACGGGCCCTTTTTACATGCCCCAAAATCTTTTGTTGGCGCCCATGTGGGAGAGTTCCCCCAGAATTTGGCCTTTTTGGCGCCATTTTCTTCGCGGCCAGTTTTCGCAAAATCTTCTTATTGCCCGACGTGAAAAGGGCAGATAAGTCATTTTTTAACGGCCCGGAAGCCGAAGTATCCCCTCAAACCAGGGGGGCAAATCATGCAGCACGGGAACAGCTATCTTGAGGTTCAGGGCATTAATGAGGCCAGAATTCACCCACCACATACCCCCTTACTTCTGGGGCCCGGTACAAGGGGAAAAAGTCAATCTTTGCACGGACGGAGGGCGCCATGACGTCATTTTACCGACCCGGCCACAAAAGGGCAGATGACCCTTTGCCGGCCCGTGAAAGGGCCGCTAAGCATCCGGCGCGGTAAAACGCTAGTCATTTTTGGGGCGGCCCCGGTGAAACCCCAGCTAAGTTTATTTGCCAAAAAGGAAGCATGGGCCCTTCTAAACGGCCAAATTTTAAAGGGACTAAGTCCACACCCCCCGTGGACAGACCCCAAGTTTTTTCCCCTGGGACAAGTCATCTCTGAAACGGCCACAGTGAAAGAGGCAGCAGGTCCAGTTCTGGGGCCTGCCCATGCCCTGCGCTTGTGCTGACGTCGGGTTTTAGTTGTCGTCCATGTCCAAGCCGTGGTGAGTTTGGTCAGTGTAGATGAAGGGGTTGGCAAGTTCAGGACGTCACTGAATAAATGAGGTGTGACTTCCTCAGGGTGGGGGGGTGACTCATTTATGCTAGATCAGGTACTGAATAATTAGTCTTTAGTAAGGGGCTGAGCAGGTGATCTCCTGCCTATAGTGGATCAGTACTGGGTTTCCACTGAGCACCGAAGTGGGTTGTCAGGAATGTGGAATCGGCTTTGTGGGTGCCACAAGGCACCTGATATTAATGCTTGATGGGGACTGCTGATACGAGGCTACAACAGGAAAAGACAGGGATGTGGCTATGGGTCGGGGGGGGGGGGGGGGGGGGGGGGGGGTGGGGGGTTGGGGGGGGGAAAAGGGGGGGGGGGGGGGGGGGATAAGAGGGAAGTCCATGGAATTTTTCCCTGAAACTTAAAAAGGGGAAAAACCTTTCCAGTGGACCCTTCACACCCCCTAAAAAAAAAAAAACCAAAAACAAAACATGTGATTTTCCCTAAAAAAACCACAACTTGTGTTCCATCTTGACTGTACAGTGGTACCCGACGACCGGCCTGATGTAGGCGACGTTCTGCACAACCGACTCCATGACGCTGATGGCGACCCTGAGCTCCACCCCACGACACGCTGGACACCTTCAACGAGGAAGGGCGGGCAGCGATCTGGCAGCTCAAATTCTCTGGGGTCCAGCAGTTCTGATGCCAGCCAGGACTATGACTATCTCAATGACTGGGGGCCCAAGTTCGCCAAACTGGCTGACATGTATGGCGCTGGCAAGAATAAGAGATCCTGGGGGTTTCTTTGCCTTCATTCAACTCTCTTCCCACATTATTTTTTTAAGGGGGGGGTGTAGGGGGGGAGGGTTCCAGTTTTTAATGATTTCTTTCATGTGGATGATGGGGTTGAATGTTTAAGTCTGTGTGCTGACCTGGTTGAAAGTGTGTGTGTGTGTGGAGGGGAAAGGAATGTTGGCATGCAAGCGTGTAAGGGGAAATGTGTCCCAAGTATGCAATTCATATCTATCTATGCATGTTGTGAGAGATGCAAGGAGAGAATATTTTGGAAAGGGAACGGGAAATGGTATTTTTTCATGCCCCTGCCCCCAAATGGGAGAGAATGACAAACACTACTTATTCCTTTCAAGAAACGGCAACTACTACAGCTTTCTTTTTCGTGGGTGGGGTTGGGATGGGAATGGGTGGATGTTACATTCCTGCACTGGCATCAAAGAAATTTTTACCAGTGAATACTTGTGAAATGATGTGAATGTTTATAATGAAATATTGAACAATGAAAAATTATTTTTTTGTAAATATACATGTAAAGTCATGTCAGTTTTTGTTTTTGTAATTGATAAGAAAATATTTGTCAAAACTGATTACATGGATCTGAGATATTTGTGCGTAGTTTGATAAAATGCTTTTTAGTATTTAATCAACTTTCTTCTTTTCCCCACTTTCGTTTTCATGTCATGTTGGTAACCACTGCCACATCAACCATAAGTTTGAACTTGATTGAATGCGGAATTGAAGTTTCAGTTTAATTCTGCATCTTTTTTAATCGTTCATTTTTGCAGTCTGACTTCCAAGGGAAAAAAAAAGGGATTGATCAGTAATCAATTCCATGACAAATTTTCACTGATTCTTTTTGTAGGGCGACCAGTATCAAATGGCTGATGATACATATCATGCTACAGGAGATTGGGTTTCAGGGGGGATATCTTCCACTTTTTTTTGTCAAACCAGAAGCATGAAGTAGGGGAGAAATTGAACAATCAGCTTGAGTAGGGCCGAGTTGGAAGCAGCACATGAAGTAGGGCAGATTTGAAACCAGCAGCATGAAGGAGGGAGAGTTGGAACGCAGCCAGCATGAATAGGGGAGATTTTGAAACAAGCAGAAATGAGTAGGGAGAGGTGAAACAAGCACAGAAGTAGGCAGAGTTGGAACAAAGCTGCATAAGCATCTTCTGCACGGCCACAGTGAAAGAGGCAGCATGAAGTCATCCTTTTGCACGCCACAGTGAAAGAGGCAGCATGAAGTCATCTTCTGCACGCCACAGGAAAGATGGGCAGCATGAGTCATCTTCTGCATGGCCACAGGGAAAGAGGCAGCATAAAGTCATCTTCTGCACGGCCACAGTGAAAGAGCCAGCATGAAGTCCATCTTCCTGCACGGCCCACAGTGAAAGAGGGCATTGAGTCATCTTCTGCCACGGCCACAGTGAAAGAGGCAGCACGAAGTCATTCTTCTGCACGGCCCACAGTGAAAGAGCAGCATGAAGTCATCTTCTGCACGGCCAAGTGAAAAGGCACATGAAGTCATCTTCTGCACGGCCACATGGAAAGAGCAGCATGAAGTCATCTTCTGCACGGCCACAGTGAAAGAGGCAGCATGAAGTCATCTCTGCACGCCACAGTGAAAGAGGCACATGAAGTCATCTTCTGCACGGCCGACAGTGAAAAGGCAGCATGAAGTCATCTTCTGCACGGCCCCCCCCCAACCAGTGAAAGAGGCAGCATAAGTCATCTTCGTGCACGGCCACAGTGACAGAGGCAGCAATGAGTCATCCTGCCCCCACAGTGAAAGAGGCAGCATGAAGTCATCTTCTGCCACGGCACAGTGACAGAGGCAGCATGAAGTCATCTTCTGCACGGCCACAGTGAAAGAGGCAGCAGTGTCCATTTCTGTGGCCTGTCATGCCCTGCGCTTGTGCGACGTTCATTATTTTGTCTGTTTAGTTGCGTCCATGTCCAAGCCTGTGGTGAAGTTTTGGTCAGTGTAGATGAAGTGGTATGGGCAAGTTCAGGACTGTCACTGATAAATGAGGTGGTGACTTCCTCAGGGGGGGGGGTGACTCATTTATGCTAGATCAGGTACTGTATAATTACGGACTTCAGTAAGGGGCTGTCAGGAGCGCCTCCGTATATGGATCAGTACTGGTTCACTGACACCGAAAGTGGTTGTCAGGGAATGTGAATCGCTTTGGTGGGTTGCCCACATGGCAGCCAGATATAAAGCTTGATGGGGACTGCTGATACTGAGGCTACAACGGACAGACAGGATGTGGCTATGGGTCGGGAGCGGGGGGGGGGTGGGGGGGGGGGGGGGGAACAGAATGTGCAGCATGGACTTTTTTTTCTTCCTGAGAACATGGGAGATAAAAAGAAGGGGAAAAAAAAGCTCCCCCCCCCCCCACCTCACCCCCTCAGAGAGGGTCCAGTGAAGGTTGATCCCAGAAACTCAACCACACCTTTTAACACAGGTGTACCCTTTTCCATAAAAAAAACCCAACAACTTTGTGTTCCATCTTGACCTTTGTAGCAGTGTCCCCACGAACCGGCATGATTAGGCGAACGTTCTGCATAACCGACTCCATACGCTGTATGGCGACCCTGATGCTCCACCCCACGACACGCTGATCACCTTCACGAGGAAGGGGCGGGCAGCGATGCTGGCAGTCATCAGTTCTCTGGGCTCCAGCAGTTTCTGATCAGCCAGGACTAATGACTATCTCAATGACTGGGGGCCCAAGTTTCGCCAAACTGGCTGACCATGTATGGCGCTGGGCAAGAATAAGAGATCCTGGGGTCTCGTTGCCTTCATTCAACTCCCTTTCCACATATTTTTTTAGGGGTGGGTGTAGGGAGGAGGGTGTCCAGTTTTTAATGATTTCTTTCATGTGGAGATGGGTTGAATGTTTAAGTTTGTGTGCTGACTCTGTTGTATTGTGGTGTGTGGTGGAGGGGAAAGAATGTTGGCATGCAAGCGTGTAAGGTAAATGTTGTCTAAGTATGCATCCATATCTATCTATGCAGATGGAGAGATGCAAGGGAGAGAATATTTTGGAAAGGGAACGTAGTGGTATTTTTTCATGCCCCTGCCCCCAAAATGGGAGAGAATGACAATCACTACTTATTCCTTTCAAGAAACGGCAACTACTACAGCTTTTTTTTCGTGGGTGGGTGGGGATGGGAATGGGTGGATGTTACATTCCTGCACTGGCAATCAAAGAAATTTTACAGTAAATACTTGGTGAACATGATGTGAAATGTTTAAAATGAAATATTGAACAAATGAAATTATTGTTTTGTAAATTATACCTGTAAAGTTTTTCCCATGTCAGTTTTTGTTTTTTAATTGATAATGAAAATATTTGTCAAAACTGATTACATGGATCTGAGATATTTGTTGCTAGTTTGAATAATCTTGTAGTATTAATCAACATTTCTTCTTTTTCCCCCACTTTCGTTTTCATTCATGTTGGTAACCACTGCAACATCAACCATAAGTTTTGAACTTGATTTGAATGCGGAATTGAAGTTTCAGGTTAATTCTGCATCTTTTTTTAATCGTTCATTTTTGCAGTCTGACTTCCAAGGGAAAAAAAAGGTATTGATCAGTAATCATTCCATGACATTGTCACTGATGTCTTTTGTAGGGCGACCAGTATCAAATGGCTGATGATACATATCATGCTACAGGGAGATTGGGTGTTCATGTGTTTGTATATCTTCTCTTCTTTTTTTTTTGTCATGATCTTTGACTTTCATGAAGAGCATCACACCCCACATATGAAAAGATATGTTCTGTGTGTAATGTCTGTCACCTGAAACATTTCTAAAACTATGCACAGCAAAAGACTTAATCCAACAAACAAGATCCTAGTTTTATTCACATTGTTGTCTTAACATTTTATCTGTGTGAGTGAATGCACATCTACCTGATTCACTGTCTGAAAGTTGGTGAGTAGATGTCATCCTGGGTAAGTTTCAGATGTTGAAAGAGTGCTCCAGAGCAGTGGTGACAGTGGAGTACCATGGGGTGATTTTCGACTCAATGCTGATTCTGAACTAGAAGTGGCATTGCCTTGTGTATACTTTCACTTTTTTTTTCTTTTTTTGTCATGGTTCAGAGTGCCTCAAACGTTCCTTTCCATTTTGATAGTGGTACACCTTTCAGTGGATTTCCATGGTTACCTGGTTTGACTGTTTTCATAGAAAGTAAGGAGCATTGGATATGAATCGGATCTGGCCTTTCCCTGAACACCAGTTTATCCTTGTCAGAAAGCTTTTACACCCAAATTAGGGTTCATGTGAGAAATTCGTCATGTGGAGTGTATGTATGAAGTGAAAGGCAATCGTTTGACAGTGGAGCAGTAGTGGCTGTTGTGTATGTTGAAGAGAGATTCCCACCATTCTGCTGCTTGTCCCACCCCATTTTGATATAATATTGAAGTTGCTCCAGATAGGTGAAAGGTATATGTATAGTTTCAGAGTTATCCCCTATCTTTAATGTGGTACCCAAAGTGACAACCGTATTCACTCTCCACCACATATACATTTACTTCATTGCACAATTTTTAAACAGTTTAAATGCAAAGTAAAATGTGTGATTTTTTGTTCGTTTGTTTTGTTTTTTTTAACATCATTTGGAATTGGTCAGATTTCATTCATACACTATCGCTATATGTATATGTTGGAAATGTTTTTAACTGAAGCATTTTTTGATTGAAAATGCAGGACATGATCTGATTTTCCCTCCTGTCTATAACCGTGCGTATTGCAGAATGAGAGTTGGTTTTTCTCTTTTGGTGGGAGATTTTTTGGTTGGTGTTTATAGGCTTGAAAAGCAAAACAAAAACAAGAATTTAATCAAGCAAAAAGAAAATATTTCATAATGATAGTCACAATGTACAGTTGCTTGTGTATGCTGCCGTCATAATTAACCATGAACAAACAAACTAAATAAGCATATTGGGCTTTGTGTAGCAAGATTTGTCTGTGATTTTTTTTAATCATGAAAATAGTATAGTGAAAAAGAAGAGTATTTCCAGCTGTATGTTTGTGGTAAGCCACCATGTTTGGATGAATACTTCTTTCCACATGCTGTCATCCAGTCATTTCTTTATAACTTGACAATGGTGCTGATCCGAATGAATGAAGGAATGACTGGTCTCTCTAATGGCATCATTGATTTGAGCATGATCTCCTAAGTTTGAAGTGTCCAATATTCTTGTTAATGCTATCAGGAGAACATGCAAGGCAAACTCTATGATGTCCTGGTAAATCTTCATGTTAGCTGGGGATGGTCTACTGATATGATTGTTACCGTTATATCCAGATTGTTGAACAGTTCATTGCATGTCTTGTATTTATCACTCATTGATGTTTCATTTCTTTCCTCAGTTTACTTCTGCCGATAATTCCACATCTTCCAGAAATCACTGTATTTGTTGATGTTTGCTGTTTTAATTTTTTCTTTTTTTTTACTCTGTTCTTCCTTCACTTTTTTTTCCACCTAAAGAATGTCATGGTAAGATCTTTGATATAAATGTCGATATGCTTATACATTCACACCACTTTCTTCAGGGATGGTAATTTAAAGAATTTCCGTACTTTCTTACCCATGTGTGTTACCATTATCAGAACAAGTATGTTTCATCAGTGAGAAGTGGATTTTGAAAACCAAAAGGGTGTATGTAATCATAAGTAATGAAACTTCAGTTTTGAACATTTACCACCTCTTTAGTATGACAGACACAAAGGTCTGATGTTCTTCATTTCTATCAGTTGCCTGTACCACAGGCTATGTATTTCAGTGCAAGCTTTGCAGATGATGACAAGTCTGCACAAAGCACCTATCTACTTTTGTAGAAAATCCAATCTTGTTTTCAACAAAAATATGTGTAGTTGTTGTGTTGAAGGAGTGTATTAAAGAACAACTGACTATCCACCCCTAACATTCCCTTTAGAGGGGAGGGTGGAGAGGAACAAGCAAACAATAGTTCAGTGAAGGACGACTGTATGATACAGTAACTCATCAAATTTGGGGTGTGCATGCATCCCTAGGTAACAGTAGGGCAAACAGTGTTACCATGCATGTATCCACAAAAAATCGACCACTTCTCTCTCCACACTTATATGTGCTTTTTTCAATTTATTTCTTTAAAAGACCTCTAATTTATGCAGAAAAATTAACCTGAACGACAAGATCCTCTTCTGCTCATTTAACCAGGTGTGATTCTTCAACATTTAAAATGCTGGATTGACTTCTTGTTCACCTAGGTGTCGCCCATCATTCTGAAGAGTTTTCTCCTTTAAAAAGGAAAAAAAATTATTTGTTTAGTTTTTGCTATAAAGGTGATTTTGACATGGACAGTTAGTCTCATAAAGATGGGCAGAGGATGGGAGATTTCCATCATACTGTTTATGAGAATATTTAGGGTGTGTGTTTATTCTCTTCCCTACTTTAGTTCACATTTTGGATAGGATGGTTTGTAGAGGAATAGGCATATGCATTGATTTTCTTTGGGAACATTTTCAACTGTTCCTACAGTTTTGCTTTTAGTGCTTGATTAATGCATCTTTAAACTGTTATTTTACCTTTTTTTTTTTTTTTTTTTTTTGAATAGAATTTGTAATGTGATTGATGGTGTATACAATAATAAAAGTCAAAGAATGGCTTGTGGTTCTTAATGTGTTTTGCTGAGATATAACAGTGCTTACTGACATAACACAGAAGATGAGAGAGAGAGAATATGATTCACTCCAAAATTGGGTTTATGAATCTTACAAAACATGAAAAAGTGGGGCAATTTTCCAGAAACCCACCATTGTTGAAAAAACTTTTTCTCATAGATCCCAGCATATTTTTACGGTAGAAATAATTTTCAAAATAATGTACACCTTCCAAATAGTTGATTTGCTTTTTTTTTAAAATGCAGTACTTCACAAGTAGATTTGTGCCATTCCATCCCCCTCCTGAAAAGAAAAAAAAAGAAAAATGTAAAACAATTTTTGCAACAAGTTTGGTTAAGGATTTAATTAGATTATGATTAATTCTGCTTCTGTCAGTAAGTTAAAAATGCATGTAAAATGTTGACCGACACATAAGTAGGATTTTGTGTACCTCTCTCTCTGTCCGTCTTTGTGAGTGTGCGTGTGAGTGTGACATAGAATACTAGCATTCACTATATCTGTCCTTATTGGTACACACGCACACACACACACACACACAGACACACACACACACACACACACAAAACACACACACACACACACACACCTGTCAGTTAAAGAACGTATAATCTGTTGGGTGTCTGGTAAGGAATATCCACTCATGCCTCCCGGAACATTCATGGATCGACCCAATGTTATGCTCATTTGAGGATTATTTGTATGTGTTGCGTAACCCAATCTGCAGTCTATTATTGTTACTTACCAGAAGCATTCCCTGCATTCCATACTCGAAAGGGTTTGTTGAACACAGCAGAATACAGGGAAGCACTTGGTTCTCTCCCTTGGCTGTTAGGGCGAAATCTCAAAATTGTTACTTAGAACGCTATTGTTTGCATCAGTGTAGAGCGCTGCTGTGTCTTCTCGATGAGATTGTTTTCAGTGTGACTGTTCCTCATCATTTTCATTTATGCCCGTCGCTCCCGGTGGAGCATAGGCCATCAACGACTCTTTCGCCATCGCACTCTGTTCTGGGCTGTTCTGGTCATTCCAGTCCAGTTGGTCCCTTGTTGTTTCAACTCCGCCTCAGTGTCTCGTCTCCAGCTGTTGCGAGGCCGGCCTCTCTTTCTCTTTCCCTGCGGGTTCCGGGTTTCAGGGCTTGGCGTGTGGTGCTGGATGCGGCTTCCTGAGGGTGTATTCCGATCCAGCCGCACTTCCTTCGCAGTATCTGCTTGGCCACTGGTTTCCTGTCCCGCACGCTCCCACAGATCTTCGTTTCGGACCTTGTCCTGCCATCGGATTTTGTAGATGCGCCTCAGACAGGTGTTGAAGAATGTCTGAATCTTTGTTGCATCGTCTGTGTTGTTCGCCACGTCTCGCATCCGTAAGCAGAACTGATTTCACATTGGAGTTGAAGATGCGAGTATTTGGTTCTTATGCTGATTCCTCCAGATGCCCAGATGTTTCTTGAGCATGACGAAAGCTGCTCTTGCCTTGCCGATTCTGGCTGTGACGTCTCGTCCGTGCCTCCCTGTTGGTCAACCACGCTTCCCGGGTAGACGAAAGACTCCACCTCCCTGATGGGCTCTCCATCGACTGTGACTGGTGTGTGGCAGTGGTGCTGATTTTCATCAGCTCGGTCTTCTTCCCGTTAATCTTGAGCCCTGTCCCGGCTGATGTGGTCTCCAAGCGAGTGGTCTTGTCCTGCATCTGGCTGTGCTGTGTGACAGGAGCGCCAGGTCGTCAGCGAAGTCAAGGTCTCGAGCTGCGTCCAGAGTGTCCACTGTATACCGTTGTTTCTGCCTGTTGTGTGGTCTTCATGATCCAGTCAATGACCAGGAGAAGAGGAACGCGACAGCAGCATCCCTGCCGAACTCCCGGTCTTCACCTCGAAACTTTCGGACAGGGCCGCGTGGGCAATCCTGCAGTTCATGTCCTGGTAGGTGCACCGGATGAGGGAGATGATCTTCTCCGGGGACTCCGTAATGCCTCAGCAGCTTCCACAGCATCTCTCTGTCCACACTGTCGAAAGCCTTCTCATAATCTATGAAGTTGATGTAAAGGGGGGAGTTCCACTCCAGCGACTGCTCCACGATGATGCGCAGACTGGCGATCTGGTCGGCACATGATTTGGTTCTGCCGGAAGCCTGCCTGCTGGTCTCGGAGCTTGGGGTCGACGGCCTCTTTCATTCTCTCCAGTAGAACCCTGTTGAGAACCTTGCCTGGCGTTGACAGGAGCATGATCCCTCGTAGTTGCTGCAGTCCCTGAGGTCTCCTTTCTTCGGCAGCTTGATGACGATTCCTTCTTTCCACTGAGCCGGTACCTCCTCCTTCTCCCAGATCTTGCTGAAGAGGCTGTATAGCATGTTGACAGCTGTCTCTATGTCTGCTTTGATGGCTTCTGCTGGTATCTCATCCGGCCCTGCAGCCTTCCCATTTTTCAGAGTCATGATGGCCTTCTTGATCTCTGCCTTTGGGGGTTTTCTCACAGCTGATGGGCAGTCTGTCTCTGCAGGTGGGATGTCTGGTGGTGCGTCAGGGGCGGGGCGGTTCAGCAGCTCCCTGAAGTGTTCTGCCCATCGTTTCAGCTGTTCCTCGGTTTGTTGTCAGTGGGTTCCGTTCTTGTCCTTCACTGGCTTGTTTTGTCTGCTGGAACTTACCCGTCAGCTTCTTGGTCACCAGGTACAGGTCCTTCAGATTCCCCTGTCCGGCTGCTGCCTCTGCTTGGCTGGCCAGGTCGTCAAAGTAGTCCCTCTTGTCCTTCTTGATGCTCTTCTTTACTTCTCCGTTCGCTGCTGTGTGCTCTTCCTGTGCCTTTGCCCTAGCTGCTCTTGTTCGGCTCGTGTTCAGTGTAGCTTTCTTCTCTCTCCTTGTTTCCAACTTGTGGATGGTGTCGGCAGAGATCCATTCTTTGTGCTGGGCCTTCTTCTTGCCAAGGATCTCTTCACATGTGTCATGCCAGAGCTTCTTGCAGTGTTTTCCACTGTGTCTCGATGTCCGTCTCACTGTCTTCTATCAGCTCTTGTAGCGGCTGGAACCTGTTGGAAAGGCTGATCTGGAATGCTGCTTGTGTGTCCCTGTTCCGGAGCAGTCCGACATTGTACCTTGTACGTGTGTTGTTGGTGTTGGTGAATCTCTTGAGGCGAAGTCTCACTGTTGTTAAAAGAAGGTGGTGGTCTGATGACACATCAGCACCTCTCATCACTCGTACATCACGCCATGATCTCCTGAATTTGCGGCTAATGCAGATGTGGTCAATCTGGGTTTTCCGTGACATGGTTCGGGGATCTCCATGTGGCCTTGTGATAACGCTTGTGTGGGAAGATGCTTCCTCCTATCACCAGCTGGTTCAGGGCGCACAGGTCTGCAAAACGCTCACCATTCTCGTTCATCTGTCCAGTCCATGTGTCCCCATGATGTCCTCGTAGCCTGTGTTGTCCCTTCCGATCTGGCGTTAAAATCTCCCATCAGTATGGTTATGTCCTTTGCTCCTCTTTTGTCTATCACTGTCTGTAGTTGCTGGTAGAAGTCATCTTTCTTCTCTTCTTCCGCATCATTGGTGGGAGCATAGCACTGGATGATGTTCAGCCTGATGTCATTCTTTTTCGTGGTAAACTTGGCTGTGATGATGCGGGAGTTGACAGGTTCCCATCCGATAGTGCCCCTTGTGCCTCCGGTGCCAGCATCAGGGCCACACCCTCAGTGTGGGGGGCTCCATCCTCTGTGTGTCCTGAGTACAGCAGCTGTTCTCCAGATGAAAGTCTCAGCTGTCCTGATTGTAGCCACCTTGTCTCACTCAGTCCTAGCACTCCGATCTTGTAGTTTTTTCATCTCTCTCGCAACTTGGATGGTTTTTCCTGTTTTCAAACATCGTCCGATGTTCCATGTGGCTACTTTCGTTGTTGTCCTGGGTGTTAGAAGGGGAGTCGGCCTTGCAGCTTCCCCTTTTGCTTTCACTGCACTGCGTCATAAGTCTCCGGATGGAGACCCTTCATTGCCCAGGTGAATGCTTTGGTTCATTGTCGTCAATGCTCTGTAACTCGGCTTTTTTTACAGGCAGGGTTGTTAGCCCTACGCAAACCCCTTTATCCTCGGGGCGAGGTGGTCCTGCCTTAGTCGCCTCTTACGACATGCATGGCAGGGCAGTGGGTCTATTCTATGCCCAACCCACAGGGCAAACTGTTTCCTCATCACTTGCCATGAATCTTCATGCCGGCCACAGTCAAAGACTTCTTTTGGAGCTGCTAAAGTTGAGATCGTGTTGGTGTTGAAAGCCTTCTCTGTTAGCTCCACGATGTTGAAGATCTGCTGGGAAAAGATTGTAGTCGGAGCTTCATTTTGGCCTTCTGCCCTGTGGTAGTTCTGCTGGCAGGTCTTTCACTTGTAGTGACATCCCTTGTGAATGAACTGGCAGCTTCCTTGATCCACATTTTGAAGATTTGAACCCCTGATTTCAATTAACATCAGAAATAGTACAGTGATAAGGAATTGTTTGATTAAAAGAGTTAGACATAGAGGAGTTAAATCATGGCTTTTAAGCCTTATCTTGCTATCGGGAGACATCGGGGTTCGTCCACCAAAGTAAAATATCCATGCGGAATTTGCAATTTGAGAGTCACATGGAAACATAAAGCAGTTGCCTGTGACGTCTGCAATACATGGTATCACACTAAATGTATGTTAATGAATTCAGCAGTTTATGAAGCATTATGCAATAGTGATATATCTTGGACTTGTTTTACCTGCGGGCTTCCAAACTTTAGTTCGAGACTTTTTGAAGATTCTATTGAAGACTGCAGGTCAGAAAGCAACCGTTTTGACCCTATCTCACCAGACCAATCCCCAAAAGAAAACCTGAAATTTTGTCCTAAGTTTGCATCCACCCCTGATTCTAAAACTGATAAAATCCCAAATCATAAAGTGCAACTGAACCCCAAACCATTAAGAGAAAAGGATAAACTTAAATGCATAGTCGTAAATTTTCAATCTCTTATCAAGAAAAAGGAAGAACTCAATAATTTAGTTACTGAAAAAAACATTGATGTTGTAATTGGAACAGAAACTTGGCTAGAAACTGGAACATCCAGCAGTGAACTTCTAATGGAGGATTTTGATATTTATAGAAAGGACAGACTTGGAAAAAGAGTGGGGGAGTCTTGATTGCCATTAGGAAGAACTTAGCCAGTGAGTTTTTATATCAAGGCAAAAATAGTGAAAGTTTATTTTGTAGGATTAATTTTAAGAATAAGAGACCTGTCATTGTTGGATCAGTTTACAGACCTCCAGATTCAGATGAAAATGTATGTTTGTCTATCTGCAGAGACATTTCTAACATTGTTTTGGCCAATAGGAAGGCAATTTTATGGATTGGTGGAGACTTTAACTTACCAGATATTGATTGGGGTGAAGATGCCATACTTGGTAATCAATACAGTAAAAATATTAATACTCAGTTTTTTGATGCCACCAAAGACCTTGGATTGGTGCAGTCAGTTGAAGCACCAACTCGTGGTAAGGCATTCCTGGATTTATTTTTTACCAATTGTCCAGGCGCTTTAGGCAATCAGGAATTAATTGCAGGCCTGGGTGATCATGACATAATTCTCTTAGAGAGCAACTTTCAACCCTTTCGAAGAAAACCCCCTAAACGTACGATCAGACTTTGGAACCAAGCAGATTTACCAAAATTGCGCAGGGATACTCATGATTTCAGTCGTCTTTTTTTGAGGTCCCATAGTGTTAAAGATAATGTTAGTGACCTTTGGAAGTGTATAAAAACTAACTTGGAATTTATTATGGATGACAACATACCTACTAAAATAACTTCAAGCAAGAACCACCAGCCATGGATTACTACAAAAACTAAACGTTTGTTGAGAAGGAAACATCGTTTCTTTAAGAAATTGAAACTACATCCTAATTCAGAAAGATTACTGGTTAGGTATAAACATATTAAGAGAAGGTGTCAGAGAGAATGTAGGCTTGCTCACTCCAATTATGTTAATTCAATGATTTCAGAAGGTGATCATCAAACAAGAAATTATGGTCTTACATAAGGAGTAAGAGACAGGACAACATTGGGATTCCAGACCTGAGAAACAACCAGAATAACCTAATACAGGACCCTGAAGGGAAAGAAAACTTACTAAACAAGCAGTTTTGTTCAGTTTTCTCAAATCCCAAACCTTTAATTAACGTTAGACTAAAAGATGATGATAAACTCCCTGAAATGCATAACATCAAAGTAAACAAAGCAGGAGTATTTAAGTTACTGACCAACATCAATGAAAACAAAGCTACTGGTCCCGATGGCGTTCCTGGCAAGCTCTTAAAATTATGTGCCAATGAATTGAGTGAGGTATACCAACTGCTTTACCAAGCTTCACTGGATCAAGGAGTAATACCTGATGAGTGGCGAGATGCGAGCATTGTTCCCTTATTCAAAAAGGGTGACAAAACAAAAGCAGAGAACTATAGACCTGTATCTCTTACATCCATATCAGCTAAACTACTTGAACACATAATATATAGTAGCATAATGGACCATCTTGACAAATATGACTTCTTAAATAACGCCCAGCATGGTTTTAGACAGCGAAGGAGTTGTGAGACTCAACTTATAACAACTGTCAGTGATTTTAATAACTGTCTTAACAACAGACAGCAAATAGATGCAATTTTATTAGATTTTTCTAAAGCCTTTGATAAGGTTGACCATGAGGGCCTGCTGCTTAAATTAGAACACATTGGCATTGGCGGTTCTTTGCTAAAATGGGCTAGATCATTCCTCGTTGGGAGAATGCAGAAAGTTGTTGTGGAAGGGTCGTCATCCCATTGTAAACCAGTCTTGTCAGGTGTACCACAGGGAACTGTTCTGGGGCCCTTGTTTTTCTTAATTTATATAAATGACATAAGTAGAAATCTCTCTCCTGGAACTACTATAAGGCTTTTTGCAGATGACAGTTTAGTATATAGAACAATTAGAAGCAAGAATGATACACGCATTCTACAAGAAGATCTAAACGCTTTACAAGAGTGGGAAAGAACTTGGAAAATGGAATTTCATCCCCAAAAGTGCCAAGTGTTGCGTATATGTAACAAACGCTCACCAATTGGATCAGATTATTCTATTCATAATACTATTCTTAATGAAACTAATGCTGCAAAATATTTAGGTGTGATTAAAGATAGTCGTCTTAAATGGAAAGAACATTACAATTTAGTATGTAAGAAAGCAAATAACATCTTAGCTTTCTTATACAGGAATATCAATGACTGCCCCCAAAAGGTTAAAGACGACTGCTACAAAACACTGGTTAGACCAGTACTGGAATATGGTTGCTCAGTTTGGGATCCTTACCATCTAAAGGATATTGATAACCTCGAAAAGATTCAGAAGAGAGCAGCACGGTTCGTAACAGGGAACCACATCAGAGAAAAGGGGAATACTAGGAAGAACATGAGGAAATTAGAATGGAAACCCTTAGAAGAGAGAAGAGCTTTTATCAAACTTAACATCTTTTTCAAAGGCAGAGCTAAAGTAATTGATATTCCAATGGAACAACTAGTATTGAATAAAAGTAGCACCAGGAGTGGCGGTCAATGTTATACCATACCTGCATCCAATATTGACAGCCACTTACATTCTTTTTATCCCAGTTCTGTACGGCTGTGGAACTCACTGCCGGGTGCCATCAAGATTGCCACAAATGCAATCTCATTTAAAAAACAAATTGATTCGACAGTTTTGAGTCTGCTATTGATGAGTTTCTATTTTTACTTCCCCAGATGTTTTACTATTGCCTGGGCCTGAGTTTGGCCATTTTTTAACTTCTTGAATATCGAGTGCGACCCCTTGTTGCCAAATTTGCTCCAGGGGCCAACAGTCTGAGTCGCACTGTTTTATGTTATTTTATTTTACTTTTTAACATGCGCGCTGGTGACCTACTCGTTTTTGAGTGAACCAGTGTTTTAGGAAGAAGAAGAAGAAGAAGAAGAAGGCACCAGTCTCCAGAATTGTAACTGTCGACAACCTGGTCTGGTATCATGGTGTAGCTTAATTTTTTTACAGTTCTTTACAGAACACTTTCTGCCTTCTCTCACTGGTTGATCCATTAGAGAGAGAAACATTCTTTGTAGCCAACGCCAGGTGGTTGTGATTTTGGTACCTTCACTTATCAAAGGCTCATGTGCTGTTGCTTGTCTTCATTCTTGCTTTTATTGGAACTGCATTGGTTGATGATGTTATTTCTCTGTTCTGCTTGATGTTTCTGTTGGTCAGTGTGTGCTAGGTGGCCTCTACTCTGGGACCCCTGAATTTTCTGTTTCCTCTTTTTCACAACCCATAGGCTCAGAATGTCGCCGGCAAGTTATGGTTTGATGTACCCCCCGTTTTAGTTTTGACTTGTTTTCGTTAAAGGTTTCCTCCTCTTTAGCTGCTTTGTGAAGTGTTTTGAATAATGGCACAGAATCATTGATTCTTCATGTGATGGTGTGGAGGGAAAGGGATGTGCAGGTGAAGACAGCAGATGGTAATGTGTAGAAGCCAAGGGACAGCAGCCAGTCAAGAAGACACGGAGGATGAGGTGTTTCTCCCTTTATTTACTTCTTCCACGCCAGTCGCTCACATCAGGGAACACTGATCAACTCTCACACAACGCTCTACTTTTACAAGAATGAACGGGGCCGCAGAGCCAGCAACACGGTGCCAGAGACGAAACGGGCCTCACGAGGCCGGAACCGACAGAAATTTGTTTTCTATCGGAGCTTCAGTGTTGTCTGGCTCGCTGTCCGTTCAAACTATTAGCACATATTTACTATCGATGAAAACCTCAGAACCCAAGGAATAAAATGCAGTAAGTCACATTTAACAATTTTGTTCCTGTACTAAATCATTGCTGATTAATGTCCCAGAGTGAACCCACTTTTAATGTGTTTGCGTCATATTTTCTTCTGTTTCAATAACAAATACTAAAGAGCGTGGAATAATTTTACAATGAATGAATACTGGCATTTTGTTCTTTTCACACATATAAACTTCATTTTCTGAGATATTGTCTAAGTGGAGAATTCTGTTATTAAAAATTACTAGAAAACAGCTGACTTTTCACTTCGCCGGGCCTTCAGCACCTGCTTTTGATACAATTTTCAACTGAAAAATACTCTGTTGAAATGGTCTGTTAAATAATAAATTCTATGCATTTTCAGTTGTATTCATAACAGAAATGGAGTCATTAGCAAGATTTCGATCGGGAAGTCCGAATTTCGTAGAATGATAATTTGGATCAAAACTCCGACGATGAACGAAGAAGGTGACTTGCTCAAGGGAACCGGCGTCGTCGGTCATTTCGTATAGTCGCAAGCCTGTGCGGAAAAGATCCTAAGCATGTAATATACGAAATGAGACCTTATGGACATTACTTTTAACGTGTGTTTTCAGATTCTTCGGTTTTCCTCTTACTTTTGTGAAATCAAGAATTATTCAATGTTCATTCGAGGGACGATTGAAAATGGCGCCAAGATCACTTGTGCAAAATACCAGTTTAGAGAAAATATGGGCTTCTCAGCCCAGTACGGTTGTAATGAATGAAATACATTAATTTTTGTGACTTAAGCGACACACATTCAACTATGTAGGTTCTGAGGTATTCGTAATTTAAAGAATTTACACAATGAAAATGAGATTCACAACCAAGGAAGGTAAGGGGGCAGATAACTCTTGAATAAAACATTCATCCACGAAGGGTAACCAAAAACAAATATATATATATATATACACTGTTAGCACCCGGCTACATTCATATCATCCTCTAGCAGGCTGAGTGCGGCAGACCTGCCTGTGTCACCTAGATTTGCCTTGAAGACTGCTGCAGTCTCGGCACCCTATCCATAGGACACATTTGCTCTTGGGTCTTCTTTAGCTTGAGCCTGTCTGTCGTCAATACCACATGGCATGATCACTGACACTGTCAATACCACAGAAGGTTGGGGTTGCTTGCTTGTTTTGCTTCATCAATATGAAAACTACTGGGTGTGAACTTGAACTCGGTGTGGCTGTGCCTCACCAGTGTTTGCATACCATTCCATCCTTTGTGGTATCTTCTGTGGAGGGCTTGAAGAGCTCAGATGGTGGGTGCCAGAACAGCTCAGTTGGTAGAACGCTGGACTCTTTGATCACGTAAAATCCCATCACTAACTTTCAGAAGAGGTCAGTTTGGCCGTTGGTATGGATGACACGTTACACATAGCATACACTCTGCATGACAAATCGAAAGAATGAAGTCAGGAAACAGAGTGAATGATATTGACTGAATGACACGGGAAATGACTGAATGAAGCGCCGGCAGGCAGCTCTTCGGTCGGCTCCACCCACGTAGGCAGCCCGTTGTGTAAAAGAGATTGTGGATTGTAAAGCGCTTAGACCTTGGTCTGTAGCCGAGGAAACGTGCTATATTAGTACTCTTAATAATAATAAGAATGTATTGGATAGGGTCGGAGTGTGGTTGCTGACATGTTCAGAAACCACAGCATCCTTTCATTAGTTGTTCATGACCCAAGGCGTTCCATTGTGCCTGCTCGCCACGGATTATATGCATCTTCTAAGTCCCCTTTGCCCGTTCAAAACCCTCAAGATGACAAGTTTCAACATCACTTTTGGAGTTCTCTCAAAATTCTTCATCACCACAATCGTGTGTTGAAGGACTAGATGATGGATATGTTCTGTGATTGAGCACAGATTGTATTCTGCAATTGGTGGCTGTGTTCACTCTCTGTGGATTAAAAAAAAAATAAATAAATAAAAACTGGCTATTTTGTGCTTGTTTTATGTTAGGGTATTACTCTGACCTTCATGACCAGGATATATATTCCCACCCCTGATTTCTTGTAACCCTCTCTCTGTAGTCTGTCAGTATGCATGTCTCCCTCTCTCTCTCTCTCTCTCTTTCTCTCTTCTTCTTCTTCTTCTTCTTCTTTCTCTCTCTCAGTTGACTGACTTAGTCCTCTTTGTTCCGATGGTTCACAGGGCCCGCACTGCAGATCACCATCTCGCTCTCTCTTGGGCTGTTCTCTTGGCTTCATCCGAGGTCATGAACTTGAGTTCTGCCTGCAGAATTCTCCAGGTTCTATACAGTTTTAAATGAATGATTCCCGAAGGACCCAGACACATCCCGTGAATAGTGCAGTCAAAAGTATAAAGATTTTGAAATTTAATAATAATAATAATAATGAATACTTATATAGCGCCTATTCTCGGCTAGAGGCCAAGCTCTAAGCGCTTTACAATCAACACTCGTTTACACAACGGGCTGCCTACCTGGGTAGTGCCGACTGAAGAGCTGCCAGCTGGCGCTTCATTCAGTCGTTTCCCGTGTCATCCATTCAGTATCGTTCAATATCGATCACTCATTTTCCTCACTTCCTTCATTCTTTCCATTTCTCACGCAGGGTGCATGCTATGTGTAACGTGTCATCCATACCAACGGCCAAACTGGCCTACTCTTCCGAAAGTTGGTGATGGGATTTTACGTGTGTGCAAGATGTTATGCATGCGTTCACACACAGAACCTCTGTTTATAGTCTCATTCGAAGGACTGTATGGGAAATGGAATCAGAACCAATGTTAACTCCGAGGGAAAAATCCCCCTGTACCGAAACGCCCGGCGGAGGTTCGAACCCGCAACCCCAGGATCACCAAGATTACGAGTCGGGCGCTTTACGAACTGAGCTATTCCTTTACAGTCCAATTAGTCTGCAGCTCCCAAGTTGTTCCTTGAACAAAGTTTTTAACTTGTCATGGTACGGTTAAAACTCGTTGTTCTGCTGGTTCCCTTTGTGATAAAGAGGGTCATGAAGAAGAAAAAAAAGTTAGATGTCAGTGTTATGACCTCCAGTCGCATACAACTTTCCGTGACAAATGCAGGCCATTACATTCTGCACACACTTCAAAACTGGAGGTTAAGCAACGTACATAATACATTAAACTTAACAGATTAATTAAAACGATAAACGACAGGTCCGTTAAGTTCATTCACCTGAACCTGAAATTAGAACACATTGGCATTGGCGGTTCTTTGCTAAAATGGGCTAGATCATTCCTCGTTGGGAGAACGCAGAAAGTTGTTGTGGAAGGGTCGTCATCCCATTGTAAACCAGTCTTGTCAGGTGTACCACAGGGAACTGTTCTGGGGCCCTTGTTTTTCTTAATTTATATAAATGACATAAGTAGAAATCTCTCTCCTGGAACTACTATAAGGCTTTTTGCAGATGACAGTTTAGTATATAGAACAATTAGAAGCAAGAATGATACACGCATTCTACAAGAAGATCTAAACGCTTTACAAGAGTGGGAAAGAACTTGGAAAATGGAATTTCATCCCCAAAAGTGCCAAGTGTTGCGTATATGTAACAAACGCTCACCAATTAGATCAGATTATTCTATTCATAATACTATTCTTAAAGAAACTAATGCTGCAAAATATTTAGGCGTGATTATAGATAGTCGTCTCAAATGGAAAGAACATTACAATTTAGTATGTAAGAAAGCAAATAACATCTTAGCTTTCTTATACAGGAATATCAATGACTGCCCCCAAAAGGTTAAAGACGACTGCTACAAAACACTGGTTAGACCAGTACTGGAATATGGTTGCTCAGTTTGGGATCCTTACCATCTAAAGGATATTGATAACCTCGAAAAGATTCAGAAGAGAGCAGCACGGTTCGTAACAGGGAACCACATCAGAGAAAAGGGAATACTAGGAAGAATATGAGGAAATTAGAATGGAAACCCTTAGAAGAGAGAAGAGCTTTTATCAAACTTAACATCTTTTTCAAAGGCAGAGCTAAAGTAATTGATATTCCAATGGAACAACTAGTATTGAATAAAAGTAGCACCAGGAGTGGCGGTCAATGTTATACCATACCTGCATCCAATATTGACAGCCACTTACATTCTTTTTATCCCAGTTCTGTACGGCTGTGGAACTCACTGCCGGGTGCCATCAAGATTGCCACAAATGCAATCTCTTTTAAAAAACAAATCGATTCGACAGTTTTGAGATCTGCATATTGATGAGTTTCTATTTTTACTTCCCCAGATGTTTTACTATTGCCTGGGCCTGAGTTTGGCCATTTTTTAACTTCTTGAATATCGAGTGCGACCCCTTGTTGCCAAATTTGCTCCAGGGGCCAACAGTCTGAGTCGCACTGTTTTATGCTATTTTATTTTACTTTTTAACATGCGCGCTGGTGACCTACTCGTTTTTGAGTGAACAAGTATTTTAGGAAGAAGAGAAGAACTGACCGCGCCATCTGTGTGCCAGCTTCTTCTTCTTCCTAAAACACCGGTTCACTCAAAAACGAGTAGGTCACCAGCTTCAGTTGCAGTTCGGGTTGTCTGCCCATGAAGCGACGAGTCGGTCTCGGCCTCGGTCTGAGCAAAGACTGTACGCCCTACGGACACGCCACAATTAGGATTTTACACTAAAACACTATCATAATCCATGTAAGCGTTTTGAGCCTTAGCATGGAATGGATTTGAACCAGCATTTAATGCTAAACTGATAATTGATCAAAAGAACAACTCCCTGTCAATTTTTTCGCTTGTTTTGGGGGATCTTCAACGATGAAATCACAATCTTCAAATACATGACCTTCCCCTAACTTGACACACATTTTAGGCCTTCGCACTCACCCGTGACCCTATCTTTGCGCCAGCTTCAAGAGCCCAAAATAATCCAATTCCTTTGCTTTTACTCTGTCTGCTTGGAACCACCTGGCTTGTACCTTGATGGTCATGTAAAAGAAAAGAGGAGAAACAACTTTCAGACACAATAAAAATTCTCAAAACAATCCAATTGCGCCAGTCTATAAATACTCGACTCCTTAAGCAAGGCCTTGGCGTATTAATTTTTGGTGTGCAGCCCGTGTGTGTGTGCGAATCTTTGCCACTTCCTGTGCCCTTCTCCATCTTGCCCCCCTTGGAGTAGGGCACGTGCCCCGTCCGCCTGTGCCCTTTACAGCTGAATGAAGGCATAGCTTTTCCGATGCCCATTTGGTGGAGAGGCAGTGCTTTACACAGAATCACAATGTGTGTGTGTGTGGGGGGGAGGGGGGGGGGGGTCTCCCTTCCATGGCCTGCCTTGGCTCTGCAGACTTAGCTGGTGAGAGCCAGCTTATCCTACTAGAAGAAAAGGGCATGGGGCATGTAGCCGTCTGTGCTCGGTCTGTTTGCCAGTGATCATCTCTCTCTCTCTGTCTCTCTCTCTCTCTCCTTCGATTATTAATAGGAGAATCGCTTATTCTGTGTCTGTGTGTGCTGATTTTTTTTTTCTTTTTGAAATCGATTTCTTTACTCTTGTTTGTTGCTTCAATCATTTTTTTTCTTTCTTTAAATTCATCTATGCCTGGGTTTTAATGGAGGAACAACTCATCAACTTTCTAACGTATTTTTAGTCTCTTAGCGGGCAAGGGCCGGATGAAAACCTTGGAAATAAAGATTATTATCATCATCATTCTCTCTCTCTCTCTCTCTCTCTCTCTCTCTCTCTCTCTCCTCTCTCTCTCTCTCTCTGTTTCACTGGGCAGCAGTGGTTAGTGGCACGTTCACTTTGCAGTTTGTGCAACGTCGAACACTCGATTCCCTTTCTTGTTGCAGTTTTTCTGGCCACATGTGGAACAGGTCTCCAGCTTTCTCCTACACTCGTCTGTGATGTGCGCCATTTTGAGGCACTTCATAGCACCGCCTGACTTAAGGCACATGTTTAGAGGGTCACATCAAACTTCTTAATGTTGATGAGCCTCGGGGGAAAGTTAAAAATAGGGTTGACTCCCTTATATATATGTATATGAGATACTGGGTTCTGGCAGTCAACCATCGTATTTGTTGTCTTGAGTAGGATCTTGTAAAGGTCCACCACCATCTGTCTTGTGGCTAATTGGATTTTGTAATCGTTGGTCCAAGCTGAGGTCTATGCATTGTGGGAAATCATCCTGTACCAATGCGTTGAATGTCCTGCATGACTTTCCGCAGTCAGCACTGGAACACTACATTGCACTATAGCATCGTTCACTTGGTTCACCATTAGTGGCCGTGCCTGTGGCTGTATAATTATTGGCCTTCACCGTCAACCACTAACCTCTCTCTCTAACCACTATCCTACCGAGGTCCTCCCTGCTTCTGTCTCCTCTTCCAGTCCAATCCCAGCTTATCTCCCTTCCCCCCACTTTTCCCGGATACCCTCAGGGCACTCAATTGTCACAATCACATTTTAAGTCAGCGTGTCCCAGTGCAGGGTCATAAGTTCTATCAATGGTCACAATCAACATCTTAAGTGTCCCAGTGCAGGGTCATAAGTTCTATCAATGGTCACAATCAACATCTTAAGTGTCCCAGTGCAGGGTCATAAGTTCTATCAATGGTCACATCAACATCTTAAGTGTCCCAGTGCAGGGTCATAAGTTCTATCTATGGTCACAATCAACATCTTAAGTGTCCAGTGCAGGGTCATAAGTTCTATCAATGGTCACAATCAACATCTTAAGTGTCCCAGTGCAGGATCATAAGTTCTATCAATGGTCACAATCAACATCTTAAGTGTCCAAGTGCAGGGTCATAAGTTCTATCAATGGTCACAATCAACATCTTAAGTGTCCCAGTGCAGGGTCATTGGTTCTATCAATGGTCACAATCAACATCTTAAGAGTCCCAGTGCAGGGTCATAAGTTCTATCAATGGTTACAATCAACATCTTAAGTCAGCGTGTCCCAGTGCAGGGTCATAAGTTCTATCAATGGTCACAATCAACATCTTAAGTCAGCGTGACCCAGTGCAGGGTCATAAGTTCTATCAATGGTCACAATCAACATCTTAAGTCAGTGTGTCCCAGTGCAGGGTCATAAGTTCTATCAATGGTCACAATCAACATCTTAAGTCAGCGTGTCCCAGTGCAGGGTCATAAGTTCTATCAATGGTCACAATCAACATCTTAAGTGTCCCAGTGCAGGGTCATAAGTTCTATCAATGGTCACAATCAACATCTTAAGTGTCCCAGTGCAGGGTCATAAGTTCTATCAATGGTCACAATCAACATCTTAAGTGTCCCAGTGCAGGGTCATAAGTTCTATCAATGGTCACAATCAACATCTTAAGTGTCCCAGTGCAGGGTCATAAGTTCTATCAATGGTCACAATCAACATCTTAAGTGTCCAGTGCAGGGTCATAAGTTCTATCAATGGTCACAATCAACATCTTAAGTGTCCCAGTGCAGGGTCATAAGTTCTATCAATGGTCACAATCAACATCTTAAGTGTCCCAGTGCAGGGTCATAGTTCTATCAATGGTCACAATCAACATCTTAAGTGTCCCAGTGCAGGGTCATAAGTTCTATCAATGGTCACAATCAACATCTTAAGTGTCCCAGTGCAGGGTCATAAGTTCTATCAATGGTCACAATCAACATCTTAAGTGTCCCAGTGCAGGGTCATAAGTTCTATCAATGGTCACAATCAACATCTTAAGAGTCCCAATGCAGGGTCATAAGTTCTATCAATGGTCACAATCAACATCTTAAGAGTCCCAATGCAGGGTCATAAGTTCTATCAATGGTCACAATCAACATCTTAAGAGTCCCAGTGCAGGGTCATAAGTTCTATCAATGGTCACAATCAACATCTTAAGTGTCCCAGTGCAGGGTCATAAGTTCTATCAATGGTCACAATCAACATCTTAAGTGTCCCAGTGCAGGGTCATAAGTTCTATCAATGGTCACAATCAACATCTTAAGTGTCCCAGTGCAGGGTCATAAGTTCTATCAATGGTCACAATCAACATCTTAAGTGTCCCAGTGCAGGGTCATAAGTTCTATCAATGGTCACAATCAACATCTTAAGTGTCCCAGTGCAGGGTCATAAGTTCTATCAATGGTCACAATCAACATCTTAAGTGTCCCAGTGCAGGGTCATAAGTTCTATCAATGGTCACAATCAACATCTTAAGTGTCCCAGTGCAGGGTCATAAGTTCTATCAATGGTCACAATCAACATCTTAAGTGTCCCAGTGCAGGGTCATAAGTTCTATCAATGGTCACAATCAACATCTTAAGTGTCCCAGTGCAGGGTCATAAGTTCTATCAATGGTCACGTCAACATCTTAATAATGTCAGCATTTCCCAGTGCAGGGTCTAAGCGTCCCGTCAGTGACTCATTCATTCTCTGTCTGTCTGTCTCTGTATGTTGTTATTTTTGGTGTGTGTGTGTGTGTGTGTGGTGTGTGTGTGTGTGCGCGCGCGCGCGCATGTGTGTGTGCGTGTGCGTGTGTGTGTGTGTGTGCACGGCCTCGGAGAGTGGCGGCGTGTTGGTGCTGCTGCCGGCCTATGCACCATTAACAGACAGCCTAGACAGAGAAGCAGAGAGCCGTAGAACATTTTAATCGAATAGTGCTTCCGACTGTCCTGTGAAGTTTTGCCAGTGATTCATCGGCTGACGCGCAAATTTCCCGCGACATGCGCTCTTAGTCACAACATAATGAAGACGATCTCTCTCTCTCTCTCTCATATCATCTGTATTAAGTACTGGTTGAAGATCTTGAAGCTACCCCAGTCCCGTTTTAGCAGGCAAGCCTATGATATGATGCTTTTAGAAATGGAAAAAGGTAAAGAAAACTGGGCTCATAAAGTAAAGATAGTCCTTTCAGAACAGGGTTTTGGAATAGTGTTGATGGCCCCAGAAGTAGGAATGAGCATCATGTTTATTGGCGGAATTTAAAGACAGGCTTATTTGTTTCATTTAATCAGAATTGCACCAGATATGGAAAGTAAAGAAAAATATCGCTGGTTTTCTCATTGCAGATGTGTTTCAATTCTGAAAAAGTTTCTCCAATGTCATAACATTTAGATGGCACAGCATATATTACCAAGATTTCGTGAGAACTTTAGGTATTAATGCGAACAAAAGATGGTTTGAATGTGAAACATCCACAGAACTCCTTTCCTGCAATGTAGACAACATATTGATGACGAGAACACTTTCTGTTCCACTGTACAGCTTATAATGAGTGCGGACAAATTGTTCACATTTCCAGTTAGATATAGCGAAAAGACAAAGATGCCAGTCGTGTTATCATCAATGATGGAACTTGTAATTAAATCAGTTGCGAAATGTTCATCGCAGAAGCATTGAAAATTAGACAGATGGAGCTATTGGAAAGTGTTTATATAACAATAATGCCTTAAGAGATATCTGATGAATATAATCATTCCATCGCAAGTGGAAGAGATCAGTAAGATACATGTGTCATCAATTGAACGAGTGGATGGTCGAGTTAGTCTATTTTTTTTTGCTCTAATTGCATTACTCCTGTGCGTAGACATAAGAAAATTTTATGAATATATTTGTTTTTTAACCATTTGAATTGGGCACCTTTAGAATGAGAAGTGTACTATTTGTTTGCAGAAATGAAGAGGAATGTTATGTTCTGTTACCTCTCCCCCTAGAAACGTATAAATCCAATCCAGACTCACTTGCTTCACCACCGAGTTTTTGGGCGATAGTTGCCTAAAAGCTGCATTCCTGTGCGAAGAAGAGAGAGAGAATCACCGGCAGACAGACAGACCAACAGAGAAGAGAGAGACAGAGAGAGAGACATGACAGACAGACAGAGAGTCGGCAGACAGACACACACCACACACACACACTCTTTCTCTCTCACAATTAAATTACATAAAATCCGCACACTTCTTCAGACTATATCCACCTACAAACTTTGTACACAGGGCTGAAATCTATCACATAAATTACAGCTCGCGCAGTATGCACCTAGCCTGTGCTGTTAAACAAGCACACTCGGCCGGTTGCAATGGGTTGCATCATGAAAATGATTGCCACGTCGACAACCGAATCGAGGCTGTAGCTGACACGACAGGGTCGCCAATTGTTGCTTGGACATGCGCTCTGTTTGTGACCACTGTGTTATTTCTTGTAATTATTTTAAAATGGCTAAAACTTAATGAAGACAGTTGTATTCGAGGCCCATAAGTTTTACTTTTAACTGCAGTTGTGAAACCGAGAAAAATTTTTTTAGAAAACGAAAAAAGTGAACTAACTCCATTGAAATGAACGCTATCTTAAAGTTTGTTTGGTTCAAGGAAATGAACAAGATGAGCTAGTTTTAATACGTGTTGACTATTATGGTGATAAACTTTATATTTTTAACATAAATCCGCACACTTATTCGGCCTAATTTCTAACCTAAAAAACTATGTGTTAACAGATAGGCTACACTGGCCGAAACCTCCGCTTAATTACGGCTAGCGAGACGCGCTACCTTCGTCACACACGCACGTGCAAGCGACCAAAAATACTAAAGCGAGAGACTGGATTGCCAGGTGAGGGTGGGGTGAGGGGGGCGTAATTCATTCAGGTTGACACGACCAGGTGTCTCAGCGAATGTTCTAGCCTGTTACGAGTCAAGCTCCCACTTTGGTGACCGCTACGGCAGCAAGAACCGGGTTGTATTGTACTCATTGGAGTATTATGTGTAGTTGTAACTACAGATTCAGTGTTATGGGGCAAGCTGATCTGTGTATTAAGATGTGTATACATTTCTACTTTCTAATTCTAACCAGTTATCTGCCATTAAGTGTGCCCTTATGCAACTAATGCGATTTTCGAATTTCTGGCAAAACTAGATAGGCAGGCAGACCTTAGTACATCTACCAAGTATGGAGAGGATTAGTGCGAAGCCAGCACTATCTTCATTATAAAATGCTGCAAAAATACAATGGCGGTGTACTAACTACTGGCGATCCCAAGCCTGATGAAGAAAAGTGGTATAAACTTTTATTTGTGCAAGAAGGAAAGTATATGAAACTCTTTGTTGTGGGCAATCTGCGGTGAAGTTAGCCTTGCTGACTGCTAACTAAAAATAGCAGTCATGCTTGAACGCCTTATTTCCGAGCAAAGACCAGTAAAATTACCTTGCTGACTGCTACTAAAATCACCGTTCATGCGGGAACTCCTATTTATAGTAGCAAGAGCTGCGGTAAAATCCTTATGCTATAAATAACCGTTCATCGTGAATCGCCTCATTTATAGTAGCAAAGAGGGCTGCGTAAAAACGCGTTTTGCTATAAATAACCGTTCATGCTGTGAACGCCTATTTTATAGTAGCAAGAAGGCTTCGGTAAAATCCGATTTTCAAAAATAACCGTTCAAATCGTGACGCCTATACTTGCTATGTGCGAATCACTAATGGAGGTAACTCCTGCGCACCCCCCAAACACCCACGCACGCACGTCTCCCCACCCCCACCCCTAATACGACGCACTGTCTCCCCACCCCCACCCCACCACGCAACGTCCTCCCCACCCCACCCCAACGCACGACACCCAATAGTCCTCTCAAGTCATCACAAGTCATCCTCAAGACATTCACAAGTCATCCTCAAGTCATTTACAAGTTATCCTTAAGTCATTCACAAGTCCATCCTAAGTTATTCACAATTCTTACTTAAGTCATCCTCAAGTCCATTCACAATCATCCTCAAGTTTTTCCAAGTCATCCTCAAGCATTTACAAGATCTTACTAGTCATCTTAAGTCACCCCAAAAGGGTTTTCCCATCCATCAAGTTATTACCCAAGTCAACCTAAGATCATACCAAAGTCATCCTCAAAGTACAACCAAGTTCTTATTTAAGTATCTTATACATTATCAAAAAAATACAAGCTATTTTTTATCTTAAATAGGTATGGTAAAATGTCTAAGAAATACACACACGCCTCAAAAACGCGTCATCATTGAGATGTCATGCTTCAGCGTTCTCTGCATACATCTTAAGGAAGGTTTACACTCCGAAGCAACCGCATTGATTACAATTCGTCTATGAAATGTCTTTATAGACTCCATGTCTTTATTTATTGACTTCATCATTTTTATAATACGCCATGATCTATTTTTATAAAAAAATTAAAATTAAGTTCATCAAATATAATTCATTATAAATGAACAATATGATGCTTTGGTTATTGGCGGTTTTGGCGTGCAGTTGTCTTTTTCTGTATTTAACGGTTCAGGTTGTTTTAACTTCTTTCGTTTTCTGTTTGCCATGTGTAATATTTTATACCCATATTAACTGCCCCCAACAGCAGCAAGGGCGCCAAAAATGGCAACCTTATAAGTTCCAATATTCCATGAAGACTTTGGAGCCCATGAACATCATGTGAGTTTTTATAAAAGCAGGCATAGAAATCAACTGTTCAGGCGTTGGCGTATTTATGTATTCATGATAGTCATATTCTGTAACATTAATTTTTTTGTCTGTACCACTCTGGCCTAATTTTTTCCTCTTCAACACGCCCAGGAATTTTAATGCCTTCACCTAATACAGCGTTTCTGCTGATTTTCTAGCTTGTTACTTTCTCCACACAGATTCAAAGTTTCTGGTTCTGAAGAATTTTACAGCTCGTCATTTGAAGGAAAACAAAATCTATATTATTAAAAAAAGGTTATTAATCCCAATCGCTGGGCGATAACAAAGTTCCAAATCTAGTATATAATCACACCCTAGAGACACTAATACTTTGTTAAAACTTGGGAGCTTCTTAAATCCTACGTAAATCTTGTTCATAATCAATGGGGAGCAATCTAACTGACTAGTTAGTGTACAAACAAAAACTGTTTGCCCCACACTTTTCACCATCTAGACCCCAGCTGCGCTTCATAACCTGTTTATGATACATTAAAATGTCTTGTGGCGACGATCTGCTGAATCTGTTCATCTGAATTTCATTTCCGAGGAACTGTTTTTGTTTTCCGCATGCTGCTAAAGAATACAGCCCCCTTTGGGCATAATAGCTTGATCATCACTTGGTCATTCATAAGTCAGCATGTTTTAAGCCGCCTTGTACTGTAGTAAGATCATCACTGTTCATGTTTTTTTAATAATTATAGAATATTTTAATTTTATAAAAATGCACCGAAAAACTGTTGCTAACCTTGTATAACCATTCTGCTTTTATTGGAGACTAAGTGTAGGATACTCAATGCTTGTAAAAACCTGTTAAAAATAAAACCAGCAGATTCTTGGCAAACTAGACTTTGAGAATTCAGCGAAAGCTAATTGCTCCTATCATAGCAGCTTCCCGGTGCCACGAAAGATTTTCTAGTCAAGCAAGGAATATTCCATACAATCAAAATATGTAGAAAAAAATACATTATAAAAAATGCTTCACTCGCAATAATGATAGGCGCGCTGTGGTGAATCGCTTGCATTTAGTGTCATAAATTTTGCGATTTATACTGGGGAATGACAGCGAGAGGAAAAGAAATAACAAAGCTATGGAGGAACTAGCAACTGCACAAAACGCCCTATGAAAGGCAGAGACTTGAGCAGTTAAGATTTTTAATAATGGACACACTGAAAAGACAGGGGCAACTGCAGCTTACACATTTAAAAAATGTGTGATCAAGCAATAAAACAAAATATCTTGTAACAGGGGGCAAACCAAGCGGAACATTGCCCACCCAAAATTCAGTGACTTTAAACAACCATCCGAAAAAAACAAAAGATGCAAAAATCGGGTTTAATGTCGTTGTATGACCGAAGTGTATTTTGTTGCACATAATATTGCTGAATAAAAAATGAACAAAAATCTATTAATCCCCAAAAGGATATTGGAACATCACCAGCAATACAAAGCTAAGCCAAGCAGCTGGAGTATAGTGAACAAACGGGGAGCAAAAGAATGGTTATCTAAACAAGCGATTTGGCAAATTTATTTACCACGCCTAGCGAATACAGAGACCACACTTTATCAATACAACTCCAAACGACACCCATCAATGGATCTTCTATATTTACCCTCTGATAGGATTAGACGAAAAAAAGATTTAAGTACCACTCTACAGTCATTGACATGTCTTCAAGATACAAGATGCAGAACCATTAACCACAAAAGATTGCTTCTGCTGTTGCATTGCTCATACAGCTGATCTACCAGCGAGGCCCCTTAACTTCCCTCGATGTCCAAGTCGATGATGGAAAAGAATTTAAAGCCAGTGAATCAATTATTGTTGAAACATAAGAAGTTACCATTAAAAGAGGCATTCCAGGAGTCATATATCACAGGCCTTTAGTCGAAAACTTTAACAAACGTTAGCTGAAAGACTTTTTTCCTACCAGTATCACAGAGAGGCTTATTGACAATTCTCGCAACACAGGAATTGTTAGAAATTGCCCTCAGTTTTGCGCGCAATGAATAATTGAAGAATTTAAAGGCCTAAAACCCGTAGCAAGCAATCAAAAGAAAAACAATAAAATGTTGCTTAAGAGACGTCATTTTGTTCATCCGCAAACTATTACCATTTGGTTTAAAAAGTAAGGCACCTTTATTTACCGGGAAGCAGAAGGGGACACTCGCCTCAAGGGCAACTGATCCGGTTTGAGAGTTAATCCATATGAAATAAAAAGAATTGTAAAAATGAATCCGCCGTGTAATTAATTACGAGAAACTGACAACAACAAAACAACCAGCTCCTCAAAAAATCTTTTGTGATGGAAAACAGCCAGATAATCCCCCGGGCAACAGTTTCCGCTTTAATTAATTACGGTTCTCCAGTGCCTATTTCATATGAAAAACTCCGGATAACAAACACCCGTTTGTGTTTGTTTCTATCTAATGACTTTCTTTTGTTACAACTGATGTGTTGATCTCAGTAGGATTAGATCGCAGTTGTACGATGTCATGATGAAAAGTCGTATTGCCAAACATGCCCTCTTTGTAATTGTCATGAGATAAAGTTTGACTGCACAAGACCTGACACTGCAGATATTCCCTTTGCTTTTCTTAATGATTTACTCCTGGCTCGAAATACTGTATCATTTTTGACCTTATCCCCACATACTCCTTGATCACCTTCCAGATAATTCATCTTCATCTTTCTCAACCTACTTGTTAGTAATTGAATGCAAGCGAATCTTTAGGTAATCGGACTGTCGTACCATCCACTCACGCTCCTTTATCCACTTTCGATTTCCATTCTTTTTAATGTCTTCAGTAGGGATATCTATAACAAAACTATCTGTATCTGTGTAAATACTCTGACTCAGAAACGGAGGTTAAAGTTTTCATAAAGAAACTCAAACATCAAAAGCTTTGATAATTCTAAAAACTGTAAACCAATAAATACAGTTTGTCTAATTTGACTTTCTTTTTTTCATCATTATGCCAAAAAGCTGATCATGGGGAAATCTATTAAAGTCCTGAAATTAGGGGGTGGGGGGTGGTTTTTGAAGTCACTTAATTTCTTCGATCTCTCCTGGTAACCATCTGGAGACTTGGACGCTTGTGCGGGATCTCCATAGTCCTTTTCCAAAACAGATGTTGTTCATCAACTTGAAAAGTCCTTTTTCTGAAGCATCTGTGAATTAGTTCTGAGATCAGTGTTTTCATCATGATGTATGTTTTCATGAACTGTTCTTGATCAAAAAGCAATTAGCGATGAACTGCTGTCAACTTCAAACCATGTTTAAATAAAATGGCCAGAAGTCTGTACTGACAGCATAATTTTTTTTTTGCATCGAAGATTAGGCACAAGTTTAGGCGGCTCTCTTGGATCCATCATTAGACTATCTGCTGCTAAGGATAGTCAATTATGCAGGTCATGGAGTTCATGAGGAAATTCTAATATCAACTTCTAGAATTGAAAACCACGCTGTTGAACAGGCTTAAACTGCCAACCACTTTAATGCATTTTGAATATTTTTCGTACCTGTGTACATTTTAAAGCTGCGAAACGGAAGTGAGCGCGCCATTGCCCATCATACAGATTGTTTGCATCTAAATACATGAGATAGTTAAAAAAGACCTTTTATCGACATAGTCGTCCAAGTATTTGTTTTTGCACCTTTACAGTAATGATGCGACGCCCTACTAAATCCCTCCGCGCAATCCGTTTCAATCATCTGAATCATTGGTAGGTCAACAATAAAACAATCTTACTCCTATAAACTTTAGGAAAGCATCCCAACTCACCCGGGCGCAGAAATGTAATGCCGCGGGATCCAAGCTATAAAGTTTCAGCAGGTCTATCTATAATTTTCAAGACGTCCGCCAACAAACATACATCACCAGCAATATGAATCATGATATCTCCCATCTTTTTACACTTCTAACTTCTGGCCACGCCTCGTGAGCATGCTGGTAATCAGAGTCACTGATGTCCATTCCTCTCTAAGACTAGAAAAGAACGCGCCTTATAGAGGAAGTGTATCTTCGACAAACCTTTCCAACCTGTTAAGTGTCATTACTCATAAGGATAAACGCCCTTCTAACAAGAGTTATGGGTCAAAATATCTCCTTATTGGCAGGACTATAAGGACATGGCCAGTGACTCTAATGAACCCACATTGCTGCATAGAGTCATAAAAAGACAGTTATTAAAGTGAAACACATGTACTTTCCTGATGACTGTGCAATGCATGCTACCCTGAAAGCATCGACCACTCTTACATTATAAGGTGGAGTCGTAAACCTCGCAAGTATGAAAGAATACAGTTCAGCTTCCATGTCTAGATCAAACTTTAGTTGAAGATTGCATTTTTTATGCCGCCGCTCCTCTGAACTTCCGCTAATGTGATCATGGTCTTCTTACTTTTGATTCTCTGCGTCTGATGATAGGCATAAAACCACAAAATTCCAACAATATGCCGTTTGGCTGAGTCATACTGTTGTTGTCTTCAGGTTCATTATGATTACAGATACGTTAGATTATTAGAACAGACATTGCTCACTTTCTGCATGCGGTTCAAGAAGTATTTTCAAGCATAGGCCTCTGTATAATTCTGGGCTGAATGGCCCATCTGACTGAAAACAATGAAGGCAAATGAACAAATCTGATGATTACTCATTAAGACTGTTTTTTTTTCGAATTTTGTGGTGCTGGCCCTTCATAAGGGAACATGATGATTCGAAGTCTGGCGAACACAACAATGGAGAATTATGGCAGTTTTTTCAGTTCATAAAACTAACTTTAGATTCCAGTGGGGGCTAAATATTCTGTAATACAGTCAAACTGGGCGATAACAATGTTTCTTATTTCGCTTGCGCTTGAACAGATGGCATTCTTGTTAAACATTTTCTGCAGAATTCTGTTTATGCCCATACTTTGAAGCATGCTGCATTAGTTTTACTCATTGTTCGAATCAATGTCGTAAATGCGGTAGCCCCCTGGTGAAAGTCATCAGAGTAAGTTCCAACATGATAGTGGGAGCGCCCAATCGTTGACTGTTCTTGGACACTTTTAATTGCACCAAAATTTGTTTCCTCATCCCTGTGTATACAATAACAGTTATTGTTTTGTTTTGTTCTTCAAACTGATCAAATTGGTCTACGCTAACAGGATAGGACCACCCCACTAAAGTTAGATCAATGAATTGTACTGGTTATAATTAGACACTCTCTCTGCGTTTTAGCGGCGTGATCAGCCTTGCAAGAACCACACATAAAACATTTTGTTGTCTGTATTCTTATGTTTAGAACTGCTCTTTTTGCAACTAATCTGGAGGTAGTGAATGTAAGCCATACCAACAATCGGCGCATACTTACCTGTTTTTAATCTGAACTCTAAGACTTCGCCCTCTGACCAACCAAGAAGCCTCTCATTTTGGCTTTCTTCAGCGCACGTCAACTGTGGGGGGTAGCAGTTTCGTCTCCAACAGGTGTTAAGTCGTTTAATGAGAAAGAATGTCTGTTGTTTAGTTGAGACCCAGACTTCTAGATTTCTTCATATGTTTACATAGTCGATAAAACACTACAAAACTTTAACTGGCCGGTCTATTTGTATTTTACTTGAAAAAGAACTTGATAATAGCATTTACAAACGCTTGCCGCACGTTTTGCTGGATCAATGACTTCTAATCAATATCAATTCAGTGCTCTTATATACGCTTCTCTCCAAGCAATCCTTCAAAAATTCCGTCTTGCCCTTCATATATCTTAGCCATGTTTGAGCTTCTTTTCTAACTCAAAAATATTTATTTAAATTAAAAAAAATAATTAATCAGATCAATATCGACGTCTTTTGCGCATTTGGACACAAAACTAAAGTATAACACCTTTTGGTGTTGATAATTGAGCAGTTTAGAACAGAGTTTAATGTCTCGTTACTTTTTTTAAGCATTCCATTTTTATCTGCCGGGGTCTGCTGTTGAAAAAACTGCCCTCGCCTTTCTTTGAAGATCAAACTTTGTCTTTGTAGTCATCAAAATCGCCTGTAAACGATTAAATTCTACATCCGTGATGTTTGAGTCAACTAGCGCTTTATTTATTGTCCAGTTTGAACGAGCTAAGTTTAGCCGTTATTAGTTGAACATAGCTGTGTGCTTTGGAGTTTAGTTTTAATTTTTTGCTAGCAGCACCTACAGCTAATGAACACAGACCGAACTAAAGACAAACCGCCTAGAGGTAAAGCGCGGGTGCGACTATGCCGTTGCTAAGAGACAAACACTCTCCTGCTGATAGAGCACTTAATCGTCGATGCCCTCAGTATTAACATATGTAACAGCATTAAAGGCAGCAGAATACCTCGTTAGGTATTGCTGTATTTTGAAAGGTCTTGCTCAGTAAATTGCTGCATTTGTCGTAATGTTGTTAATCTATAATTTTTTATGTTAGGCTTTCTACAATCTCTTCGTTGCGCGCTGTAGGCACATTTGGATAACCTGAACAACATGCTTTTAAATAAAAAATAATTAGTTATAGTACATATTTTAATCTGGGTTTTCTTCATATTCAGCTGCGCATCATATAAAAAAAACAAATGTACAAGCGTTTTATC
>CM031609.1:82730376-82767096 GCA_018398815.1 Conus ventricosus | reverse complement strand
CTTTAACTGATCTTTATCGGCTTCTCTCTCCCAATCCAACTCGTAAAGTATATTAATAAGTTCTGTAGCTACTTCGGCCTTCATTTTTTAAACCAGAATAAACGCGACAATTAAAACATTAAGTAACCAGTTTCTCTTGTTTTGTACAAGAATCAGAAGAAGTTATATGTGTTTCCAGTCTGGCAGCGGTCGTGAACAAACAGGCCTGTCAAGCCATATAAATTTTAGTTGATTTTATGTGCCTGGAGAGAATGTAAATATGTTCGTTCACGATCACCCATGTTATTCTGCACGGAAACCCCCGTTTTAATGTGTCAATTACGTCGATTTTAGAGGTTTTGGCGTGTTAATTTTTTGTGAAACGGGTGTTAAAATTGGCCAAAACTGATATGTGATGGACGTGATTTGTATGTGAAAAGGGGGGTTTTCGTGCAAAATAAGATGGGTGGTCTTGAACCAACATATTTACATTCTCTTGGCCCGTGTTCCTCTTTTTGACTTTATCCTTCCCCGTCACGTCCCGGGGACTGGTGCCCTCCCAGGAGCGGGGCTGCTTCGGTGTCTCGGACCTGTGCCGACGTGCGCACTGAACCTGGAAGGAAGAGGTGAGAGTCGTCTGGCTTTCCCCTGGTCGACCCCTGGACTGCCTGCTCTCCTCCTGTCTCGTCGTCTCGCTCTTGTCGGTCCTGGAACTGTCTCCTTCCTGTTCCTCACTTTCACCCTGCACAGCCACACTCTCACTCACACTGGTATTGTTAGGAGTGGATGGTGTTTCCAGCTGGCACAATGGATCTCCTTGCTTGTGGCCAGACTGCCTACAAGCTCTACAGACAATTTCTTTTGTACACACTGATGCATGGTGACCTGTGCCCAGACATTTTGAGCAAATTAGTTGCTTGTTCTCTGCCTTTTTCTGCTCACGGTGATATACCTTGGCAGTGAACACACTAACCTTGAGCGCTTTTCAAGGGGTACGGGTGGAAGCGTTATGAATAAGAAACGTCTTCCTGTAAGGAAACGGGTCAATTTTCCGTCAGCGTCTCTAGCTCTTTCCGCCTTTATCGCCGATCGTAGGTCACATCCGATTTTGATGAGAGAATGCTCAATCTCTGAATCGGCAACTGAAATTGGCAAATTGTCTATCCAGACTTTCATAAAGGGCTTTTCCTCGCCAGTATCATCTCTCAAAGTAAAGGGATTGGTACTTGACAATTGCACAACAGAACCTCACAACAATACCTTGCACAAGAAGTTTTGTCCTGGCGTCCTGCGTTGCGGGATAGATCCTCCACAAACTTCCGATCTGTTGCGCTCCCACCACAGACCCTTGGCCAGCAACCCGCTCACCTGCCAGGCAAATCTCGAGCACGGAAGGCCGATTGTTCAACGAGTCCGGAATATTTCTCGCCTTCACGAAAACAGGAGAAACGCCTATCGCGGACATCTTTCAGCTTCGAAAATAGCTAGCCACGACGTCAAAGAAGGGCGAATAATGACGAAACACACGAGTCGGAATAGAGTAGAAGAAGACTACACGCGTATCAAAACTCGAAAATCAAAAGTTTGAAGCGAGCGCCGCTGGTCGAGATTCAGCCGAAAAAACGGCTAAGTCAGAAAAATCTCACTCAGCCTGCATTCAACGTTTGCGGAGAGAACAGAATTCGTGACCGCTCGCCACGGCTGTCTCACGCTGAATCTACATTTGTTTTTACTTGTCCATCATATGCTATCCAACATCCAAAAACAACTTGGAAAACAGGTCGGTTTGTACAGAGATGACGGCCTTGCTGCATTAAACAATAATCCAAGAACTATTGAAAACAAGAAAAAAGAATTATGTAAAATCTTCAAAAACCACAATTTAAAAATCACAATAGAAGCAAATAAAAAAAGTAGTGAATTACCTAGACATAACATTAGACCTCAATGACAATGTGTACAAACCATACAAAAAACCCAATGACATACCAATCTATGTAAACGTCAAAAGCAACCACCCACCATCTATACTAAAAACAATACCCAACGGTATAAACAAGCGACTATCCAACCTATCATGCAATGAAAATGCATTCAATAATGCAGCAACAGAATACCAAGAAGCATTACAAAAAAAGTGGTTACAATTACAAACTACAATATAGCCCAGACAATAACACGAACAGAAATAAGAAAAGCAGAAAAAGGAAGATCATATGGTACAACCCCCTTTTGATGGACAAGTAAAAAAAAAAATTTAGGAAAAGAATTTTTTAAAAATTTGGCAACATATTTAAAAAAGAACACAAACTGTCCAAAATTTTCAAAAAAAAACACATTAAAAATATCATATATGTACCCCAAACCCTCAAAAAATAAGGGGCTCATCTAAAAATGAAAAGCAACAAAAAAGAGAAGGTGTGAAAGGCATCTTGCAACTGCCCAAAAAAGAACAGTCCCCCCTAAGCAAAAAATTCTTCCAGAATATTGTATCCCAAAGTAGGGAAAAACATAAAAATAAAAAGAAACAACTAGGGATTACAAAAACTTTTTCAAAACCAGATCCCAAAAAACCATAAACAGTATTCAAAAATGAAAATACAAAAATCAAACAAAACGAGTAAATACTTTTGGAAATAAAGAAAAAAAATGACTACACATATCATGGAAAACAAAAAAGAAAAACCCCAAAACAAAAATATTTAAAAAATGCAACCTATGTTCCACAAAAAAGGGGTTAATATTAAGAAAACCAAACTTGCAATCTGAACCCCAAAGTAGAAATATGAAAAATTTGCAGGCCAAGGGAAATTTTTTGCTCATTTTCCACCTAACGGCCTAAAAAAAACAAAACCAAAAACAAAAAAAACAACAACACACACACACACACACAACACACACAGGCCCCACTGCAGAAAACAAAACCCCGCCACCAAAACAGATCAGGTCCCGCAGTCATAAAAGCCGTTGGGGGCCCACAAAAAAGTCTCCTGGGGAGAGAGAATTTTGAAACAGCTTTTTATGAATTTACATTCTTTTTAAATAAATTTTTTTAAACAAATGTTGCCCCCCAAGGGGGGTTGAGATTTTTTAAGGGACTTTTTATACCTTTTATGTATATATATAATATCTAACACAAAAAAAAAATTACACCGCCACCCCGCACCGGGGCATTTTATATATAGGTCACGTGGGGTGTCACGGGTAAGTTAAAGGGGAAACGCTATGCTCAATCCCAACTCAATCGGCTAACCCCCCCAAATTCAAACCAAATACGGTAAAAAAAAAACTGAAATTTTCGTCACAAAAAACATAGATGTTCACAAATGTTTACATACATAAATAAGGGGGTATACATTTAATTTCAAAAGGGATGTAAATAAAGGGAAACACCACCACACCCCCCAACACACACCCCCACACACCCACACCCCACAACCACACACAAAAATAACGAATCTCTCCACTAACATCACCCCCCGGCCGGATTCTGGGGGGGGGGCCAGGGAAAAGGAAGGCAAAATGCAATCAAATGGTAAAGGAATTTAAAAAAAAAAAAACCGGAATGCTTGCCAAAAACGTCCTCAAAAATTTTAAAATGGGGTCCCAGGTTTCCCAAAGATGGAAATCAAGGGACAACAACCTGTGGATAGACCGGTTGGGTTCGAAGGAAAATTTTTTCATGGACATTAAAAAAAGAAAGGCCCAAAAAAAAGGGGGAGCGTTTGGGCAATACCCTTAGAAGGGGGTGTACCCCGGGAAAAAATTTTCAACTGCAAAGGGGCTGAAATTAAACATCCAACAAAAATTTCACTTTTTTTTTTTAAAACGCAACGGACGAAGGAACGTTCACACAAAAAGATGAAAACATTGAAGGGTTAAACTTGGGCGACATAGAAAAAGGGAACCCTGCGCAAAAAAAAAAACGCCCCATACGCGGCGACAACCCTGGAGAGCAATAATAATGGAAACACAAACACAAATTCATGTTAGGAAAAAACAAAAAAGAATGATAAAGCGCCTGCTGAAAAAACTGTTTAACGCCTGTCCTTTATCTCTGCAAAAAACGTGGAGCCAATTTACGGACCGACCCCCCCCAAAGCTAAACCCGTGAGACAGTCCGGGGGGGGGCCAGCGAAGGGAGAGCGGTCTGTCCGTCGGATGCACCCACAAGGATAGAGTCCTTTCCCTTTCCCAAAGGGAATACGTTACCCCAAAAACGGGCCACGAAGGCCCCATGGTGAAGGTGAAATACACCCCAGTCGGGCACACGGGTGGCGGCCGTCCAACACCTGTACAAAACGGTAGGGCAGTGACCCCGCACCCCGAAGCGAGTGGTAGAGAGGGGGGGTCCCGGGGCAACACAAAAAAAGGGGGGCAGGTAAAGGGTCCCTCTCCCAAGAGGTGCACGGGGCAGGTGCGCCTGTTCCCGCCCCCCGGGGCGAGGGTCCTTGCGGGTTTCCCGGAAGAGGGGCGAGGAGGGAAGGGGAAGACTGGGAGAGGAAAGGGAGGGAGGGGGGCGTAGAAAAAGAGAGGTATTTGGGGTCAAGCCGTGTCCGCACAGCGCGGTACCGGTGGCGGAACAGCAAAAGGAAAGGCGGGCAAGCCCCGTAAGATGCAATCGGCGGCAGCAGCAGCGGCACCAGGTAGGTCAGCCGCGGTGGGGGGAAGAGGAAAAAACCAAAAAAGGGGGAAGAAAAAGGAAAAACGAATAAAAAAAAGAAGAAAAAAGAAGTCCGGGAAAACACACAAAAGTGGTTTCCCAATAAACATGGGAAGCAAAACCCCCGAAAGCAGACATCCTTACAAAAGGAAACAAGGACAGGCAGGGGCAGACCCTGAAAATTTTTTTTTCCCAAATGTATAAATACTTTCCCCCCCGTTCAGACACTTTTCTACATACATTTTCCAAAAATTCACAACCTTTTATGAAAACCCCCGGGGTTGGTCTCTTGAGTTAAAAAAAAAAGAACATCCCCCTTGGACAATCTTTTCCATTAAAAAGGGGCCCGGAAGCTTTAAACAGCGCCACATAAATTAGGGGGGCTTAAAATTTACAGAATGCAAAAAAAAGGGAAAAGAAAAAACCCAAGCCGAAAAAAACCTTTTAAAGTGGGACCACTAACACACAAAACCGTGGGCGAGACACATCCCCGGAATGCGGTACGGGCACGCGACAACCACAAAAACCAGCAACACACTATTTGGAAAGGGAAAAATGGATAACCGCCCTCGCGTAAAATAAAAAATAAAATGGTCTAGAAGAAATGAATAATAAAAGTTGGATAACAAAAAGGAAAATATGAAAACAAAAATAAACTCAAACACAACAAAAAAATTTTAAAAGAATTAAGTAAACTGGGGGAAAACCCAATTTTTTAAAAATAGATTTGGAATAAATAAATAATAAAAAAAAAAAAAGATTGAATAACTAAAAATGTACTCCCCAACTAGACTTGTGAAAGGGACCCCCGGGGACTGGAAAGAAGCCTCCCGGCCGTACCCCCCGGTCGGGGCCAAAAATTTTGGAAAAAAAACGGCTTCTCCCTCTAAGTAAACGGGGGATTCACGACTGCAAAAGGGACACAGGAATATACAGAAAGCGGGACAAGACCAGCCCCATGGAGTCAAGGGTTTTGGGTTCAACCAAAGGAAAAAACCGATGCCGAGACCCCGGAGATAGGGGGGGACCAAAAAAAAAAATAATGAACGCATTTCCCCAAAAGGAAAACGAGGGGGGTCCCCGGGGGTAGGTCCCTCACAAAAAACAGTTACAAGAAAACGCAGCAAAAGGGTTTTGCACGACACTTTATCTTTCCTCCACTCTATCCCCCAACCCTCGACTGCCACGGCTTTAAAAAAAACTCTTCGAGGTGAGAGGGGCTCACTAGCCTTTTTTAACCCCGTGAAACCCGGTCCACAACAACACATGACAAGCGGGAGGGAAGGGGGTTGCGAGAGTTTAAAAAGTAAACAAGTTTTTTTTTTTTTTTAGACACAAAAACCGTTTAAAGGTTACATTTTAACAAAACAACCCCACAAAAATTTCTTCCCCGGGGACAAAGGGGCCCTTAAACAGAATTTTGGAAGAAACATGCAGTGCGGGACACCCCCCCCCCCCCCCCCCCCCCCCTAAAAAGTTTGGGTACTAATGGGGTACCACTACCCAACCTGCCCTGTTCAAAGGTTCATGCAAAATAGAAAAAAAAAACCCCCCAAAAATCAGGGTCCATGATACATCATTTCAGGAATCCCGGGGCACACGAAAAAAACAGGAAACCACGTCTCCTTCCTCAAAAAAAAACCCCTCTACTTTTCCTTGCCGGGGGATGCGTCAAATCAAACACGGGCTCTAAATTTCAATACCCCATCCCTTTAAACCTTGGGCTCAGGGCCTGATGCGATGGGTTTTGCAGGGGTGAGATCATCTGGGCACGAATTTCACCCCGAGAGGTGGGGGAAAAATGAGGATGGCCCAACAACAGCTAAAACCCGCCTTACAAAGATCCCGCAACTCTGCCCCCCTGCCCTTTCTTACTGATCCCCACGGTTAAAGCCCCCCCCCGGGCCGGGTTGCACCCTATCCCCGTTGCGAGGCGTCTGCCCGCGGAAAAAGGGAGTTCAGGGTGGGGAGCTGTAAGGGGAATTTAAGGCCCCCTTTTAAACCGCTAAAAGCTGTCTCACCTCCTGATCCCCCAATCTGTTCTGAAGCTTCCCTTGGGGTTCTGTCGGTGGGGGAAGGGGCCAACCGAGAAGTTGGGAAAAATTTGCGAAAACCCCCGGGGCCCCAAAAACGACTCAATTGCTTCGGGGTTTTTGGGGGGTGTCGATCCTGGACCTTTCGAGATTGTCGTCTTCGGATACACACCCCTCTTAAGTCTGTGTCCAAAACGTCGATTTTTCTCCCAGTTGGCTTTTGGGGTCGGGGGGGAAGCTGAACTTCCTCAGTCTCAGGAAAATGGCCCCGAATGCCCTCTACATGCCTGTCCATTTTTTGGGTCCCCATTTTCTTCAAGGGAATTGGCCCCCTTACCTTTGGGGCCGTACAAAAATTAAAAAAGGGAGAAAAACGCACGCTCTCCTGGGCACTTTCCCTAGAGGAAACTCTTTGTTGAGCCTTTTGGGGGGTTGTCGTTGGCACCGTCAAAAGGCGCAAACTGACGCACATCCTTCCCCATGCCGGGCCCGTAGTTTCTTGCCTGATCCCTCGAGTGTCTTTTTGACCCCAAAGCCCCGGAGGTGAATTTTCCCCCAACGGGGGGAACGTTGTCGGAAGTGCGAGGCCCCCCCCAACTGTTCGAGTTCGGGTTTTCCATCAAAATTTCGTTGAGAACCCCCTTTTTCCTCTTGATGAACAGAGTCTGCCATTCCCCCGCCGAATCGGGGTGGGCTTCCAAGTTCTTTGCACCTGATTGAGGGAGGATCAGTTGCGAGAACCCTTCACTTGTGGGGGGTCACACTTCCACGCACCCCATCTTGAGGGGCTTCAATAGGGGTTTGGTGGCCTGCTTTGTTGGGCAGGGGGGTTGCCATCCTTGCACAGGTTTAAAGAGGTGTCGGGAGAGTCCCGAATTTCCCATCCTCGAACTTCCCACTTACCAATCAGCAAGGATAGGGGGCTTGCCCGCCGATCCCCCAAACCGGGCCCCTAAAAAATAGGCGTCGACACACGGATCATGCATGGCCGCTTGGTTTGAACCCGCCCTTTACCCACACCTCACCTGGGCCTCGTTCAGCATCAGCGGGGACAGACCTGGTCAAAAAAGATTGCTGAGCCCCAGAATCCCAAAGGGCTCAAAACACACCCAAACCAGGATGCAAAGGGGGGGAACTCGGGGTTCGCCTGCCGGGGGGTGCCCCATGTCCACAGACCCCTGACCCCCACAAATTGAAAGGGCTGCCTCAGCGGGGGCACACATTTCTCAAGTGCCAGTCATCCACACGAAAAAAAACCCTCTTATAACTTTGGGGGGCCTGTTCCTTGGGCGCTGTAATTTCAAGACGGAACAGCAATTGTTTCGGGGGGGTCGGTCAGATGGGTTGGGCTCTTGTTGGGTCTAGCGCGGAATGAAAAACCGCCCGGGATCCCAAACTTCGCAAGGATTGGCCCCTTGGAAGAGGAACGGGTTTCCCTTTTTATTCAGACGCAAGGGACGTTCCCCAGGGTGTCCTGGATGCAACCGAGGCAATCCCCCAATCCCCCCCTTTTTACGCCCCCAACGTAAATGAGGGGTTTTTTGTTTTTAAAAAATTAAAATGCGATGGGGACTTTTTGGGGCCCGTTGGGGCCCTTTGGAAGGGGCCAAAACCCTCATAAACGGGGGGGGAAAAATTAAACGCCCCCTTTGCCATACCCCGGGAATCCAAGGGTTTTCCTTTTTCCTCGGGTTCCAAAAGGGGGTACCCCTGGGCCAGGAAAGCGGGGCTTCCCCGGTGAAAAAAAGGGCATCTTTTGGGGGCTCCCTGCCCCCCAGTCATGGGTTTTTTCCCCCCCTTTGTCCCCAAACTGCTCTTTCTTCTGCCGATCCCTGGCTCGCCCCTCTTTCTCCGGTCTGGGTTCCTCCCTACTTTCCCCGCCTTTCTTCCCGCGTTGGGTTTTTTTCCTCTTCTCTTTCCCCCTCCATCTAACTCTCCCCCTCGTTTCCCTTTCCTTCTTCTTCTGCCCTTTTTTTTTCTTCTCTCCCTTCTACGGCTTTTCACCCTTTCCCGTTTCCCCCTCTCCTTTTTTTCCCCGCCTCTCCCCCTTCTTTCCTCTCTCATTCCCTATCCCTTCAGGGCCCTTTCCCTCTTCTTTCCGGGGGTTCCCCCTCTTTCCCCCTTATTTCTCTCTCTCCCCCTCCGGCCTCTCGTCCTTTCACCCGAACCCCCATCCCCCCAAGGTTCCCCCCCTTTACCCCCAGGGGGCCCAGTTTGGGGTAGCGGAAAGGGTAAAACCCCGTCCGGGGGAAGGGGGTTGTTTTACGGGGAGGAAGTAAGGGGCCCGGAATTTAAAAAAGTGGGGGTTCAGAGGGCCGTGGGTAATCCAAATGGGGAAAAAGCCCCCGGAAACTTTCCACCCGGCGGCGGAAATGTGGTTATAAAAAATGGTCGCAACCCGATGAGGAAAAAAGTCCCACAGAACTTTTCCACCCTTTCGGCGCGAAAACGATCACACCCATCAACCCTGGTTTTGCACCCATGACCAAAAAATTCCGGGCATGACAACCTTACTCCTTTACAGCAAAAAACCCAAAAAAACCCCCTTCACGCCCGGGGCCGAGCCCGCCAAACCCCCAAACAAATTGCAAGCTCGTAGAACAAATCCCCAAAAAAAACCCCCTTAATAACCAAACCACCAATTGAACCTGTCGGCCCCGGGACAATAACACCCATACTCCATAAAAAAAAACAAAAAAGGGGGCCCCAACTCGGGAAAAAATCAACAATAACAAAAACAAAAACTTTTTGGGGGCCCGGGGTTTACTTTAAAAGCACAAACCGTTCACACAAAAAAAAACCTACCAAAACCTTCCCCAAAGGGGAACACACAACTTTTTCCCCCCCGACATTTTAAAAACCCCACAAATTGGGGGAAAATTTAAGGACTTTCCAACAAAAAATTTTACACAAATCCTTTTAAATTTCCAACCACCCTTACCCCCCCGAACATAAAAGGGGGAATACAAAAACCCAAAAAAAACCCAAAAAAAACACAAAAAAACCCTTTCGCAAAAAACTTTCCAGATAAAAGGAAGAAAAAAAACATTACAGAGCAAAAAAAACAACACCAAACTCGTAAAAACGGGCCCCGACCCCAAAGGAGGAAAAATAACCATAAAAAAACCACAAAAGGTAAAAAAAAACACAGGAGGGGTTTTAGCCCCCCCAAAGTTAATAAATAAGGGGAAACCCCCAAACCCCCCCAAATATTAGAAACACATTCCCCCCCCCAAAAATACCCCACACAAACCGAAACCAAAACCCCGGGGGAAAAGTAAAAAATCCAAACACCCACGCCCCAAAAGCAAAAAGCCGGGAAGTTCAAAACCGTCACCCCATCCACGCCCAAAAAAAACCCCCAAAATTCAAAAGGGAAAACAGTCAAAAAAACTAAACTTTTTTCCCCAAAAAAAAAGGTTTTCAACCTTTTTAAAATTTTTAAAAACATTTTTAATTTCAAAAATTAAAATAAAAGAAGGGAACAAACCAAAGAAAAAAAAAAACACACAGCACACCGCACACACCCCCCCCCCACACAAAAAACAACCCCCCAAACACAACCCCCATTTTTCCAATAGGGCCGGAAAAATTTGGGGGAAAGGGTTAAAAAAAAAAAACCGGGTGCTTCCCAAAAAAATGAAATTAAAAAAAAAAAAGGTGCCTTGCCCAAAAAAAATCGAAAAAAAATGGGATGACCGGTTCGGGGGGAAAGGAAAATTTTTAGGGCATTAAATTTCAAGGAAAAAAAGGGGGGGGGCTTTGGGGAAACCCAAAAAGGGGTGTTGGAAATTAAGTAACGAAAATTAACTCCAACATTAAAACACTTTTTTTTAAACCCCAAAAAACGTTACACAGAAATTATAAAAAGATGGTTTAAACTTGGGGATGTTTAAAATTGGGGGCCCAAAAAAAAAAACCCCCAAAAACCGACAACCCGGGGAAACCCGAAAAATAATGGAAACACAACACAATTTTGGAAAAAAATAATAAAATGAAAAAGCCTTGCTGACAAAAATTTTAAAGCCGTCCCTTTTTCCTGCAATAAAACGGGAAGGCAAAGGACCGATCCCCCCCCAAACCCAAAAAGACAGTCCGTGCGGGTCCAGTAAGGGGGAGCGCGTTTCCCTCGGATGCACCCCACGAAGGGGTAGCCCTTTTTTTTTTTTTTTTTCCCCCAAAAGTACAAACCAAAAGGCCCCCCGGTGAGGGGAATAAAAACCCAGTGGCCACATGTGCCGTCCCAAAACCCCCCCCACAGGGTTTGGGAGGAAAAGGGGGGCCCCCGAACTTTTAAAAGGGTGGGGGGCGGCCCCAAATGAAAGGGGAGGTGGGTCCTCTTCCCCGACCGGGGCAGGGGGTCCTGGGTTTCCGGGGGGGCGAGGAGGGGGGGTTGGGGAAGGGGGAGGGGAGGAAGGGCGAGAAGGGGGAAAAAAGGGGGGGGAAAATGGGGGGAGAAAGTGAATTGGGTCAAACCCCGGGGGGGCCCGACGCAAAACCAGGGGGGCCAGCAGAAACCCGGGAAAAGGGGCAACCCCTAAAAGAAGGTCCCCCAAGGGAAAGTGGTAGGCCCGGGGAGGGGGAAGGGGGAAAAAACAACCCAAAGGGAAAAATAAAAAAAGCGAGAAAAAGGGAAAAGAATCCCGGGAAAACACACAAAGGATGGTTTTTTAAAATTTAACAAAAACCCAACAGACATCCCCAAAATCAAAAAGGTCAACGTTGAACCCTGTTTTAATTTCCCCAAAAAAAAATTTTCCTTTACAAATTTCCAAAAAACGGCCAAAAAATTTTTTTCAAAAAAACCCCTTTGGCCCTTAAAAAAAAACCGAATCACCCTTTTTGGGAAACCTTTCCTTAACAACCAAATTTAAAGCGCCACTAACCAAAGGTCAAAATTTTTGGAATGAAAAAAAAGGAAAAAAAACCCAAACCAACACACCATTTGGAGAATAAAAAAAAACCCTGTAAACAAAATGCTTAAAACCCAAAAAAAGAAAACAAAATAATATTTAGGGGAAAAATAAAAACCCCACCTTTAAAAAAAAAAAAAAATGTTGAGAAAAATTTTAAAAGTTGGAAAAAAAAATAATAAAAAAAAAATAAAACCAAACACAAAAAAAATTTTTTAAAAAAAAATAAAGCTGGGAGGAAACCCCAACTTTAAAAAGTTAAATTAAAAATAAAAAAAAAAAAAAAGCTCTCCAAAATATCAACGACTTGGAAGGGGCCTTAAAAGCTGGAAAAGCCCCCACCCTTGGCGGGAAAAAAAAGGAAAAAAAAACCCCGGGTTTTCCCCAAAATCAGGGTTTCCAAAGCGAAAGGTGGTCCAGAAATGGACGCACAATCCCAGGGAAACAAGGGTTCACCCCCAAAATTTTTTTTTCCAACCCCCCTATGGTCCCAAAAAAAAAAACCATTTCCCCAAAAGGGAAGGGGGTCCCCGGGTAAACCCCCCCAAAAAAAGTTACAAGAAAAACTGCAAGCATAAGGTTGCAAATTTTTTTTATTTTTTAACCTTATTTTAAAAAAAAAACCCTTTGCTAAGGGCTCATCCCATTTTAACCCCCTAACATCCCCCGGACAAAGACTGAATGGAAATGGGCCGAGGTTTTAAAATTTAAAAAAAACAAGTTTTTTTTTTTTTTTTTTTAGACACATAACACTCTGCTTAAGGTACATTTTAACAAAACTAACCCCCTACACAAATTCTTCCCTCTGGACAAAACGGCCCTTTGAACATGACAGTTGGAAGAAACTGCAGTGCCTGACAATATATATATATATATATATATATAACAGCATGACAGGCTGGTCTACACAAGCACCAGTTCCAAGGGAAATAACCGAGTTTTGGGCCTTTCTTGTTGTTCCTTTGGAGAGTTGTTCCCCTTCAGTGGTAAAAGAAGGTTGTGGAATTGAAGATAAAGTATTTTGATTTGGTTCTAGTTTACTATTTCATTCTTTGTATATAAAAAATCTTTTGGGAAGTTACTAGAAGTAATTATTTTGGTGGGTTGAAATTATTAATTTAGGGAAAGAATAACCAAGTTCCCCAACCCATTTCCTGTTACTTGACAGGGAAGTATTTTCCCCTTTTTTAAACCGGCTGAGGAAAGGGGGAAACACGTTGGCTCTCTAGGGGGAAAACACAGTGGAAAAGTGGTCTTTTAAAATTTCAAGGTTAGTAGTTTGTAGTAAAAATAATAAGTAGTTTAGACTAAAAGTTAAGCCTGTATATTGTTACTGATCATATTATGAATTGGACTTGTCTAGATACTGGTCCAAGTTGGTAATGTGAACCGGTTGGGCTCACCATGTGCTTTTGGTAGACCCTTTTGAAATTGAGGAAAGGATCCTGACCCATTTTTGCAGGATATTTAGAGGCTGTCTTGTTTGAAATAGTACTTAGGCATGTTAAAGAAATTAATAGATTTATTTTCTCTGTCATGCTCATTCAGTTTTCTTTTGCTCTCCCCTTCTCAAGTTGAACAGAACTGGTGACCAGTCTAAAAATTCTTCCATTGGGTTTCCCCAGTCTATAAAATTTTCTCTCACCTTCTTTTAAGGGGCATCGCAAACAATGTGTGCCTAGGGCTAGGGGTTTATAATTTAGCTCAATACTCCTGACATTAAATTATTATACTAATAGAAGATTTATATAGTTAGGGCCTAGTTCCAGTGAAAAAAACTTTTTATTCCTTTGTTCTTATGAGCTACCCTTGCGACAAGGAGAAGAGGTTGTTTAGCTTTGTTAGTATGTAATTGTGTTGCTACATATTGAGCTTTTCTCAGTGCTAGAAGTTTGTGGAGATAAATTGTTGTTGCATTGATGTAAGAATATTTTAGAATGTTGTTGGTTATTTCTGCGCAAGGGCTTGAATGCTTATGTAAGGAAGAGTTATAAGAATGTGTGAAAGGCATAGGCCTAATTTTTCCACCTAGTGGGTTTAGGATTGCCAACTGGCTGGGGTAGTTGTTGTGTGTGGCAAGATTGATGTATTTTTAATTGATGTTTTTATGCTCAGTGGTGTTGCCTTGTTGAAAGTTTTAATAGTAGATTTTTTCCTATAGGGACTGATGTATTGTGTTTGTGTTTTTCCCAGGGGCCGTCTTTTCTTCGACTTCATCTTTTTTTCTGCCACATTTCTATTTCCCTCCTTACCCTTGCCTCCCTCCAACCTTGCCCAAATTACCCTCATCAACCCTGCACCCAAAGTCGCCCTGGTCTAGCCCGCAAATACCCATACCCGCTACCCATCTCAATGTACCTGCGAACCTTAGGGATGGGATGATGTTATGCTTGGCTGAACTTTTTTATAAATTTACCTTATAAATTGATGTTAACCTTAAGTGGTTTTTGGATAATCGTTTGCCTCAAAATCAATGTGTTCTGGTTAAATAAACCAGTGGTTGATTGTGTAATTGATATGTTCAGCGAGACAAATTAAAATAGTAAGATCAATTGTAAGCCATTTGTTTTGTCTGCGTAAGCAAAGCCTTCCTCGGCCCCTCCCTGTAACAGTCAGAGTGACTCCCCTGTTCTATATCCTTTTGTTCTCTCTCTGTCTCTCTCTGTCTCTGTCTCTCTTTCTCCTCTCATCTTGCTCCAAATCTTTAAGTTGGGGGTCAGTGTCCTGTCTGTCTGTCTTCATATATATAGAATTTGTAGAAGAACCAATTTTCTATCATGACAACGTACGGGTGAGAAGAAAACAGATGGGAAGTTCTTCTCATATGAACAGTTTAAGAATGCTATTTGTGTGCCTTTGATTTCGTTTAACTCAGGGGGTATTCAGGCTGTGGAAAGCTGTGCAGCCATGTGGAGTGGAAATAATGAACGGGGAGGGAAAGCGACTGAAACAAACGAAGAAACACAAAAAAGTGGTAAGCTATCTGCATACAAAGTTACAGTTTTTACAATGTTTCGACCGTAAAGCAAAAATAAGAATTACCGACTGCAAAATGACTGAAGACAAACATTCTTATCTTATTTATTAATATCGTATCATTGTTAGTAGTATTGCTATTATTATTATCATTATTATTATATTATTACAATTTTATTATCATTATTGTTTTTTATCATCACTTCATCATTATCATCATCATCTTTAAATCATTTGATGATGATGATTACTATTGTTATGGGATGATGATGATGATGGTGATGATGATGATGATGATGATTACATTGTTATGATGATGATGATAAAGTTTATGATGATGATGATGATGAATGATTATCATTATAATAGGAAAAGAAGATAGCTAAATCTCAGAATCTATAGTAATAAAAAATGATGATGATAATAATGATAATGATGATGATGATGATGATGATGATGATGAAATTGATGAGGATGAAGATGATACAATAATGGTGATGATGATGATGATGATGAGATGATGATGATGATAACAACAGAAATAATAAGAAAACAACAAGAACAATAATAAAATATCAATAATGAATAAATGATGAGATGATGATGATGATGAAGAGGGAATGATGATGATGATATGATGATATAATAACAACACTGTAATTTAATAATGAAATAACAGCAACAACAAAACAATAATAATAATAATAATGATGATGATAATAACAACAGTAATAATAATAATAATAATGAAAACAGCAAAAACCCAGAACAATAATAATAATGTTATCAATAATTTGATGATAATTGATGATGATGATGATGAGATGATGATGATGATGATGGATGAAGTGATGATGAAAACAGTAAAAACCCCAACAACTGAATACAATAATAAAATAACAGCAACAAGAAGAACACATAATATAATGATAAAGGCGACGACGACGACGATGATGATGATGAGATGATAAAGATAACAATAATGCACCCCACTCACCTGGATCTCTCAGAGTTGTGCTGGAGTTGCTGCATACTTGATGGAAGGCAGCTTTCTTCATAGGACAAGCCCGGCTAACGAAGTGAGCCTGGTGAACGGATCTCTTCCTTCGCCGGCAAGTCTTGAACTTGCGTGTGGTTTTCGTCAAACCCAGTCTTTGTTCTTCCGTTGGTTTTCGTCGAACCATCTTTGTTTTTCCTTGTCAAGCCAAGCACTTCCTCAGTTGTCTGCAAAAGGCAGTTTTCGATGTCCCCAACCGTTTCAGAAGGGGGGGAAATCCGTTGGGAGTCTTGCTACTCAAGCCTCGCTGTAGGCCTGCCTGAAAGTCAGCTTTTTATTTCACTCCAACTTTGAGCTTTTGTCCTGGGTCCATTCTTTTCTGTCGTGTGGGTTTGAAGTTAAACCATGGTATAGTGCTTCAAAAGACGTACAATAGTCCAGGACATTCGTACTGTCATCGAGAAATAATTGCAGGAAATCAACAGGAAGGTGAAATGAGGTCTGGACCCCAGGGCTCACCCATGACAAAAGCGTTTTCTAAAAATCATTGGCTGAATTAATGTACGTATACTTTGTGTGTGTGTGTGTGTGTGTGTGTGTGTGTGTGTGTGTGTGTTTTGCTTTGATTGTGTGTACGTGTGGGCCTATGTGTGTGTTTTGGTGTGTGTGTGTGTGGGGTGTGTGCGCGTGCGTGCGTGCGTGTGTGCGTGCGTGTGTCTGGTGGTGTGTGTGATGTGTGTGTTATGAGCGCGCCTGCACGCGTACAGACTGATAGATAAGACGGATCATCACATAAATTCACCACTGTTAACTCTTGCGTACTTGAACATACACAAAGGGCGTGTCACTCACACACGTACGCAAGTACATACACACGCACACACACTCCACGCACACACACATACACTCATTTAAAACAAAAATAGACCCCATGCACAAGCACACATGCACACACACGTACGCACGCACACAGACCAGACACACACACCGCAGCGCGCGCACGCACGCACCGCACGCACGCATGCGCACACACACACCCACACACACACACACACACATACACTACACACGTTTGTATGTCTGTTTTGTTTTGCTTTTGCCTTCTGCTTTCCCCTTTATTTGTTTTAAAGGACAAAGATGTGTAATCTCTTCATCGTTGGTAAATAACGCATTCATTCTTCTGACGTGTTGTGACAGTCGTCCAAAAGAACTTCCACCGATGTCTCATTTCAAGTCCACAGTGGCAACAAAACCAAATTTCCCGGTACTACAGCAATGACTGGAAACATCAACATTAGCGGTATTTCAAATAGCACCACAATCAGGAGGCCGAATAAGGGACAGGTCAGTTCCAGGACGCATGCTGAGTGCATGATCGTCAACGTCTCCACGTTTCCATTCCACGATGACAGCAAAGACATGGTGAGCGCCCAGACCAAAAATGTTTTGAAACAACGTGATCCACACTGGGTTATTTCCTCTTCTGTTCCCGTTTGGTTTTTCCCCAGCAACATCGTCAACATGGTGGTGTTCTTTATGCATGGCCTCAAACAACGGATCACCGTGTCTGTTCGTTGTCAGTGACGATCTGGTTGTAGTCACTTTGGTCTTCGAATGTACGTGGAGAACTTTCAGGAGCAGGATCTTCCTATTCATACCTGGACTACACATCTTCATACCTGGACTAAAACATCTTCCCCCCATCCATCCACAAAACACAGCATTCCATACTCTGAATTTCTCCGCCTGTGCAGACTTTGCTCCGACTAAGAAGAATTAACTCTACAAGCAGCCAAAATGTTTGTGTTTTTCACCCATCGTACCAGTAACCATTATTAAATGAAAGCTCTCAAAATCCACGCTACAGCTGTATCCAGAACATCTGCATCCTCTAAAAAAAGAGAAAGACAGACCCACCTCCTCCTCCCTTCCCCTCCACACACCTCTTTTCATCTTTTCAGGATCCTCAACCTGCCTTTGAGACCAAACCCATGGTAACCTTCAGAACGCGACAAAAACCTCAAAGATCTATTTGTGGGGCCCCCAATCAGAGCAAACATCTCCACACTTAAGTCACCAGATACCTTTCTCTGCTCAAAACCCAATTGCAAAAAATATCCTCTCACCAAACTAGACACTATCCTACCCTGGGCCCCCAAAAGGGTCATCCAAAAAATAAATGCAAATCCTCGTCAAAGCCACAACATCGTGCACGTGCGCGCTATTCACTGCAAATTGGGGCAGAAAGATCTACGTAGGTGAGACACCTGTACATTTGAAATGTGCAATTTGCTAACATCACCTGCTGAACACCTGGCTGATATCCCACCAATTGTCAACTGAAACCAGCTGCTCTGCACTTCAAACCATCCCCAACACACAACTATGTCAAAATCCTGGCGCTTTGGCAGTCACAGAGTGACAACTTTCAGCCCTCTTTGCAGGAATTCCACCTGGTTGCCAGATCGGTGACTTTTTTGCTCACCTGGCCATCAACATCAAAAACAGCGTATGTTAATCAATCCCCCAATATCAGCTCGTGGTTCTCTTCACAGACACATTACCATACTACTCATATATACCTCATGTATCTGATACAGCTAATTTTCCTTTCTTTTTCCCCTCTTCACATTCCGTTTGCTTTGTCAATCTATTATTACTCACAGATTTAAACCACTCCCTTTTTTTACTCTGGTTTTCTTTCATTTATGATACTATACACTCCCTCTTTTACATCTGTGTGTGTGTGTGTGTGTGTGTGTGTGTGTGTGTGTGTGTGTAGGAGAGAGAGAGGAGAGAGAAGAGAGAGAGAGAGGAGAGAGCGAGCGAAAAGCGAGCGAGAGGGAGAGAATGTTGTTGTCCCCTCTCTTTTCTTTATCGTTTTTTTTTTCTCCCTTTTCAAATAGTACTGTTATTTTAAATTTTTCATCATTTCTATGCCTTTCCACCATCTTATTACTAATATTACTATTATCACTATTAATAGTATAATCATTGTCATGATTAATTTTCATTATTGTTACTACCATCATCATCATTATTGTTATGATTGTAACTGCTGTTACATTATTATTATTGTCACAATGATTATGATTGTCATACTATTACTATAGAATATCATCATTAATCCTGACATCATTATTAAGCATTTAAAATTGAGTTAACCTTATGCTTAGGACCTCAAATTTTTATTGATATCCTTCTCGTCATCATCAACCCCTTCTGCTCATTATTATTAAGATTAAATACCATCACCATTATTAGAAATGGCTGCATTAGTATATTACTATTGTTTTTCCTTCTTCACTGTTTTTTTTCCCCTCTCCCCCTCCCTCCTCCTTCGAACGTGTGACAGCCCTGCTATAGCCCTTTGCGGTCGCTGGGCTATAAGCAACATTCGGTCAGCTGGGGTATAAGCAACATTCAGTCAGCTGGGGTATAAGCAAAATTCATCGCTGGGCTATAAGCAACATTCGGTCAGCTGGGCTATAAGCAACATTCGGGTCACTGGGCTATAAGCAACATTACCTTACCTTTCCTCCTCCTTCGTCTTCTTCCCTGTTAACATTATTGTTATGTTATCATACTAAATACTACTGCTATTAAAATCATCGTCATTAATATCGCCATCATCATTATTTGCTACTAAAACCCATATTAATCAATTAATCCTCCAACCCTTCTCCTTTTTGGTGGTGGTGGTTTATTTTACGTCTTTTCATCCGGCAGATGATATTAGAAAGGGGAAAAAAAAAAGGGGGGGGGGGGCAAAAAAGAAAAGAAAAGAAAAGAAAATAAACCACTGAAGTCATTTCAACACACATCTGCATACACTTATGAAAAAGAAAACAGCATCCCAGTTAAGGACCCTCATAATAGTCTAGCTACATCAGAACTGGCTAAAGTGGCGGCAAACTCAATTATGCATGAGTCAGATAGAACTTGACTCTCATTTTCATATTTGTCAAGATTGATACCTTTCGCCTTATACATTTTAGTTAAAACTGGACAATCTAGTAGAAGGTGGTGCACAGAGATGAATTTTCCACAGACACACACAACTTCAGGAGAAAATTTGGTCTCCATGTGTTCAGCCTTAATTTTGTGATAATCTTAGCAAGATGGCGTGAGCAGCTAGGCAGTGGTAGCATTTTTTCACAGAAAAAGGTTTTGTAAACGTAGTGTTCCAGGTTGAATAGTATTTCACACTTGGAAGGATGTAATGGCAAATATTGCACACATTCTGAACAGTTCTGTGCACCACGTTTAGCTAGATTATCGCTATTTCATTCCCTCTGAACCACAATGTGAAGGAATCCAACAGAAGTCTACTATTATACCCTGAGACATAATACAGTGTATCAGGTACCTTATTTCATATGGTAAATCTTTTCTGGCCTATACTGTAATCTTGGTGGCTACAAACCTGTCAACTGTATTGTAATGGCTTCAAACCAATGTCAACTATATCCTGGCTATACACCTACCTCAACTATATCCTTATGCTACACACCTACCTCATCTATATCCTTATGGCTACACACCTACCTCATCTATATCCTTATGGCTACGCACCTACCTCAACTATATCCTTCTTGCTACACTCCAATGTCAGCTGTATCTTGAAGGTTGCACATCCATGTCAGCTACATCCTGATGGCTACAAACATACGTTGGCTATATCCTGATGGCTACACACCCACGTCAGCTATATCCTGATGGCTACACACCCACGTCAGCTATATCCTGATGGCTACACACCCATGTCAACTATATCCTGATGGCTACACACCCATGTTAACTAAATCCTGATGCTACACACCCATGTCAACTATATCCTGATGGCTACACACCTATGTCAACTTTCCAATGGCGACACACCTATGTCAGTTATGTCCCGATGGCTCACACCTATATCAATTATATGGTGATGGTTAGAAACCCATGTAATTATGCCCAGATAGCTACAATCGATGTCATCTATATCCTAATAGCTACAAACACGTCAAGCATATTCTGATGGCTACATGCACATCAATGAAATCCTGATGTCTACACACCCATGACTATGACTATGTATCAGTGTCTTCATGCCCAATGTAAGCTATACATTCTGATTGCTCTAAAACTACATGAACATTATCCTGTTGGTTAGAAACCCATGTAAGTTATCTTATTGTCTACAAACACATGACAGAAACATCCACCTCACTGTGTATGTCAGGGTCTGATTATATACAATATGCTTTGGCATGTTCTGGTGAGAAGTTTATGCAGGGCAGCCATTTTTGTAAGCCATACTGCTGAGCATCTGTTGGTGTTATTAGGAAAGTATTGTGGATCTGGATACCTCATTAACTGTTGTCTGTGAGTTTCTTTTCCTGTATTCTAGTAAAATGGATATGAGTATAATATCGTTACTCGTGGGTTTTTTTTTGGGTGTTTTTTCATCAGAAGACTTTTTAAGTTTATCCTTGGAAGTTTGTTGTTGTTGTTGTTGTTGTTGCTGTTGTTGTTCTGTTGTTTGGGCAGCTTGGTATATGCAGTTGTATGATATAAGGCAAGGTATTAAAGTATACATTTTACAACTTGATGTAAGTGTGCGCATATACTACATTTGTATGTGTGTGTGTGTGTGTGTGTGTGTGTAAGATAATGTTGCTTATAGCCCAGCCGACCGCAAAGGGCCACATCAGGGCTGGTGTGTGTGTGTATGAAAGTGAAAGACAAACAGAGAGAGAGAGAGAGAGAGAGTGTCTGTATAGATGTGTTTGTGTGACTGTCCTACCATCATCAATCATCTCTCTGGCAACAGCAAACATAGTAACAAACAGAACGCATGACATAAATTTGATTTGTCTTCCCCCCCCCCCCCCCCCCCCCCCCCCCCTTTGAAGTACCTGAGTCAACAATTGACTGATATTTTCTAAAACAAAGATTTAATTAATAACTATGACTAAAAAGGAAACAGTAAACACACACACACAAGTGTGGCAAAATTCAATTATTTTTCTTAAGTGTAATCAAAAATCAATGCAAGTCGAGTCTAATGCCCTGGAGAAAATGTTGGATCTGTCAAGAAAAGCAAATAAGACTTGTCTTCACAGAATTCGACATGAATGATAATAATCAAGCACAGTCCGTCCAAGACAACATGAATATAACGGCAAACAACCACATGTCGTGTTGCATGATAAAAGAAGACCAGAATTTCATCTGAAACCCTGTCGCAGGGAAGCGGAGAAAGAGGATACGCTCACGATGAGAAAGAGACAGTAAAGAAAAATGTCTGTTCACCTGACTGCACACAAAATTAACATTTCCTCAAAGCAAACTCTATATCGTGCCTGTAAAGAAAAGCATTTTGAAATTCAGTAGTATGTTTCAGTTTTTGACAGTTATAAAATTTCATCTGTTTGCTTTTTTCCTAAGGAAATTTGGAATGCAATGTAGCCTATCTTGGCTTAGTTACCAAAAAAAAAAAAAAAAGTTACATGAAGACATCATTCGTCTCTTAATTCATTTAACAGAACATTGGTGCTGTTCATTGTTATATGAAATACATAATTTTTTGCCCCCAAAATATAATGAAATTCATCTCTTGATTCATAATAAAATTTCTTGCAATTCGTTTGATATGTGGGATACATGTTTCCCGATATACTGAAATTCATTCTTACTTCATTTAAGGAAAATGTTGTGCCATTTATATAATATATGGTATACACCATCCCTGTAAAGACATGATAACATTATATCTCTTAATTCATTTTACAAAACTGTAGCACCAGACTCTGCTTCCCTAAAACACATAAAAGACAAGGTACAGAACAGTCATTACTGCAATTTCTTTTAAAGAAGAACTTTTTTCAGAAACAGAAAAGACTTTTCTTATTGGGAATCTGCACTATGCCCAGAAGACAAATCTATACAATCTTGTCAGTTTTCAATTGTTCTCCATATTGATACACATCTCTATTCCAGGACTTTTGGAACAAAAAAGTCTTCTGAAACCATCAGCACAGGACAGTATCAGAATTTCTTCTGCACAATGTGTTTTCAAAAGGCACATTATTTATAACACTGTTCTGTCATTTTTAATGGCCTTCTTCTCTCATGCTTAAAGATTATGTCGAGTAGTTAAAGTTTCATTACAGAAAAAGGTAATTTAGGTGAATGTCAGTTTAGATGTCTTCCGTAGAAAGAAACAAATGATTTCTGTACCTCAAAAAGATTTACAGATTGTGTAGATTTTGTACACACAACAATCTTTATTGTTTATAAATTTGTCAAAACGTTATCAGCAAAAAAGAGACTTGTTCCAAAAGGTTTCTTTGGAAAGGCGAACTGTTGCTAGCTCTCTCTCCTGATCTTTGTAAAAAAAAGACTATTTGCTTCATACATAAATACTTTTAAATCACGACATCCAGCACACACACACACACACACATACAACCCTCTCTCTCTCTCCCTCTCTCTCGTTTGCTTCATATAAAGTACTTTTTAAAATTAACATCAGTCAACACACTCACATACAACTCTCTCACTCTCTCTCTCTCATTCAAACAATTTCCAGAATGTACAAATATCCAGCTCCTGAACTTTTATTGCGCAGTTCCTTCGATGGAGAAGAAACCACAACAGACTGATCTTGCTATGTACATTTATACACAGACCTCTTCCTTCTCCACTAAAACATGGGGCAGGAACAGGACAGAGGCAGTGAGCATCAGAAATTAAATGTGTCAGCATCAGTCAGGACCCAATGTTCTTCTGGAGTGTCTGTTTAGGAAAGGCGAAGTCTCTGGCAGCTTTATCCAGATGGTCCAGGGCAATGTTGGCGTGGAGTCTCACCGCCTCGTCCCCATCGATGGCACACACCTTCTTCAGCATCGGTAACAGGCCGGGCAGCACCGATTCCAGGGCCTCGAATCCATACCACATACACAGTAAGTGTCCATACCACATACACAGTAAGTGTCCATACCACATACACAGTAAGTGTTAGAGCAAAACAAAACAAAAAAGAAAGAAAAAAAAGGGTACCAACATCATCACCAGAATTAAGTGATTAACTAGCCAAATAAAAATTGAATGTCAAATCAAATAATGCGATTCCCTCTTCACACAATTTGATTCATCATTTTTTGATTGACTGAGCAGTTATTTAACTTCGTTAGCAATCAAGAAATGGAAACAAGTGACTGCAGTGGGTCAATCAAGTGATCAGCAAATTCAGTCATCCACCATCAATTGACAGATCTATTAATCATGTTGCAAATTCATCTATCCGTTAGTAAGTCAATCAACTAATCAAGCAACTGGTCAATGAATCCATGCTCCCCCAGTCAGTCAATCTACTAAATCAATCAATGGGTCCCATCCCCAAGATTTATCAGTCTGTCAATGAATCCATTCATCCCAAAGTTGGCTGCCAACTAATCAGTCAAGCAATGAATCAACCCATCCCAAAGTCAGTCAGTCCAATCAGTCAATCAACTCATAAATTAACCAAAGTTAGTCAAATCAATGGATCAATTGGCCAATGAATTTATCCATTCTCTTGTCAACTGATCAGTCAATGAACCAATCCATACACCAGTCAGTTCTTCAATCAATCAACTTACAAAAAAACCCACACACACAAAACATTTTCAAACTCAAAGTACATGCAGTACACACTTGCATACACACAATTACAAACACATATCATACTCACAGTGAAGCAGTCGCTGCCCAGTCCTTCTAAAAGTTTGGACAAGGTCAAGGCTGCAGCTTGCCTGACCAGGACCTCATCTGTTTCCAGCAAAGACATGCAGCAGTGAAGAACCTGCACAAGAAACACGCACAGTCTATGAAATGTACATGGTGCCAATTTGGTTCTCAGTCTGTTTTAACTGGCTTCAGCTGTGACTGATTTGAGGTAAGGATTACAGGAATCCTCCCAAAAGGATCCCCCCCCAAAAAAAAACAAACAACTACCAACAACAAAAAACAAGATGCAAAGCATACTTAAACGTACTCCCAGTTTATCTTGAATATGCGTGTACACACCAAATTTAATCCAAATCGGACAATATGTCAAGAATAACTGTTTTTAACGGTCAGATTTTGAAACTCTTTCCAGAACTGCCATTCGCGTGTGATAACCTTTCTATACACCAAATTTCATTAAAATCCACCTATATATAAGAAATAACAGCAAAATAACGGTTTTAAACAGTTGTTTAATACTATCCAGCCGAGAGCGGCATGACGGCATGTTTCCCTGCTGCCGCACGCTCGCGCACAGCGCTCATTCCCTGCCGACGCACAGATTTGGCCACTTTTTAATTTATTTTTACGGTAGCTCTACAACAACTGACAGTCTTGTGTTAGGTGTCACAGGAAAGAACAAACACTCAACTCCCCTCATCACCAGATCCACTTTGTAATACGATTTCAAGCGCTTCATTGAGCGAGAAATTGCTACCACCCCTTTGCCTGACCGACATTTTTTCTGGCACAGGAAATATGTGCCGCGTGGCGGTGCCACCAGTTTCTTTGTTTCAAAGCTCCTGGGGTCAGCCAAGTTCACAATAGGCCACTGAAAGTATGGTCGACAACTCGTTCCAACATCCCCAAGACTAGTTACAGAGCTTACTTCCCTTGGACCATTTCATGGAAAGTGTAGGTATTTTTTATGTTCCCGTCGTCTGATTGTGGACGACACGGCAGACTGTACTGCTGTCTGTCCGTCATCCGGACTTGGACGACTCGCTTCAAGGGAGAGAAATCCTGTCGTCAACTTTTGGACGACTCGGCTGGAAAAAGTTAATCAATTTTCAGCATTACATCACTTACAAGTGGAAAGAGGCTCCGATTTGTCACAAGATCATCCACACTGCTTATAAATCGGCCAAGTACTTTGAGATATTCCATAAAGAAGAAAAAACATTTTGGGCCGTTATAGCCATTAGTAATCACTGTAATGGCTATTCTGCTACAATAAAACATCGGGCATCATCCGTGAACCATAATGAAAATACCTACAAATTTTCAGAAAGATCGGCCCAGAAGTTTGTCTAGAGCGAGTGGAACACATTTTGATCACGGACAGACACACAGATGGTATTTCTTCCTTCCTATTGTAACGTACTCCCTGTTCTGTAAGAACTGGGAGTACAAAAAAGAAAGAAAAAGAAAGAAAGCGACAGCAGTGTTCATGGCTGGTTTTACTGAAAAATTTCTTGAACCTACACTACCTTCCCCACACATGTCAGTTTAGTTTCAGGGTCAGTGTTTACCCACTGGTTACACTCGGTTTATGTCCACATCCACCAAGTTCGACACGGCTGATGGGGCGTAACCATTCAAGGAAGATTGGGGGCAGGGCACCTGTCTCACAAAACACTGACACCCAAGTTGAACCGTTAAAATCCCCAGTTTTTACGCCAGGCATGAGCAGAATTGGATCCACCTGCATGTGACTGCCACCGTCTTGTTCTCCCACTGAGTTCACTGAATACCCAAGCTTTTCCTCAACTTAGATGTTGTGGGTTTACACATTTTAATGAAATAACTGCACTTTTCCATCACTGTCTTTGTTGTTTGTAACAATCATTATGGACCGTATGAGAGGTGTATTAAGGCAAAATACAGAATCATTGAAGCTGTTGAAGAGTGAGGGGGAGATGTGGTGATGTCATACATTCATATTAAAATTCCTTCAGTCTGGAACCTTTTTTTCCCTTTTTTTTTTGATTGTGCAGGTACGGGCACTTTCAGATTTTCTTTTTTCTTTTTTTTCTTTTATTGAATGGATGCAAGGATAGGGAAGGAAAGGCATATATATTCAGGATGCCTAGACTCCTTTCCATTTGGGCCGTTATCCACTTAGTATCCTTCTCCACCTCCACCCTGATCTGCCCTTCTCAAGATAAGACTGGCTACAACAGCAGGGTTAGAAATCCATTACTTTCTTGCAGACTGATAGTTCACATCATATTTTTCTGCAAGACAGGCCCAAAACTAAACTGCAACCAGGATTAATCTAGTTTCATGCATACCGGAATGTGGAATCCATCAACTTTCTACCAAACTGGGTTTATATTCCTCATGTAAACCATATCCAAGAGAAAATTGCGATGAAGTACAGACTCCAGTTTCATAAACATCAGAACTGGCGTCTACTTTCCGTGAAGCTGACTGTTCACATATTTCATGTCAGACAGACCCCGCAGAAAATGGCAGCAAGGAGCACACTCTAACTTAAAAGGCCAGAGTTGGTTTTGAAGTGAAGTGACTGTTCACATATTTTATGTCAGACAGACCCAGCAGAAAATGGCAGCAAGGGAGCACACTCTAACTTAAAAGGCCAGAGTTGGTTTTGAAGTGAAGCTAACTGTTCACGTATTTCATGTCAGACAGACCCAGCAGAAAATGGCAGCAAGGGAGCACACTCTAACTCAAAAGGCTAGAGTTGGTTTTGAAGTGAAGCTAACTGTTCACGTATTTTCATGTCAGACAGACCCAGCAGAAAATGGCAGCAAGGGAGCACACTCTAACTCAAAAGGCTAGAGTTGGTTTTGAAGTGAAGCTAACTGTTCACGTATTTCATGTCAGACAGACCCAGCAGAAAATGGCAGCAAGGGAGCACACTCTAACTCAAAAGGCGAGAGTTGGTTTTGAAGTGAAGTGGCTGCAGGCGGAAACTGAAACAAGCCTAAAAGAAAAATGACTGCTCCGCCCAATGAAAGAGACAAAAGAAAAATGACTGCTCCGCCCAATGAAAGAGACAAAAGAAAAATGACTGCTCCGCCAATGAAAGAGACAAAAGAAAAATGACTGCTCCGCCCAATGAAAGAGACAGACAAATGACAAGACAGAATATGATGGTTTTGACCTCTTTGCTCTTCTTCAGCCACGACAAACAACACTCAAGATGATGAAAACGAATGTCCATTTTATGCCCAATCTGAGGCGATAAGTGACTGTTCTTTTGTTTTTATGGTCTTGAATAATTGTCTTAAGACCAAAGATGACCAAAGAGGTCGAAGCACATCACATTTTCTCTGGTAATTTGTTTGTCTCTTTCGTTCGGTGGAATAGTGATTTTTCTTTTGAGTTTAAAAGAACAGCAGACTCAGGGATCTGGTTGTTCTCAAACTGGTTGTTCACATACCTCATGTAGGATGGGCCCAAGTCGTAACACCCCCACCCCACTTCCCAATCCACCTTCCGAGTGTCTCAGTGGGTTTTTGCGTGCATATGTGAGTGCCTAGTGGTTGTGTTGCTTGTGCGTGCAGGATGTGTGGATGTGAGTGTGTGCCGGTGTCTGTGGGCGTGGGTGTGTGGTCATGCGTGAGTGTGTGTGCGCGTGCACTCCTGCGTGTGTGTGTGTGTGTGTGTGTGTGTGTGTGTGTGTGTGTGTGTGTGCTGTTGGTTATGTAGAGCGCTTAGAACCCTTTTTTTTTTTTTAGAGAATTGGCACTATATAAATTAACATTATTATTATTATTAAGTGAGAATCGCAGCAAGGAGCGCACTCTAATTAAAAAGAATAGCAGACTTAGGGATCTGGTTGTTCTCAAAGCGGTTGTCCACATACCTCATGTAGGATGGGCCCAAGTGAGAATCGCAGCAAGGAGCACACTTCTGCCAGATTGGACATGCTGCTGGCCCTGACCGTGACATCTGCATCTCGTGCCCCCGCCAATACTGCCCCCAGGAGCAACTCACGGTACTTTGGAATCATCTCCCCTGTCAAGGTCAATTTGAAAGTGGAAGTCTGTTGTTTTAACTAAAGAAAAACAACAACAACAAAAACAACAACAACAACAACAACAGACAAACAGTCAAAACAAAACAAATCTTCATGACACATACCTGGACTCCCTGATATTTCTATGAAATAAAACTTGCTTGCAAATCTACATCACAATAGCCTAGATTCCTTATTGTCATTGAACTGCCTTACATACACCTGGATTCCTTATTCACTATTGTCTTAATGAATTAAAGCATTTTTTTTTAATCTGTGTTAAACCTATCTAAGTACCTTGATGTCTTTAGAAATTAAAGTTTGTTTGAAAATCTCCTCACACCTACCTTTATACAGCAAACAGTATTTACAGATCTACATTACACCTGCCTAGATTCATTGTTCTTTATAAATCAAAGCTTGTTAGCAAACATGCATCGAACCTACGCAAATCTTTTATTATCTTTACGAAATGCCTACTGACAAAACTTCATCACTCCTACTTACATTCCTTGTTTTCTTTATAGAGCAAAGGTTATTTATAGATCAACGATATATCTAGACGCCTTGCTCTTCATATATTAAATCTTGTTTGCAAATTTTTATTATACAGGGCTGCCTACCCCTTCCGCCTCTTTCAGGGACATACTTTTTCAAAACCAGGGACACTGACTGATTTCCAGGGACACATGCAGCGGTAGCACATATCACAACCACATCAACATTAAAGTGAAAGCTTACCTTTATTTACACTGTGTACAACTTCTACAATGCTACTTTGCTTCTAGCGCACTGAAACTTCTTTGCGATGTCCGAGTCAGGAAACATCAATTTAACGCCTCTGTTTAGCTTGTCCAGCGCAGCCATCGGCAAATTCAGTTCAGCTGCAAGGTCAACCATTCATCGTTTCAGCTCTTATGACGTCAAAAGTTTCCTGACTGGTTGACGTCTGAGCGCGCTGAAAGAATCCGCTAATGTTACAAGATTTCTCGCTCTCACGGATTTTTGTGTTCTTCTTGTGCTTTTCAGTGGCGACATGACGGGTTATTTCATCCCTACCTCCAGATCCGATGGAGAACTCACGCGCACAAATTTCACAAGACGCGTAAGTCTCGATCTTGCCACGCTTGATGAACGGCCAGGTTTCCGTATATTTTGACAGGAATGTCTGCCGACGTTTCTTCTTCTTGAGAGAAGCCCCATAGTCGAGATCGCCGTCGGCATTTTTACGCTTTCCCTGTTTCGCGTCCATTTTTCTCGCTTTCAAAACTCGGGAAGACGGTGTATGCGCATGCGCACTGGTCAGTTCGGCAATGTTCGGGTCTTTCCGACGGATTTGGTCAGGATGGCCACGACCGAAGTCGGTCAGTCGGTGATCAGCTGACGAACTCGACTTCGTTTTTTTGTTGTTGTTTTTTTCTCCCGAATTTTTTTTTCGTGGGACATAGAATAAAAAAGTGGATTCCAGGGACAGGCTGCATGATTTCATTATTTCGGGGGACAAATACGGATACTCCGGGACGGTAGGCAGCCATGATTATATCTACCTAAATTCCTTGTTGTCTTTATGAAACAGAGCTTACTTACAAACCTATATCACACCTGCCTAGATTCTTCATTGTCATTATGAAATAAAGCCTACAAATCAACATCACACATACATAGATTCCTTGTTGTCCTTATAAATTAGCTAGAGTCCTTGTTTTATTCATGAAATAAAGCTTACTCAACAAATCTACCTTACGTCAACACTGATTCTTCATTGTCTTTATGAAATAAAGCTTACTTACAAATCTGCACCACACCTGCATAGATTCCTTGTTATCCTTTTATATTGAATTTCATTTACAAATTTATGTCATTACATTCCTGATCGTCTTTATGAAATAAAGCTTACTTACAAATCTACATCACACCTATCTGGATTCTTTATTGTCTTTATGAAATAAAGCTTACAAATCCACATCACACCTACCTATATTCCTTTTTGTCCTTATAATAAATTCAAGTTTATTAACAAATCCACAAAATGTAAGCTTACAGAGCTGCCAACCCCCCTGATGACTTGACCTTAAGATTTTGAAAATTTGACAGGAAGAAATGCATTTTGACAGGAAAATCTGGCGCGCGCAAGAAATTCATAAAGAAATCAAATTTCATTCATCATTTATAGAAAAACAAGTAGAAGTGAATGAAGTTGAACTCACCAGTATGTACACTATATACAAGAAGAAAGCTGTCTACAGGGACTTCTTTGTTGCAGACTTGCAGGTCTGCAACAGTTTCTCAGATAAGGCAGTCTGATGGCACGGCACACGTTCACCAGATTTGAGGACCATGAGGGCACTTAAAGTGTCAGAAGTCATGGTCCCCCTGAAATCAGTCTTGTTCTTCCTCACCATAGAGAAGATGCGTTCACATGCGCAGTTGGAGACAGGAATCAGGAGTATTCCTTGCATGACTGCTGCCAGGTTCTTGAACTTGAGACTTCCATTGTGATCTGTTATTTTGGCCATCATCTGCCACTGGAGCTCAGCACATTCTTGATCCATCACATCGGGTGGCACAGAATCCTCAGACGGGTACTCAAGGTATTCACAGAGGAGATTATCTTGGGTAGCACCATCTTGTAGCAGGCAAGGAAAGCGATGAATGAAGTAATCCAGGGATGCAGACTTTGCTTGGTTCCTCAGCCTGATATCTGCAACCTCTGCATGTCTCCACAGTGGCTGATCTGTGGGGTTCATCTTCTCCACCATGTATGTACAAGTCGCTTGGAAGAAGACCTTCACATTCTTGAAAAAGATCTCCTCCTTGCTTTGAATGCCCTCCTTCAGATGTTGTCGGGTCTGGTAGCCAATGAAGAGATCATCATCACCTTTGATGTTGTAACTAGATTTGAAGTCCACCTCCATCAGAGCCCCCTGATTCAAAGCACATGGTTTCACGAATGAAAGCAGCAGCTTCTTGAACAGACGTTCCAGATCCTTTTGATGAGATGGATCCTGGCATGATCCGTCTGGAGCTGTTTGTTGGCTTTGTCAAAGATCTCAATGACTGCTGCATAGAAATGCACATACAGCTTTGCTGTCCGTCGGCAGAAGAATTCCTTCAGCTTTTCTTTGATGGACGATGCTTCATCAGATGATCTGTCTGACGTCTTCATGGAGCATTCCTGCTTGAAGAACATCTTCAGGGCCTCCCACTGCTCAAGGACTCTGGACAGAGCGGCGCCAAGGGACAGCCACCTGGTGGGAACGTGTGAAATGACTTGATGCTGGGGAACACTGCACTTTTGTTGACAGTCCTGAAAACGCTGCTGCCTTCCACTGCTCTTGGACATGTACCATGATAGCTGCCTCATGATGTCATCCATGTCAAATTTCCGCTGGCCTTCATGCCTCTCTTGAGTGCCAAACTGATGAGATGACAAACACATCCAGCCAAGAAAACATCCGAATGTTTCTCGCGCACATACAAGATCACACCTTTGTGGGCCCCTGTCATCACGTATGCGTTGTCACACACTAATGCTAAGCAGTTCTTCCATGGGATGTCCAGAGAACTAAGCTCTTTGTCGAGTATGGCGAAAATGTTCTCCCCTGTTGACGACTCGCTGCAGACTGGATTACACAAAAGCTCCGTCTTGATCATGCCATCACAGACAGTCTGAACGACGATGGATAACATTTGTCTCCACCCTCCTGGCTGCCGTCTGTTCCGATAACAAAAGGCCCTTTCTTCATACTGGCAGCGAGCTCTAAAGCCTTCCCTCTGCTGCAGGCTTTGACTATCTGAGTTGTTTTCGTCCTTCCACTGCTGTACTCCTTAGCAATTTTGCTGTCCGGAAACATGGCTCGGAACAGGGGCCCTGCATGGTCAGCAGCACTGATAGCGATGTTGTGCTCCACCAGAAAGTGAGAAAACAAGGTCTCAGCCCGAATCGTCGACAGCTCTGAACTCCCCTCTGAAGTGCTGGATGAGAAGAAATTACTCAACTTGACCGTCTTCTTCAGCGCCTTGCTCCTCTCCACGTGGCGACCAGAGGAACAATGGCGACTTACATCATCCAGCCCGCCAAAGCAGATCTTGAAATCCAGTTCACATGGAACGCAGCGTGCATGATTGGTAGAAACTTTAGAAGCGATGATGCATGGATACTCCTTCGAGTAGTGCGGCAGGAATTTCTGATGGTACGAGGTCTTCTTTTTCGCTGGCCCTTCATCATTCGTGCCTTTGCGTTTTGCGACAGCGCTTTGTCCGCCATAGTCTGATAGAGAGCAGTGAAAATCGCAAAGTCTCGCGATAGGCTAGACACTCCTGCCACACGCAGCTTGTGTCGCCTGCTACAGTAGCAGACGACGCATGTTGAACACAAGTGTTAGAGACTGAGAGACTGTCAGACTGAGCGTTCAGTAGGCCAGTACATCGGCTAGCTTTGTCTCAAAGCGAGCGACTTGAGCTACTCGCACTATTATTGTGCAAGCTGAGCGCTTACTTTTGGAAATGGATGGTCGGAAGATTTCAGATTTTTTTTCGCCGGAAGAAATACCGATTGACCAGAAGATCGGAAGAAATTAATTTGACCGGAAGAAAATCCGCGAAACCAGAAGGGTTGGCAGCTCTGAGAACAAGTCCATGTCACATACCTAGTTCTCTTGTTGTCTGTATGAAATAAAGCTTACATACAAATTCACATCACACCTACCTAGATCTCTTGCTGTCTTTATGAAACAAAACTTACATACAACTTTACATCACATCCACCTAGATTCCTCTGGGTCTTTATGAAATAAAAATTACCTGCAAACCTATATCATGGCGTCAAAGATTCCTTGTTGTTCTTATAGTTTATTTATGAATCTGCGTCACACCTGTCTAGATTCCTTGTCGTTTAAATAAAATAAAGCTTACTTTTAAAACTTATCCTCATCACACCTGTCTGGATTCCTTGTCGTTTAAATAAAATAAAGCTTACTTTTAAAACTTATCCTCATCACACCTGTCTAGATTCCTTGTTGTTTAAATAAAATAAAGCTTACTTTTAAAACTTATCCTCATCACACCTGTCTAGATTCCTTGTTGTTTAAATAAAATAAAGCTTACTTTTAAAACTTATCCTCATCACACCTGTCTAGATTCCTTGTTGTTTAAATAAAATAAAGCTTACTTTTAAAACTTATCCTCATCACACCTGTCTGGATTCCTTGTTGTTTTAAATAAAATAAAGCTTACTTTTAAAACTTATCCTCATCACACCTGTCTGGATTCCTTGTTGTTTAAATAAAATAAAGCTTACTTTTAAAACTTATCCTCATCACACCTGTCTAGATTCCTTGTTGTTTAAATAAAATAAAGCTTACTTTTAAAACTTATCCTCATCACACCTGTCTGGATTCCTTGTTGTTTAAATAAATAAAGCTTACTTTTAAAACTTATCCTCATCACACCTGTCTGGATTCCTTGTTGTTTAAATAAATAAAGCTTACTTTTAAAACTTATCCTCATCACACCTGTCTGGATTCCTTGTTGTTTAAATAAAATAAAGCTTACTTTTAAAACTTATCCTCATCACACCTGTCTGGATTCCTTGTTGTTTAAATAAAATAAAGCTTACTTTTAAAACTTATCCTCATCACACCTGTCTAGATTCCTTGTTGTTTAAATAAAATAAAGCTTACTTTTAAAACTTATCCTCATCACACCTGTCTGGATTCCTTGTCGTTTAAATAAAATAAAGCTTACTTTTAAAACTTATCCTCATCACACCTGTCTAGATTCCTTGTCGTTTAAATAAAATAAAGCTTACTTTTAAAACTTATCCTCATCACACCTGTCTAGATTCCTTGTTGTTTAAATAAAATAAAGCTTACTTTTAAAACTTATCCTCATCACACCTGTCTAGATTCCTTGTTGTTTAAATAAATAAAGCTTACTTTTAAAACTTATCCTCATCACACCTGTCTAGATTCCTTGTTGTTTAAATAAAATAAAGCTTACTTTTAAAACTTATCCTCATCACACCTGTCTAGATTCCTTGTTGTTTAAATAAAATAAAGCTTACTTTTAAAACTTATCCTCATCACACCTGTCTAGATTCCTTGTCGTTTAAATAAAATAAAGCTTACTTTTAAAACTTATCCTCATCACACCTGTCTAGATTCCTTGTCGTTTAAATAAAATAAAGCTTACTTTTAAAACTTATCCTCATCACACCTGTCTAGATTCCTTGTCGTTTAAATAAAATAAAGCTTACTTTTAAAACTTATCCTCATCACACCTGTCTAGATTCCTTGTTGTTTAAATAAAATAAAGCTTACTTTTAAAACTTATCCTCATCACACCTGTCTAGATTCCTTGTTGTTTAAATAAAATAAAGCTTACTTTTAAAACTTATCCTCATCACACCTGTCTAGATTCCTTGTTGTTTAAATAAAATAAAGCTTACTTTTAAAACTTATCCTCATCACACCTACCTAGATTCTTTGTTGTCTAAATGAAATAAAGCTTACTTAACCTGTCCACATCACACCTACCTAGATTCCTTGTTGTTTAAATAATAAAAAGCTTACTTAATCTATCCACATCACACCTACCTAGATTCCTTGTTGCCTTCATGAGTGCCTCCCCCACTTTCAGTCGGTGTTCTGCTGTTAGCTTGCCCTTGGATCTGTTGAAGCCGGCAAACTCACCGGCCAGAAAGGGCATCACCGATTCGGGAAAGCGGTCAGACAGTGCACTCATGCCGTTGATGGCTGCCAGGTACAGGTAGGAGTCCCCGTGATGCAGGTTCTCCTCAAACACCTTCTGCACCACGTCTCTCTGGGACAGAGTCTCCGGGTCTCTCTGCTCCACCAGCGGGCCAGGGCGATCAGAGCGTGACCGCGTACCGGCAACAGAGGGTCACACAGTTCCTTGAAAACCGTCTGCAGCGGGGACTGTTTGGAGTCTCCTTTCCTTTGGGGGAACGCCTTGAGTGCCGAGCCTTGCCGCATTGGTCTGACAGCATCAGCATCCTCAGCGCCTTGGTGTTGGTGCACCTGGGCTCTTGGAGCTGAGTCCCCACAAACTGTAGATCGATCAGAATGACTCAAACCTCCTGCATCTACGGACCCAGTCACTGATGGTGATGATGTATCTGTCTGCCATAATGACGGACTTTTTTTATCAATCGACGAAGATGCATCAGAAGCTGAACGATCCCCACTAGAGGTCACTTCCATCACAGACTGAGGAGCAGTTGTCTTCCCGGCGGAAGGCGTCTCTTTTCTCACTACCTCTGACTGCAAGGAGGGCAGGTCTGGCAACACTTCTATCAAAGGTCTGGAATGTAGCTGTGGGGGTGGGGTGGGAGGTACACGCTCGTCATCAGTCAGCACGTCCATGACAGGATGGACAGAGTCCATTTCTTTGGCTTCAGTTGACCTTTTCTCTGTTCTTTGAGCTGGACTTGCATTCTGCAGCAAAATACAACAAAAATGCTTGAAGATGTGAAACCAGTTGCTTGAGTTTGTCACAATGTACAACAGAGTTACATTATACCTTTCAGAGGTCTTCATTCTTGTCAAAAGCCTTTCAAGTATGTTGCAAAACCAGTCAAGACCTCATTAGTATGACCCATCATGATCATGATCATGATCATGATGTAATATTAAGCAGCAGACATGATTTTGTGCAACACACTCAGAAAGATCACTGACCTGACTTTCATCAGTTATGAGTCAAAGCCAGTTTTCTTTTGTTCTCCTTATCACATGATCTTTTGTGGCTTTCCACCACATCATAAACCTGTAACGTTATTTCTGACGTACTAAACTTTTAAACACGTTATAATGGCTACTAAGAAAATGTATGTCGTTCAGGTATCTCAATAATCCCATGACACTTAAAAAAACAAAAAAAATCAAAGACCACTCATCTTATATGATTCATTTCAGAGATCAATGTAAAATACTGTTTCAATCAAGTTTTCTTTATCATTTTCATCTCACATTCCTGAAAAAAAAGTTCCTAGGCGGGAACTATTTCCTGAAAAAAAAAGTTCCTACGCAGGAAATGGTGGGAATTTTGTGATTGTTAACATAAATTTATATTCTTTAAGTTGTTTTTGCACAAGTCCTTGTTGATTTCATATCTACATCACATGCTCCTGAATTCTAAAATCAAGTCTCATGGGGACTGTGAAAGCCAAAACTTTCTGTCATCATTAATCGATGACTTGGTTGTTTTGATGACTTGAGACATTTTATTAATCTTCTGATCCTCTGAACAAATGCTGAAGAAAATATAAGTAATGATATCTGACATGAAGAAAACTGCATTTCTGATCCAGGAGTGACATCCCAAAAACCACCTTCTGAGAACTGATCATGAACACACACAGACACATGCAAACATATCTATGCAAACACACACAC
>CM031609.1:82595376-82725376 GCA_018398815.1 Conus ventricosus | reverse complement strand
GGGAAAATGATTTTTGTCGATACACAGATTGAAGACATATGTCAACGTATCTGTAATTGCTGGAGCTGATAGTTTGAGAATTTTGCCGTCTAGGCCATCCACCCCGCAGGTACTTGACTGTTTTAGGTGTGTTAGGTAGTGATAGACTTCTAATACTGTTATTGGTGGAATATAAAGTTCAGACGTGATGTTTTTATCATGGCAATATTGTTTCAGTTTTTGAAGGTCGTTTGATCTGAAGAATCAGCCGTGACAACTTTATTGGCTATAGTGCAAAAGTGGGTGTTCAGTTGTTCGACAGAGATGTCTTTAATTATAGTTGATTTTGAAGAAGATTGATTGTTTGTAAGCTCGTTAATAGCTCTCCATACCAATTTTGGGTTCTGATTTGATGAAAGAGAGAGAGAGAGAGAGAGAGAGAGAGAGAGGAGAGAGAGAGAGAGAGAGAGAGCACACTGTAAAGAAAGACACGTCTGTCAATGTTTCTTTTCTGATTATCAAAACAAACAAATATAACATTTACACACACACAGACGCATGCTCATGCATGCATGCACACACACACAAACACACACACACACAAACACATACACACATGCACACTCACACACACACACACACACACACACACACACACACACACACGCACACAGCAATGTCCAGCAATAACGATGACAATGACTGACCTTCAGCAAGGTCACCAAGAGTTCTCCGGCCACGCCCTCTTTCCTCAGGTCCTGCAGGACACTGACCACAGCTGTCACCTTCTGCTGGTCATCCAGTCTGCCGTCACTGCACACACACAGTTCTGACCTGATTGGTTGTTTGTTTGTTTGTTTTTCACTGATGGGATCATTCTCAGGTCCTGAAGGACACTGATTGTTTGTTTGTTTGATTGTTTGCTTGTTTTTCACTGATGGGATTATTCTCAGGTCCTGAAGGACACTGATTGTTTGTTTGTTTGTTTTTCACTGATGGCATAGCTGCCAACCTCCCAGAGTCAAAAAGAGTAACACCTCACGGGGGTGGGTTCGGGAGGGGGGCTGGCCCCTGTCCTGATCAGCGGGGGTCAGGGGGCGCAGCCCCTGAAGCTGAAGCCTTTTTTACACTCTGACAGGCATATTTTTCATCTCCTGATAGGAAAACTAATCAAAAGCAAGCCTATTATTAAACCATATCAAAGCATGCATATTAGTATGTTGCATACAATGCAATATTTTGTGTAAAAAAAAAAAAGCCTCTTATGTAGGTAGCCACCATATTTTTTTCTATAGATTAATATACAAAACACACAAAATAAGACTTACCCAAACAGCTTTTTTATCTTCCATATTGATGTAGGATGAACATAAAAGATGCTCTGCCCTCCCAATCAACAGCACTCACAGTCCTGGGCTTCCATCAGCTACACCCACATTCTTCAGTTCAAGTTCCATCAACTTCACCCTTCTGCCCTTATGATCTCACAACTACACCCCATAGCATGTGAAGATTGACGGAGTGTTTTTGACGGCTGCCGATTCCTCAGCTTCGTTGGTTTTTTTTTTTTTTTTTTTTTTTTTTGTGCTTCGTGGTCTTCTCGTGATCGGCCAGATCATTTCTTCCCCATGTGAAATATTCACCGGATATCGACACACGGTGCAGAAAGCAAACTTTTCACCCTTTGAAGGGCACGAAGTGACCCATGGAAACTTGTCTTTATAAGCTGGCAGATACCGCTGGAATCGTTTAGGTTTTGTGGTTTTCTCCGTGCTAACACTTGAAGATGCCATGTTGACTATTTGAACAGCAGCTATGTGCATGCGCGGAATGGGCCTAGTAATCCCCTTTCATGCTGACTTCCGAGTTTACGATTTCTGTTCAGTCGGACCAGTTGCCAAACGTTCTTTTATTTCATTTTGGGCTTTTTTTTTGTGCTTTTTTTTTGAAAACTCGTAAAACCGGAATTTTTTCAGCAAACAACGAAAATAGGGACAAATTTTAAAAAAAACGATATGTCCCGGTTTTCCCGTAACAGTTGGCAGCTATGTGATGGGATTATTCTCTGGTCCTGAAGGACAGTGATTGTTTGTTTGTTTGTTTTTTCACTGATGGGATTATTCTCAGGTCCTGAAGGACACCGATTGTTTTTTTTTTTTTTTTTTTTTTTTTTCACTGATGGGATTATTCTCAAGTCCTGCAGGACAGTGATTGTTTGTTTGTTTGTTTTTCACTGATGGGATTATTCTCAGGTGCTGAAGGACACTGATTGTTTGTTTGTTTGTTTTTTCACTGATCAGATTATTCTCAGGTCCTGAAGGACACTGATTGTTTGTTTGTTTGATTGTTTGTCTTTCACTGATAGGATTATTCTCAGGTGCTGAAGGACGCCGAGTACTCTTGTCACCTTCTGGTGGTCACCCTGTCTTGCAGTCACTGCACACAGTTCTGACTTAGTGTGTGCGTGCGTGCGTGCGTGCGTGCGTGTGTGTGTGTGTGTGAGTGAGAGAGTGAGCAGGGAGGGAAGGGGGGAGAGAGAGAGAGAGAGAGAGAGGAGAAGAGAGAGAGAGAGAGAGAGAGAGAGAGAGAGAGAGAGCAGAGAGACACAGAGAAAGCAGAGAGGGGGCAGGGCAGGTGGTGGGGGGAGAAAAAAAGAGAGGAGATGGAGAGAATTACAAAGACAGAGGAAAGAACCTGCGGCTGTAAGGAAGCAGAGTACAGATGACCTGAAGACAAGGAAAGAGACAGTTCAATCAGAAAGTCTTTACATGTGAGGATAATATATCAAAAGTCGTTCAAATGTTTACACTCAGACACAGACAGACAGACAGACAGACAGACACACACACACACACACATAATGATGCAGACCAGACAGGAAGACATTCAGAAGGACAAAGAGATGGACAGCAAGAGAGAAAACAGGATATAGAGCAAGCCACAAAAATCAAGGTATTGCGTCAGCAAAGAAGCGTTAAGAAACACCTTCCTCACCTGCTGGCTTCTTCAAACACAGCTTCCAAACCACCTCCGCCACCGTCCTGAAAGCGCACTGCCAAGGGCACATCACTGGGACCCGAACCCACACACAGGTCATGAAGACAGGCCGCAGCGTCTGTCCGGCCCAGGTACCTCAAGTAGCTCACCAACAGGTCCTTGATCCATGCTCTGAACAAAAACAAACCCCAATACCTTTTGATACCCTTTGCCTGCAAAAGTACCTTTTTTGTTTTGCCGATTATGATGCAGTTTTTTTTCTCACATTTTAAATTCTCAAGCATTTTACTCATGCCTGAATCAGATCTGGCACCCAGTTGTTCAACTTTTCTACAAGAAGTTTTTTAGCTCATTTGTTGCGAGCTTTAACACAAGGGTCTTTGGTTCAAAGTCCGATCCAAAGGATTTGGAGACGTTGACTCTTTCTTCTTTTCCCCTTAACTACGTGAAGAGTAACTGGGACACCACACTGAAGAATGGTTCACCCCTTAACTATGTGAAGAGTAACTGGGACGCTACACTGAAGAATGGTTCACCCCTTAACTATGTGAAGAGTAACTGGGACGCTACACTGAAGAATGGGTCACCCCTTAACTATGTGAAGAGTAACTGGGACGCTACACTGAAGAATGGTTCACCCCTTAACTATGTGAAGAGTAACTGGGACACCACACTGAAGAATGGGTCACCCCTTAACTATGTGAAGAGTAACTGGGACGCTACACTGAAGAATGGTTCACCCCTAACTATGTGAAGAGTAACTGGGACACCACACAGAAGAATGGGTCACCCCTTAACTACGTGAAGAGTAACTGGGACACCACACTGAAGAATGGTTCACCCCTTAACTATGTGAAGAGTAACTGGGACGCCACACTGAAGAATGGGTCACCCCTTAACTATGTGAAGAGTAACTGGGACGCTACACTGAAGAATGGTTCACCCCTTAACTATGTGAAGAGTAACTGGGACGCTACACTGAAGAATGGGTCACCCCTTAACTATATGTGAAGAGTAACTGGGACACCACACTGAAGAATGGGTCACCCCTTAACTATGTGAAGAGTAACTGGGACGCTACACTGAAGAAGGGTTTTCACCCCTTAACTATGTGAAGAGTAACTGGGACGCTACACTGAAGAATGGGTCACCCCTTAACTATGTGAAGAGTAACTGGGACACCACACTGAAGAATGGGTCACCCCTTAAACTACGTGAAGAGTAACTGGGACACCACACTGAAGAATGGGTCACCCCTTAACTGCGTGAAGAGTAACTGGGACACCACACAGAAGAATGGGTCACCCCTTAACTATGTGAAGAGTAACTGGACGCTACACTGAAGAATGGGTCACCCCTTAACTATGTGAAGAGTAACTGGGACGCTACACTGAAGAATGGTTCACCCCTTAACTATGTGAAGAGTAACTGGGACGCTACACTGAAGAATGGTTCACCCCTTAACTATGTGAAGAGTAACGGGGACGCTACACTGAAGAATGGTTCACCCCTTAACTATGTGAAGAGTAACTGGGACGCTACACTGAAGAATGGGTCACCCCTTAACTATGTGAAGAGTAACTGGGACGCTACACTGAAGAATGGTTCACCCCTTAACTATGTGAAGAGTAACTGGGACGCTACACTGAAGAATGGTTCACCCCTTAACTATGTGAAGAGTAACTGGGACACCACACTGAAGAATGGGTCACCCCTTAACTACGTGAAGAGTAACTGGGACGCTACACTTTTTCTTTTCTTTCTTTCTGCGTACGCAGGCTGATACTCCTGCGGACACTCCCTGTATAGCCAGGCAGTGGAGTTTTGTGTGTATGACCCTTTTTTATCCCGCCATTAAGGCAGCCATACTCCATCTTCGGGGAAGGTGCATGCTATGTGTCACGTGTCATCCATACCAACGGCCAAACTGGCCTTCTCTTCCGAAAGTTGGTGATGGGATTTTACGTGTGTGCAAGATCTTATGCGTGCGTTCACACACGGAACCTCGGTTTATAGTCTCATTCGAAGGACTGTATGGGAATGGAGTCAGAACCAATGTTAACTCCGAGGGAAAAATCCCCCTACACCGAAATTCGAACCCGCAACCCCAGGATCACGAGTCCGGCGCTCTACCAACTGAGCTATCCGGCCCCCGGGCGCTACACTGAAGAATGGTTCACCCCTTAACTATGTGAAGAGTAACTGGGACACCACACAGAAGAATGGGTCACCCCTTAACTACGTGAAGAGTAACTGGGACACCACACTGAAGAATGGTTCACCCCTTAACTATGTGAGATGTAACTGGGACGCCACACTGAAGAATGGGTCACCCCTTAACTATGTGAAGAGTAACTGGGACGCTACACTGAAGAATGGTTCACCCCTTTAACTATGTGAAGAGTAACTGGGACGCTACACTGAAGAATGGGTCACCCCTTAACTATGTGAAGAGTAACTGGGACACCACACTGAAGAATGGTCACCCCTTAACTATGTGAAGAGTAACTGGGACGCTACACTGAAAATGGTTCACCCCTTAACTATGTGAAGAGTAACTGGGACGCTACACTGAAGAATGGGTCACCCCTTAACTATGTGAAGAGTAACTGGGACGCTACACTGAAGAATGGGTCACCCCTTAACTATGTGAAGAGTAACTGGGATGCTACACTGAAGAATGGTTCACCCCTTAACTATGTGAAGAGTAACTGGACGCTACACTGAAGAATGGTTCACCCCTTAAACTATTTTGAAGAGTAACTGGACACCACACTGAAGAATGGGTCACCCCTTAACTATGTGAAGAGTAACTGGGACGCTACCTGAAGAATGGTTCACCCCTTAACTATGTGAAGAGTAACTGGGACACCACACAGAAGAATGGGTCACCCCTTAACTACGTGAAGAGTAACTGGGACACCACACTGAAGAATGGTTCACCCCTTAACTATGTGAAGAGTAACTGGGACGCCACACTGAAGAATGGGTCACCCCTTAACTATGTGAAGAGTAACTGGGACGCTACACTGAAGAATGGTTCACCCCTTAACTATGTGAAGAGTAACTGGGACGCTACACTGAAGAATGGGTCACCCCTTAACTATGTGAAGAGTAACTGGACACCACACTGAAGAATGGGTCACCCCTTAACTATGTGAAGAGTAACTGGGACGCTACACTGAAGAATGGTTCACCCCTTAACTATGTGAAGAGTAACTGGGACACTACACTGAAGAATGGGTCACCCCTTAACTATGTGAAGAGTAACTGGACACCACACTGAAGAATGGGTCACCCCCTTTAAATACGTGAAGAGTAACTGGGACACCCCACTGAAGAATGGGTCACCCTTAACTGCGTGAAGAGTAACTGGGACACCACACAGAAGAATGGGTCACCCTTAACTATGTTAAGAGCAACTGGGACACTACACTGAAGAATGGTTCACCCCTTAACTATGTGAAGAGTAACTGGGACACCACACAGAAGAATGGGTCACCCCTTAACTACGTGAAGAGTAACTGGGACACCACACTGAAGAATGGGTCACCCCTTAACTATGTGAAGAGTAACTGGACACCACACTGAAGAATGGTTCACCCCTTAACTATGTGAAGAGTAACTGGGACACCACACTGAAGAATGGGTCACCAGGTTCCCCCAGTGCTGTTCGCTGTGTACCAGGGCCAAGGTCTCTGTCGCTGTTGTGTCCCCTCTGTCTCCCTCCATCCACAGTTCCCTGGAGGAATGTTTGCACAAAGACAACTGGACCTACATGGCCACACCCTCATAGTTATGGAACCATTCTCCAGTCATACCCTGCATGGGTACTGCATGAGGCCCTTTGGAGCTGACACTGAGGGGAAGATCCTCTCTAACCCAGAGCTGCCGAAAGTTTCAAAGGCACAAACAGCAGCATTTTGACATCGAAAGTGTTGCACTCCAAATTGCACAGCACTTATATGCAGTATCAGGGAAGCTGTAAAGAAGATTTTTTGTTGTTGCTGGCTTCTTTTTGAAACTGTCTCTGTGGCATCTTCAGTGTCTGACAATAATAATAATCATAATAAAAAATGAGATTTTATATGCGCCCCATCTCTGATGAGCTCAAAGCGCTTACAAAGTGGGAATAAAAAGCATAAACTACAATAAACAGCTGTATTCATGCCAAAGATAGAAAGAAAATAGAGGCAAACTTCATAAATATTAAGCAAGAAATAAACAAGTCACAAGTATCTCACATAATCAAAATCACTCAATGACATGATGAATCTCTAATATACAAAACGCAAGCGCGCGCACACACACACACACACACACACACAAAACACACACACACACACACACACACACACACACACGATCACATTTCATGAATCAAACTTAACAGCAATCCTACTTCACTTTGCACACAACATGAGAGGGGACTAAGAAGACTGAAATCACAGGGGCTATCGCATGGCTTTGACTTGGCCTACAAAACATGAAAATGTCTGACAATGAAACTAATCAATATGGCGGCAAAACTGCAGACACCTTTACCTGTTTTTTTTTTCCTGATTCTTATTCCCCTCTTTTCTGAATTTGGCCATTTTTGGATGAAACAAGTCTGCATTCTAAACAACTACAATGTCTCAGTGCCATGTAATCTCCACTAAGTTTGCAAAGCGTCCCCCCCCCTTCCCCCTCCCAACCCCCACAATTTCCAGTTTTTGGCACAGCCTTTCATCACAAAGTGTAGCATTGTAACGACATCATAGCATGCTATGCCAAAAGCACAGCACTTGGCTCCTCTGAGGTCTCCAAGCTGTCTCAGGCAGGTATTGAACACAGGACCCTTGGTTAAGAGAACTATGCCATACCCACAGGGCCAACCCAGCACATTTGTCATTTCAAGTAGTCTTGGAATGTATATATACTAGGAAGACATGATTAAATGAAAAGGTAAAAAACAGTGAGTGGCTTGCAGTGAAACGATGAACTCTTGTCAAGAACTGACGCGCACGTACCATACAAAATAATACAACGTAAAACAGTAAAATTAACTTGCTCTAGCATGCTAAGACTAATGCTGATTAATTTCATTTATCTTTCTGGTATCTTTTTTATTTCACTTACTAACTTATTTTCACTTCTTTATTGTGACATGGGAGTCTAATGTTGGTCTAAATAGTACCAGCAACGTGTTCATTTATTTTTTCTAATTTTTTTTCTGTTACAAGGGAGTGTAATGTTCACCATAATGATACTGGGATCGTCCTCACCAGACAAGACAACAGCTACACCCAAGTCCACCTTACTTGATACTGTAGACTGCTGAATGTGTGAGGCAAAACAAGACCCACAGCACTTTGGTGACAGGCTGAAGAGCACTCAGAATATCAGACAGGGGTGGTTGTCCTTGGATGCACACCTGCAATGTACACACACACACACACACACACACAGACAGACAGACACACACACACACACACAACACACACACACACACACACACACACACACACACACACACACACACATGCAAAACAAGACACATAACATGACAGTAAATAACGTACGTAATTAATCATGCAACTCTAAATGCACATACATACATCAGAGCATAATACAAACAAAAGGTAAGTCATCAATGAATAAAGCTGACAATAAATCATTGAACAGAAAGCTCCAACTGCGTGTCAAATCTTCTACACGCTTAGCACATACATGATTACTAACAGCAAAAATACAGCCAGCTCCAATATAAAGCAATGGCGCAACATGATGATCGCAGCGACATATTTACAATGTTTTCAATCAAGAAAGTTGTTTGCTTGCAAGCAAAGGAAAAACAGATCTTACTTTATGCAGGATTTGCAAGCATGCTGTCAGATCTGGCTCCAACACAGCTGTCTTCCCATCCACCCTTTTCTCCGCATTGTCCATGCACCACAGCAGAGGCTGCTGCAAAGGGCGGTGAAAATGATGACAGAACTTTTCTCTGTGCTTGACGGTCATAGCGCTGGCCACCGCCCCCACCAGTGGAGTGAGCCTGCGGGCCTCTTTGCCTTCAGTGTGAAGAAGAGCTGTTAACTGGATGTCAGAACAAACGGAAAAATAACGTTGGGTTAGCCAGCCATTCCATCGATGAAATCAATCCATCAGTGAACTCCGCTCATCAATAAAGTGTTTCTCTAAGTGAGCAGAGTGTGGGTGTCAAGAAAAATCACTTTTTTTTTCTCCTGTCGCAACAAAACAAACAAATATTAGTGGACAGTGGACAGCACTTTCATTTTTCCCCCCATGCATGTGCTGAAGAGACACAAGTGAAACAAGTCAATCTTCCCGTTCTGACCGATCCGAAATTAAATTCTTAATGAAAATGTATGATCACTGTAACTAATGCTGATGTCATCAAGTTAAAGATTCTCCTAATGTTGATAATGACTTCACCAAACAGCAACCAAAGAAATAAGCGACAGACACAGTCACCAGCATTACCTGCTCTGAGACATTGGCCACATACTGATCAAGGAACTGGGTTTGCACTGGGTACCCAGAAATGATCTTGGCCACTGTGCCACAGTGCTTCCAATTAACTGGGGAGCCTGGATCCAAACCTGAAAATCATACACTGCTAATCAACACATGCCCATCAATCTTAGATCACCTAAATCATGATTTTGACAAATTGAACTAGGAACACAGGTACATTATTCATTTCGTGAACAAAGAATGAAGCATAATTTACATCATGATCAGTTGTATTTTATCAGTCCTTCCAAAGAGAGATAGGATAGGATAATGTTGCTTATAGTCCAGCCCACCGCAAAGGGCCACATCAGGGCTGTCCAAAGAGAGAAGTGAAATGTCAAATGTGTTACAATGAAACACATCTTGAGTTCCAGATGCCAAATTCATATCAAGTGCAATCTAATAACCTAGCAAGAAAGTGAAATATTGGCTCAGAATACGTTCATTCAAATATGTTTCTAAATAGCAGAAATTTAAAAAAAAAACCAACAATACAGAACCAGACGCATGCACAAGGTACATTAGCATGTACACATATCTAGACTCTCAAGCGCACAAACACACACACACACAAACACACACACACAAACACACACACACATACAGACACACACACACACACACACACACACACACACACCTCCACTCATGACAGAATTCTAACTGGTCCTGCACTTTTTTTTCAAAATTCACCTTTTTTCCACCAGCAATGGGTTGGCTGACACCCTGCTATCTCATAAGAATCTGCAACTTTGTTATCACAACAGAGCTCTCAGAGTTAAACTTAAACTCTGTCCACAGCCTCTGAGGACAGTGAGTCACATTGTACACACTTTCCATACTCTTTCCTCTTTTTTCCACACAAAATGTTGCTAGCGTCAAGACCAGTGATGCTGTGGTTCCTTTTAATTTCACATATGTATAAAATGCGCACAGCATTTTACTCAGCCGACAGACACTTACATCTCCACTGAAAATATATTGGAGACAGGAGAAACATCAAACGAAACCTGTGTGAGACTCAAACAGGGCTTCCAATGACTCTGAGGAAAAACAAACATCCCTGAAATTCTAGGCTGTCCCACAGACATGCGCTCCGTCATCCAGAAGAAATTTTTGGACAACTTTTCAAAAATGGTGTGATCTGAGGCCAGTCTGAGCATCCAGTGGTCTGTCCCATGTTTTTCTTCAGTCCTACCACAATCAGAAGCTACTTCAGTCAACATCTTTCACTTTTGTAACACACTGCCGATGAACAATAAGCTTGACCTACACTGCCGATGAACAATGAGCTTGACCTCAGCCAGCCTTCACGGCCTGAATTCAACTGGTTAGACTGAAACAGGAGATGTCAAGACTTCAGAGTTGTCTCCCTGCATACACTTGAACATGAGACCAAAATTCTGAATATTCAACTGCCACCTATAGTTGTTGTTGTTGTTCTTGTTGTAGTTGTTGTCCCTGAGTTTTCTTTCCCTCAAAACAAAAATTTCCCCGCTTTTCAGCTTAAATTCTCACTGAAATCTGCAAATATGCAAAAAAAAAAAAAAAAAGCGGGAACCCAGCTTGAACCACGAATCAAGGGTTCTCATGCTTCTCAAGTGAATGTGTGATTTGCAAGGCCCCCTGCCCACCTGGATGTCCACTCACCAGCACTAAGAGCCTCATACAGGTGCAGGATACCCTGAGGTCCTTTGGCCAGTCTGAACAGCAGCCGACTGCAGCTTTTCTTCAGCCATCCAGGGGGTACCACCACTGCACGTCCTGGGTTTCTGGCATTCTGATGCAGACAACATAAATCTAACACACTCAAGTCAAGATCAATATAATGCTGTGAACAATTTAGGTGGGTGGATTTCTTTTTTAATGAATACTGAATTAAACAAAAACGACATCAAAAACAAACATCACAGAGGCCATTGTTGACCACAGTACAACAGTCCCTCTCTTTTTCTCTCAACAAACAGTAAACTGTGTGATGCAGTGTAAAAACTGTCTGGTTTTGAAGAATCAGGGTAAGCAAAGTGATGGGAGTAGCCTTAACAAAATGCTTATGATTTAAATCAATCCCTTCTGTCAACAGAGAGAGAAATTGAGAGACAGACCTGGAAAGAGAAACACACAAGTGAGAGAGAGAGCGAGAAAGAGAGAGAGAGAGAGAGAGACTCAGAGGAAGAGAGAGAGAGAGAGAGAGAGAGAGAGAGAGAGAGAGAGAGAGAGAAACAGCCAGCCAGCCAGACAGACAGACAGAGACAGAAACTGAACTAGCTAAAGACAGACAGTCAAAGACAGGCCATGTTTCATTCATAATCATATGATCTTAACAAGCATGAAGATTACTCTTCATTAATAATTACTCTTACAGTTCAGTCTGTAAACAAAATCAGAAGCATCTGTTTTCAATCACAACTTTCCCATGACTTGTTAATGATATCACACCCTGCACCTGGAACACTAATTGTTCACTGCCATTTATGATTTTTTTCTGCTAAGCATTCGGCTTGAAATTATGGTGACGCTGAACACTCATTGCAGGTGAATTCCCAAACACAAACAACACAGTCACCTGAACTGGCTTTGGAACTCCTGCCTGAAGAACCATCAGCTCTCGAATCAGCAAGACAGGGTCAACACTGCCCATGACACGCTCTAGGATTTCTCTGCAGTCAGCTGCCCCTGTGCTTTCTCTGGCCCCGGAATCTGGCTGTTCTTTCAAATCGCATTGTCTCTGTTTCGAAGATGAAGGAAACGAGTCAGCAGCATGATCGCTGGATGCACGGCATGATTTAGAGTCTTTAAGGTCTTCAGCCTGTTGAGGCAGAGGCTTACAGTCACCTTCACTGTTGTCTGCTTTTGAAGTCTCTGGCTTTGTTTTTTCACGCTGTGACTCTTTCTGCTTACAAGACGGTTCCTCTGAGGAAGGCACGGCAAAGAGCAGCTGCAGCAGAACAGCCAGCAGATCATTGAGGTGCGTGCTTAGAATGACAGATCCCAGCTGCTGGACTTTCAACAGCTCTGCCAGCACTGACACACAGACCGACAGTCTGGCCCTGTTGAACTCTGAAGACTTACTGAGGTCAGCCACAGCTGCAGCGTCAAGAGGGGCCAGAGTGAACAGCCTGCTGCGGTGCTGCAGAGGGATCCCCACCCCTGGCGCAAGATTGGGGCAGATTCCCAGGCTGGTGATGAACTGCAGGGCATTTTTCACCGCACTGAGCTGATTCAGACTGAGAGTGGTCTTTGCCAAGGGTGGAGCATCCTGAGGGCGTTTTGGTCTGGCATCTTTCACAGCAGTCACTTCAGTTGTAGTCTTTTCACCGGAATTGTCTGCGTCTTCTCTCAACAGAGCTTTAGACAGCAAATGTAGAAGATGCACAATGTAGTTCACATACTGCGATTCGCATGATGTTCCTGGATTATCACTGTTCACAATCCTCTCCTTCAGAACTGCTGACAGAGAATGGAACTGGGTGTCAGAGAGCTTTTCGTTCAGCCTCTCAAGGTTTTGTTGAAAATGCTGCGAGAAGGGATCCTTGACTTGTTCTGAAACAGGACGTAGAAACCGGAATCACACCACAAATCGTTTTCAGTACCAGCATGAACAGTTGGGGAGTGGGGAGAGGGTAAGGGGTTAGGGTTGGGACAAACAAAAACGTGATAGGGATCAGCTGATAAAACCTGTGTTTCTCCTGCACTTCATCATCTCTCCTTTTTCTCACATTCTCTCTGCACAGATGCGCAGAAAGGAAAACAGCAGTGTTATCAGTAAAGACAGCAATGTTAGTTATGATTGATACAGAAGTTGAAAAGTCATCCAGCTGTTAGGAAAAGGGGGAAAATAATTTGTGCTCATCTGACATTTTCACCACCATGTTTTTTTTTTTCCATCCTTACAATTAAAAAAAGGGGAAAAGAAAAGAAAAGAAAGGGGTATAAAAAAGAAGAGAGAGAGAGTACGATGAAGAAAAGGCAAACACACACACACACACACACACACACACACACACACACACACACACACACACACACACACACACTAAAGGTTAAACACAAATACTTCACACAGTGTCCAAGGAAGTAATTCTTGTAGATAAGATGGTTTCTGTTCAAACATGTACAATTCCAGCCATGCTGATTCCAAAAGACTGATAAACTAAACAGATGATAATTTTTAGTTTGGAGAGATATCTAATCTGTTCTGCATTCACATACCTTAAGTACATGTTAACTTTTTTTTTTAAAGCAAACTTTAATTTGTTAAAAAAAAGTTTCTTCTCAGATATCAAACTAAGATAATTTTTGCACAATGGCATTTTTATTTCCTTTTCTATCTAATGGTGATGTTTGCTTTTGATCTGATTCAAGATTTGTTTGTAGGTAAGACATCCCTACGCTGGGGAGCTTCTGAACTACTTAACTCCTTCAGTTCTGCATCTAACCAATGCTCAGGCGCTGCTGAACACCACAACGAACCTTTGTCCACATGATGCTCTAACAACAGATTTACTACACTTAGCTCTTTCTGACTGGTGCTAAGCTCTGATCATGCACCCAAGGTCGAATTCTGTTAAAATTAGCTCAATAAACCATTCTTCATGCACAAATATTATGTTGAGGGATATAATTTTTTACACTTTTCGTTTGCTATATCATGTGCTGCTTTAAGTAAGTGAGTCTGCATTGATTTGGTGAAGATTTTTGTCAGTTTTACCTTCTGACACCATGAGTCAATGATATAGCATTACAGAGAGGCAAGGTTTAGATGAAATCACAATGGAAGGTCTGTGTAATCTCTTAAAATATAAACGCAAAAGCTACATAGCTGAAGAAAAAAATAGTCACATGGTCAAGTTTTATCTGCATTTTGTGACAAATATACATAAAACCTGTCAGAATAAGAAGTATGATGAAGATGTGAAGAATCTCTTCAGCCCCTATATCAAGATACAATGCTTCACTGGGCAGTTTAAACACACCAAAACTTGAACATAAAAATAATAGATATTTCTGTGGCTGACTGCCCTTTTATAGATCATGCCAATCCAGAGTTATGACAGTTTGAGCATAACATCCCTGATCCTTCAACTGAACAGCTAAAACATGCCAGGCTGGAAAGATTACACAGCCCCTTGCCGTGCCAGGACTGACAGGAATACACCAGTATCACCCCAAAACTATGTAACTTAAGTTTCAAATTCAACACAGCTAAAAATAAATGCTACTTTTGCAACATCTCAAAGTTTTAAAGTTTTTGGAATCACATGGAGTCTATATATTCAAACATGGAGTTATATCACAAAAAGTATTTGAATAACATTTGATTTTGACAATTTGAGCTTGTCAAAGTAATTGTCCAAAAATACACAATATGATATTGGAATATAAATAAATTGCCAATCAGTTCATTTCAGATAAAGACAGCATAGAATTTTTGGAACTTTGTTTTTTCCAAATATTTAGAATTGACATGATAATGAACTACCTTTTCACATGGAATCATAACAAAAGTTTTTGCCTTATCAAAACGTCAAAAATCCCCAAAGACCAAAGCACATCATATTACATGAAATTGGAATAGCTTGTTCTTCTTCTTCTTCTTCCGTTGAGTCTCCACAATCAACAGGCTGATTATTATGAGACTATAAACGGGGGATCTGCTAAAAAAACAAAACAAAAAAAAAAAACCTATTCTAATTCCTTTTTCATAAACATGAGATTACACACATTCATACCACAAAGTGACACCCCCCACCCCTAACTTACCTACTCACTAGCCTACACAAAAAAAGCAAAACCAAAAAAAAAAGGTAAAAACTAAGTGCGGAGCTGCCAGCAGGCTACCACGGTCGCTTTTCATCCATAACTATGGACTAGCTGGCCCCAGGCTGCAGTAGGCAGCTCAGGCCCGCAACTTCCTTCCACTCATCCATGCACACAACAAGACAGCTTTATTTAGAAATCTACTGAAGGTGCCTATTGACCAGTGACACAAATGTGTCAGTGGTTTTGGCATCAACAGTATTCTGGGGTAGGGAGTTCCAGTCCACAATTGTTCGTGGGAGGAACGACATTAGCCGGTAGTCGGTGTCTGCAGCTAGTTGGCTGAACTGCTGGTCGTGACCTTGTCGCTCTCTCTTCTTGGGAGGATGGAGTTGCTGTTTTAACCTCGGACAGCTGACTAGGTTGTTCTTGATTTTATACAACATGGAGAGCCTTGCTTTCTTCCTTCTGTCCTCAAGGGACGTCCAACCTAGAGTCTGCAGCATGTTGGTAACGCTGGCAGTACGTTGGTAGCGGTTAAGCACAAAGCGGGCTGCCCTACTCTGAATTTTTCTAACTTCACCTTGTGCTGTTTCTCATAGGGGTCCCAGACAGATGCCGAATATTCCAGCAGAGGCCTAACAAACGTTTTATAGGCTTTAGCCTTTATACTAGGGGAGCTGATTTTCACGTCTGAGGAACCACAGGGCCTGGTTGGCTTTGGTCCAGATGGAGTTGATATGGTTGTCTCAATCCATCTTGTTCTGTAGAGTGACTCCAAAATATCTCGCAGAGTCTACAACTTCCAGGGTGTGGCCGTGGAGGTGGTATTCACACTGTAATGGCCGTCTCTTTCGCGTGACAGGGAGGGTGCTGCACTTTGCAGGGTGAAACTGCATGTCCCAACTCTTCTCCCAAACAGCAAGCTGTTGGAGGTCGTAATTATCTGATTGTTATAGAGTTACCTGGCAATAAACATGTGATGCTTTTCGTTCGTGTCTTGGCAAAGTAGTTTTTGAGTTAACTGAGTTAATTTAAGTGAAGTATTCCTTCCGTTCAAGCAGATCAGCAAAAACCGGAAGGCATGCTCCCCATGCCATAACTTTTGATATGTTGACAATGTTAACAAGGATTTCAAATAGTAACTAAAATCGTTACTTACGATCACATCTTTTCCAACCGTCAGATGGAGTTAAAAGTAGATTCAAAGCTTCTATAATGTCATCGACAAACACGTTGTGGCGGAGATTCTCCATTTGTAGCATATAAATCAAGTTCAGTCTTAACAATGTTTTCGAGACCGCACATGTGCGTGTGTTTTTAATGTGAGAGTACTCCCCCTTCAGTTGAGCTAGGCTAAGTGATGTCCCCTGATAAACAAAAGTAGTTCTCCAAAACATTCTGTTACAAAATGACCACATCATTTCAACGCCTACAGCGATTATTGAGGTTTGATTTTGAGCGAAATAAGAGTGTGGGAACACGATTCACTGTCATGAATTATGTTTGTTGCGATACTGTAATTTTCATAATTGGTTTTATAGTATTTTGCGAAACGACTGTAAAGTCAGGTTCTTGCCGACTCGCTGATTTAGCAGGTCATGACCATGACCCCAGCTGACCTATCGCAACATGTTGAGATTCCCTTTCGCTTCGGTCTATTCTTACCATATCGGTACAATGCTTGAAAGCTTTCGTACATGGGGATCATACTCGGGGGTGAAGGGAGGGGGGGGGGGGGGATAAAAGAGACATTATTTATTACATTGTATATGATTTGAATGTACGACAGCAAATTCATGTTGAAGCCAACTCTCGACCAATCATTTCATCTTTTTCTGAACACACCTCTCTTGGACACATCCATTTGAGCAACAAAATGCTTAGAACAGACAGTGCAAAACAATCATTTATTTATCATATTTGCAATCTTTTTATCATCAAAAGTTCCTAATGACTGTGTGGAAAACATAAGCATAGATGCCTTAGTTTATTTGTATGTGTTTAGGTTTAACTGGTGTATGTAAAAATTTGGATTTTCAATTTACATGCATAGTCATTGAAGCTGTGAAGGTCCTTTCCACAGATAACACCAAGATCCAATTTACATTCACAAGCATGTCCATGTACGCAAAATGTGTTTTCTAGTTTCTTGTTCCAACATTTTACAGTATTTTACACATAGATGATATTGAAATCCCCACATAGTTCTATTCAGACTATGTGGGAAGTGCATTCAAGTTGTTCACAAATTATCATTTTTGTCATTAAAGACATAAATCTGCATATTATTTACATTATTATTTATGAAGTTTTGGAGTTTTTAGTAAGATGGGCCCCAGAATATTTCTTTGAGGGATATTACTTGAGACATTAGCAGAATTGCAGTATGTAACATGCATTATCACTAAGCAGATTAACCTGATTTCACTGTGCACCAGCCATTCATATTTTACTCATTCGTTCCTTTTAAAGAGTGAAGAAGCTCCATGGTGCATTCCATGTCATGTACCACTCACAATGAAACATATTCTTTTAGAGTCTTGGGACTTGCATGATGTGAGACGCAATCATTTTACCGCAGATTCCATGAAAACCCTGTTCAGAGATGTTCCACCTGATGCGATCTTTTAATTCTTGAAAGAGATCCAACATTTTTCATCGGATCTGAGATTTCATAGTGGAAAGATTTTTAACAAAATGTTGGATGGGTTTTTAGACAATGTATTTTAAAGAGATGTATGAATGAATGACTTGTGAGTTGACTTCAACATGGTGACAGCCCTGATATGGCCCTTTGTTGTAGGCTGGGCTATAGGCAACATTATGTTACCTTACCTTACTGAAAGCTCTTCTGTCATCAGGATAGATCACATGATCTTTGGGTTTTTTTGTTTTTGCTTTTTTTCAATGAAAAAATGAAACAGGATTATTGTCATCTTCTTCTTTTGTATGAGAAAAAAAGTAGAGGTTATAGTTCCCGTAGAATTTTTAGAGGTTCATTGTGTTCAGGGCATGGCATGATGGAAGGCAGAGGTCATTTCTTTCTCTTCTGCCTCCTTTTTAATAAACCTTCTCTAATCTTAATCATATCTTCTGCCTCCTTTTTAATAAACCTTCTCTAATCTTAATCATATCTTCTGCCTCCTTTTTAATAAACCTTCTCTAATCTTAATCATATCTTCTGCCGCCTTTTTAATAAACCTTCTCTAATCATATCAAGTTCTCATTTGCTGCTGGGTGGACAAGGAGGGTTTTTCAAGCAAAAAAAACCTAGTACCACTTATGGTTCAAACTCGCATCTACCAGCTTTGCAGGCAAACAGTCTAACCACTTACTGCTGTTGGTGTCTTTCTTGCACACCGTTTCCAGTCCCTCAGTGGGATAAACGTAGCTGGGTGAACATATCTTGATGTTTGACATTGGATGTTCGCTATCCAGATGCTGTACTGTTTCCGTTTTGATAGATGTCCTTGGTTGTGAAGGGTAGCAGAATGTCAAGGCGCATTGTGGTATTGGTTATATGCAAGGGCTTGTGTGTTCTTTTCTTTATGATTATTGAGCTGACTTCCAGATTGTGGCCTAGAAAGCCATGGCTCTTGCTGGCTTTGCTGATCTATAAGGTCCCATCTAAGACTGTGTAAGATTGGTCAACTTTGAGGTATGTAGTTTCCTTTATTCACTTTCAGGTCATTATTTATTGTATAATCATCCCAATATATTTGAGCCAGGTAGGTGCGTGCGTGTGTGTGTGTGTGTGTGTGTGTGTGTGTGTGCGTGTGCGCACGTGCGGGGGTGCCAGCATGCCTTTGTGGGTGTGTGGGAGATAATTTTCCTTCCTTTTTTTTTCTTGCAGGGCGTATCCCTCTTTGAATCTCAGAATTGAAGTGGACAAGCAACGACATCAGGCACACATCAATCTGCCTGGCCTGCGCTATGATGACATCGATTACACAGGTATGAGAATATTTTAAGATATTATGTGAAAGTATTGTAACTTGTTATTATGGTTGTGTGTTTTGTTAGCTTTGGCATCCGAAATCTACTCCAAAAACCATGAATCTTTCACATATGATCTAAACAGCTAGATATCTGTAATGAAATCTTTTCTGTACATATGTAATACTTAAAAAACAAACCTGGTCACATGAATTTTGCGTTATCTTTTCAAAAAGTGGCATTGGGTACATGTGTGTTTGCGTGTGTAGGTGCACATGCCCAGGGTGGGTGGGAGAAGAAATGTGTGGTCCAATAACTTTTTGTTTATTTTCATGGGAAAAATGTTCTTGAGCAATATGAAAGTTGTGGTGTTGGTGTTGGGGGGAGAAGGGGGAGGGGGAAGGGGTTGGGAAGTAGCAGGGAGAGAAGAGAGGTTGTTCCAGTGAAATTCTTCTTTACCACATAGATACTAGCAGAAAACCTGTTGAGTAGGAGACGAGGTGGTGAGAAAGCAAAGTATTCTAAAAAAAAGAAAAAGAAAAAAAAAATGTACAAGAATGATCTTGTGAAGACATTAAAATTGTTCTTTTTTTGTCTTTTCAAAATTGATATTAACTGACATGTGTTTATATGTATGCACATATACTGTGTGTGTGTGTGTGTGTGTGTGTGTGCGTGTGTGTGTATGAGAGAGAGAGAGAGGGAGATCTGTATTTGTGTTTGTGAAGATGCACACAGGAAAATGTATAAACTGGACAAGTATGAAAACCCTAGATTATATTTCTTTGTTTGTTTGATTAATTTTGTATTTTTTAGGGTTGTTGGAGCCAAAGTCATATGCTTGTGATTTACTCTCTTAATGTTTTTTGTTTGAACTTTTCTTTCTTTCTTTTTTTTGATAGTTTTCTCTGTATTAGTTCTTTTTGTGTGATCTTCCCATAATTTTGTGTAACATTATGAGTAATCAGTTCGCCATTGTTGCTGTCATGCTGTGTGTCATGGGATTCGTTTCAGGTCAGCCAAATATGTGGCGTCTACTGAATGCCATCGGGAGAGCAGAGCATGCTGCCTTCTACAACAGTGACTCCTTCCTGAATTACACAAAACTGACTGCTCAAGGCATCGCCTCGTCTAGTACTGAAGTTACAATGGAGGTATGGCACATTTGGTTAAATTGGGATCCAAATATGAGAGCCAAGTGGTGTGTATGTGGTTGTATGTATGCGCAGACTTGCATTTATGTGTGCATACAGTTTGTGAGTGTTCTAATGTATACTACAGTCCTTTGGTTTTTGCGAACATACAGCGTAAAGTTAAAGTGCAGATTTAATTATTAAGTAGACTGCTTTATTGACTGGGAAAAGAACTAAGTATTGGGAAATTGAAAACATTTTTTAAAATATGGTTGTTGAATAATCAAGGCTATGGTCAGGTTTTATCTTCTACAAAACCTCCATATTCTTGTACATACAAGGTTGTGTGCTCCTTGAAACTCCTTGAATTCTGACAGAGAATTTCAAGACCTTGAAAACCTTTGAAAATCAATAAGATGTGGTTCTGTTGGCCAAACCTTGAAAACCTTGAAAATCAAGCCATCAGCTCCAAAAATCTTTAATGTGGCAAAAAGAAATGGCAGTTTGATTTTTCTGCATTGAAGTTAATGAACAACTATTTTAAAACAAATTTTTACAAACATCATCGCGATCCTGGATCGTCTGCCACTCTACCAAGGAGGTAATTTGTAAGTCATCAAAATTGATGGAAGTTGCAAATTATCTCCCTTGGTCAAATCTCTGACGACAATCCAGGATCGCGACGATGTTTGTAAATATTTGTTTTAAAATAATTTTTGTCATCAACCTGAACGCAGAAAAATCAAGCTGCCATTCCTTTTTTCAGCAAGTAGTGTAGCCTTAAGGGGAGAGGTGGCACGAAAATTTGACCATTTTCTTTCAAAAATCGTGTTTTGGGTTTATGTGTTTTTGTGCTCAAGAAAGTCTGTTGAAACCATCTGTGGTGTTCATTTTGTCTATTTTTGCATTTTTCTTAGTAAAAAATGACTTTATTTGAAGGAGGTGTGTGTGAATATTGCTTAACTTCTCTATTTTCAAATGCTGTTTTCTCAAAATCACTTTTTTCGACAACGGCAATGGTGATGTTGGTGATGTGCAAGGAGTACAATATCTCTGGATCCAGACTAGCTAGCTTGGTAATTCTTTTTTCTTTTGATGAGAAATGATTTCTGCATGCAATTTATTTGTACGTCAAAACAGCACGTATTGTTTGCTATTTCTATTGGAATAATTCGAAGGCAATGAAACGCGAAGCCTGAGGCCACCATATGGAAAAAAAATTATTGAAAAAAAAAAAATCAGTTTAGATATAAAAAATCCTTTTGTAATTACATTACTATAGCTCAGCAAAACAATGTATAAAAATCCTTTTGTAATTGCATTACTATAGCTCAGCAAAACAAGAAGTCATGTTTCAAGTGCCTAACATGTCTGCTATGATACAAATACAGTTCTTGTCATGAAGCTTTTTTTTTTTTCATTTTTCATCATTTTGTCCCCATTTGGGGTCCCCAGATCACACAAGAGCCTTGAAATCGCATAAAAAATGTTTTTTCCATGTTTTTTTTTTAACATAAACAATAAAAAGAAGAAGTTTTAAAAGAACAGTGGTGTAATTTTCGTGCCACCTCTTGCCTTGAAATGAAATAAACTTTCCTTGAAAACTCCATGAATTTTGTTCTTGGGAGTCTGTAGGAACCCAGTACATAATTGTCCTGGAAATTTTTGGCATACTGGGTGATTAATTTTTTTTGTAATAATGATTGTAATGATATGCATATATTATGCTTAAACTAACATAAGTCCTAATTACTTACAACAATTAAAAATCTTGCTTGTACATATGTTGATACATGCATATGTACACAAGCAAGCAAACACATACACACACGCACAAGGGAAAGGAGAAAGGAGCTGCATAGCAGCAACATGTAGAAACAGCATGCAATACCAGTGTTTCTACGAGTCTTGTAACCAGAAAATGAACAGTATTGGCACATGGAAGTTGACAGACATGGTATGTCAGTGTAAGCAAGTCACGTCAAACTGTATGATGCCAAATGAGAATGCACGCTGGCCAATTGTTTAAGTAGTGAAAACTTGTAATAGATTCTGAACTGGTCAACTTGTGATCTGAAGTGTGGATATATTATGTATCAGTCAGGGCACCCAGCAATTTGTTGGCCCGAGTGCAGTCAGCACCACTGTCAGTATCAACACAGCATAATGTATCGACCATATGGTCAGTCCCGCCATAAGCCACAGCTTAAACATTTCAGCTACCTGGATGTGTAAGCATAATTGCTTTGCCTGGTCGGCTTGATCAGCATGTTAGGCTAATGTGTAGATCAGACATCTGCTAAGTTGTAGCCATGAGACCCTCTTGTTCTCTCATCTTAGTTATTAATTCGTTTATTCATCAGCTTTAAATCATGCACAGTGTGGTCTGGAAACTTAGTGGATGTGGTGCAGCGTATATGGACTAGTCCACACACAGTGATACCTCTTTGATGAAACTGAAACTTTGTCTGTTGTAGTAGATCAAGCATACAACATGTGCCTGTTATGTTCATCAGAGAGCACATTCCCCTTTTGGCTGGTAACTGATATCCTTTCTAATGTGGGCAGTCACAGTGATGGTGCTATCAGGACGTTGAAGTCTGACTGATGTTTTGACAACACATGGTGTAAACTCAGCATTCAGCTAGTAATTGAATGAAACTGCTTTTCAGATGCGAATAAATCAGCAATTTGAAAATGGGGAAGAAAGAGAATCAGTTGTGGTCTCCTAAATTAATATGTAAAGTTCAGAAGACATCATGACAGCAGATTGAGGTGGAGTAATGTTTGGATTTAAGTGCTGCGAGATTGGCGCATTTTACACTCTGAAGTGTCCTGTTTTGGCAAATAGATCAAACTAAACAAACAGGGGATTCCTTAGAATGTGGAGCTATTTGTGGTGTATAAAATAGTACAAGTGCAATGTTTGTTTCCTTTAAGTTACCTGTTTCAAAAACTCTTATGTATATAATTGACTGAAAAGTGGGTGGCATGACTTTAGTGATTTTATTCAAAGCTGCATGATAATCTGATCAGTTTCATTGTTCTCTCCCCTCTTTCCGCATGCCACCCCCCCCCCCCCCCCCCCCCCCCACACACACACGTTTGTTTTTATTGTCATTGCTTTCTAATGGCAAATGAGTTTAATAGAAGTAAGTACTTTTATGAATGTGATTGTTGCACTTTCCACAGATCGGCAAGCATTTCTATGAAGTGACGACACCGAAATCTCCCGTACAAGTCAAACTGAACGTGATCGGCATCTCAGACACCTCCTTCACCACCTGCATGTCTGTGATGGTAGGAGGGCGCTTGAGGCCCTCTGTGCAGGTGAAGAGCCTCAACGTACTGCGCCACCGGGAGAGCGGTCTGTTGGAACAGGTACCACAGTGGTGGCGCACCCACTTCTCCATGTACCTCCCTGAGTTGCCCCAAAAGCCGCCCGTTACTGATCCTCCCAAGGACATGGGGAAACCTTCGTTCACCACCTGACGGTGCCTTACAGTGACACAGACACCAGTGGAAACACTCGTCACCCGTCTTACCTCCGTTACCTGTTTGACAACATGTCCATAGCCTCGCACCGGAACTTCTACGAAAAGTTCACCTGTGATCTTGCTGAGTACAAGGTGCGCAAAATGTCGATGGTATCTTACGGGCTGAGTCAGTTTGGAGATTCAGTGATGGTGGAGACCTTTGAAAACAAGAATGAGACAGAGCCGAGGCTTCATTGTTTCATCGGCAACAAGGGTCATGTGGTATGGTACGGATGTGTGGAGTTCTTTCCCCCTGAGTCTCCCTGCAACTGACTTGAGTGATCCAACTGATTTTGTTTTTATACAGAACACAGCATCGTTCAGTATTGTTAATCTATTCTAGCATTTTCAAAGGTTTTGGGTGCCTTAGAATGATTGGTTGGTGAACATGTGTTTGCTGGACAAAGGAAACTTCCTGCATGAGTTGTTTGTTTTATGTCGTCCTATGCAATAAATTCAGGTTGTGAGTAAAAGTATTACAATTCATTTTTTACATTTGTGGCAACAGATGTAGGAGTGGAGAAAAAAACCCGGTCTAGTGATTTAAGTCAGATGTGTGACTAGTTTAGGAAGCTTGTTGTTTCTTGTCATGGTTGGATGTCATGTTTGTGTCACTGAAGAACACGTTGAGAGTACCAACTTTGACTTGGACAAACACAGGTGAGTTCACAGTTGTCACGTTTCTTTGAATTCAGGCTGCTGCATTGTGTGAGAGGTCTGTTCACACACATATCTTTAATTGTTTTTTTTATTGACATTTTAATACTTTTTGAGATGTTTGAGGAAGAAGACAAGGCAGAAAAAGCAGAGCTATTTTTGCAAGATTTTGCATTCATGTGCATTGTAAGATGTTTGTTTTCCATACCAAAGACTTTCTCTTTTAATCGTAGCTTAGAATAAATGTTCTGACATTGATTCATGTAAAATTTCAAGATAGATGATTTTCTGAGAACGGGTCACATATTACATCAAGTGCAATTGTAAACTGATATTCCAGCACCTGAGCTTACTGTTATGAGCAGGTAATCATTATGTGATTGATTTTGTGTGAAAAGCTGTATATTTAATCAATTGTTGACTTGTGCATTGAAGGGATGAAAGAGGAAGATAGTCAACATAAAAGCATTTTAACGTTTGTTGGATGTTGCCTAAAATATGTGGCGCTCTACGTCTTGGGTTTCCAAGAACCCATGTCTTTTGTAGGGGTGTAGAGCCTTGCTGTATTGCCATGGGTCTCCATGGACCATGTCTTTTGTAGGGGTGTAGAGCCTTGCTGTATTGCCATGGGTCTCCATGGACCATGTCTTTTGTAGGGGTGTAGAGCCTTGCTGTATTGCCATGGGTCTCCATGGACCATGTCTTTTGTAGGGGTGTAGAGCCTTGCTGTATTGCCATGGGTCTCCATGGACCATGTCTTTTGTAGGGGTGTAAAGCCTTGCTGTATTGTCATGGGTCTCCATGGACCCATGTCTTTTGTAGGGGTGTAACCTTGCTGTATTGTCGTAGGTCTCCATGAACCGATGTCTTTTGTAGGGGTGTAAAGCCTTGCTGTATTGTCATGGGTCTCCATGGACCCATGTCTTTTGTAGAGCCTTGCTGTATTGTCATGGGTCTCCATGGACCGATGTCTTTTGTAGGGGTGTAGAGCCTTGCTGTATTGTCATAGGTTTCCAAGAACCCATGTCTTTTTTAGGAATATAAAGCCTTGCTGTATTGTTGTAGGTCTCCAAGAACCCATGTCATATATAGGGGTGTAAAGCCTTGCTGTATTGTCATGGGTCTCCAAGGACCCATGTCATATGTAGGGGTGTAGAGCCTTGCTGTTTTGTCGTAGGTCTCCATGGACCATGTCTTTTGTAGGGGTGTAGAGCCTTGTTGTATTGTCGTGGGTCTCCATGGACCCATGTCTTTTGTAGGGGTGTAGAGCCTTGCTGTATTGTCATGGGTCTCCATGGACCCATCTTTTGTAGGGGTGTAGAGCCTTGCTGTATTGTCATGGGTCTCCATGGACCCATGTCTTTTGTAGGAATATAAAGCCTTGCTGTATTGTTGTAGGTCTCCATGGACCCATGTCTTTTGTAGGGGTGTAGAACCTTGCTGTATTATCATGGGTCTCAATGGACCCATGTCTTTTGTAGGGGTGTAGAGCCTTGCTGTATTGTCATAGGTTTCCAAGAACCCATGTCTTTTGTAGGAATATAAAGCCTTGCTGTATTGTTGTAGGTCTCCAAGAACCCATGTCATATGTAGGGGTGTAAAGCCTTGCTGTATTGTCATGGGTCTCCAAGGACCCATGTCATATGTAGGGGTGTAAAGCCTTGCTGTATTGTCATGGGTCTCAAAAGGACCCATGTCCTGTGTAGGGGTGTAAAGCCTTCCTGTATTGTCGTGGGTCTCCAAGGACCCATGTCCTGTGTAGGGGTGTAAAGCCTTACTGTATTGTCACGGGTCTCCGAGGACCCATGTCCTGTGTAGGGGTGTAAAGCCTTGCTGTATTGTTGTGGGTCTCCAAGGACCCATGTCCTGTGTAGGGGTGTAAAGCCTTACTGTATTGTCACGGGTCTCCAAGGACCCTGAATGGTGAGTTGATGTGGTGACAGCCTGACTGGTGAATTGACGTGGTGACAGCCCTGATGTGGCCCTTTGCGGTCGGCTGGGCTATAAGCAACATTATCTTATCTTATCTCTCCAAGGACCCATGTCCTGTGTAGGGGTGTAAAGCCTTACTGTATTGTCGTGGGTCTCCAAGGACCCATGTCCTGTGTAGGGGTGTAAAGCCTTGCTGTATTGTCATGGGTCTCCAAGCACCCGTGCTGTTTCTGAAGCAGTATGTCATGGGTCTCTCTTGACCCATGTTTTTTTTTTCTGAATAAAGCGTTCCTTTTTTACATACATCATGGGTCTTGCTTAACCCAGTTTTATTTTCTTAAAGAATTAAACCTTTCGGTTTGTTGTGATTGTGAACAGACGTAAAGAATTTGTGATAAATTTTGAAGCATGAAAAATAATAGTAGTCTTTGTGTGTGTGTGTCTTTGTGTGTGTGTGTGTGTGTTGTTGTTGTTGTTGAAGTTACTAGTGTGTACATATAAATATGATAACACGGCAGGCTGTTTCATTTTGTTGTTGTTGTGTTTACATAGATGAGCTGGCTGGTATATATGAAAAGACCAGGAGATAGTTAATGACAAATGAATGTGATATTAACATTTTATGCAAGTTATTCAAGTTGCCGCTTTGTTTGGGTATGCATGGCCATGTGATTAGCCCATCCATAAGGATGCCTGGCATGCTTTCATGCACATTCACTCATACACACATGTGGCTTTGAACATCAAACCATTCACATGCTGTGGTATTCATACCAGTTGTGATGTTCATCACCGACAGCATGTCAGTATGATGGAAATGCGCTGTCATAGTGCATCATCATGATCATACATTGTTTTGTGTGTGTGTGTGCGTGTGTAGTTGGTGTGTATTTGTAAAGATGTGTGTAAATGAGTGTACATGTATATTGCTTAGTGTGTGTGTGTACGTGTGTGTGTGTGTGAGTGTGTGTGCGTGCGTGCACATAATAGGAGTGTTTGTATGTGTGTCATGCTCGTTTATAGGCTATATGTTTGGAAAAAAGGTGAGAATGAGTATTGTGGGTATGTGTGTGAATTGATACATCTTGACAGTGTGAGCACACAGCTCAGAACTGTCAGGTGAGGAGTGAGCATACCATTAAGAGTGTGGTCAGATCCATGACATAGGGCACTCAAGGTTCCTCCTTTGCCAGTATGGGTCTGCTCACAGACAAACAAGCAATTTTTGATGCAGATGTTAAACCACGCATTACTGACAGTCTTTCCATCAGTTTTGCAGCTTTCTCTGATCCTCACAGATGCTATACATAAGAGCAGCTTCCTAATCCTGCAAAGCTGCTTTTGCTTGTACTGGAGTCTGTATGCCTTTGTCAACAAAGACTAGCAAAGTTGACGAGTCCATTGGGGATGAAACACTTACAACTTGAGCCCGTGAAGATTGTACTCGGTGCCTTCCTTGCCTTTTTCAGTGTTTAAAGATTTTTTTTTTTTGCCCTTGGAACTTATGAATGAAAACCGAACACCAAACTAAAACCTATTTTTATGATATTTTTCATTCTTTTGATCTACCTAGGTCAAAGCCTCTTTTGACTGAATTAACAATTGGTAAGACATGGAATTCATAAATGTTCTGCTAAGAATTTCTTTAGCTTCTTTGTTTTCAGTATGCACTTTGTCATCTTATTTTGTTTTTAATCACTTCAGCTGTATGAATCACTTGTGTGCACTCCTTATCTCTCTATGGTGCAGTGATTGGAGTCTAAATATGAATTATCAGAGCGAGTGGAGTTGAAATACATATTACATTACTATTCATTCACATTCTTTATGCATCTTATTTACATTTCCATACAAAAGTGATTTGACTGGGTTCGAGTGTACTGGTTTGATTTGATTAGATTTGAGTGTGAAGCGTTTTTTAAAAAACAAGCTACTGAGCCATAGTTCCATAGCAGCAAAACAAGGATTTGAAAAACAATGTTTCATGAATAGGTTGTTCTGCTGGTAGAATAACAGAACTGGAGTCAATGTAATGTATTAGGAATTCAGAAAATGAAAAATTATCCAGATTTTACAGAAAATCTGCAAGGTTGTCCATTTCGGATGACAGTTATTTCATACTGAGAGAGAGAGAGGGAGAGAGAGAGAGAGAGAGGGAGAGAGAGGAGAGGGGGGAAGGGAAGTAACCGGGTCAGATGCCAAGCACCGAGATGACGTGCCAAAGTCAGGGACTGGGAGTTGATGACAACTAGACGATGAGCACGCCTAGACAGGCACATGGCAGTGATGAACATCTCAGGGGAATGTGACTGATATACAGAGGTTTAATACTGCATTCCACTGAGTCAGTAAGGTTCCTATGAATCGTGACTACAGCTTGAGCAAAAGGAAAGCAGAAACAATCAAGATCCCTTAACCGATCCTCTTACACCAAACTCACGAGAGAACCTTAGGTGTTAAAAGTTCTTCACAGTCACAATACTGCTAACAGCTTCAGGCCAGTGACAGTTGAAAATCTGCCATAACCGAAAGTTTTCAACGATGTCCGTTTTGTTGCTAGGTAAACCTAAAAACTATTGGAACCCCTAATAGTATACTATTTAAGAAAAATCAGCAATATCCCAGATATAACCCATTTGTGACAAACTCTTTTTGAAGTGTTGAGGAGTGAATGTGAGCAGTATCAGTTTTTTTTTTTTCTTTCCAACTTTGGATACCGTATTATGTGCACATGATAAATCTTATATACAGTATTCATCTTTTCTATAAAACGTTTGAAAATACGGAAAAATGTGCATATGAAAACTACATTTTTTGAGTGCATTTCCAATGTGTATTTTTTGCCTTATATGTCACATATTGTCAGTTTTTACTTGTTTTTCTATATATTGAGAAATGTTACAACTTTTTTCTTTTGTTTCCTATATTTCTCATCTGACATGTTCCAGATTGTCAGTCTAGAAATAAAGTTGCACTATGCAAAATTCTGTTTTCCTGGAAGACCTATAAGAGAAATACATTAGGGAACTTTGTTTATGGAATCATGTTTTATGCTGATTTAAGTGAATTGTAGGAATTTTAGTGAATTGTAATATCAAGAAGTTCATCTTTGAGCGTGGTCATACATTTTTTCCCCTGCCCATGAGTGGGAACAAAATCTTTTTTTTTTTCCTTTTTAGTCTGTGTGTGTGTGTATGTGTGTGTGTGTGTGTGTGTGTGCACATGTGTGGGTGTGTGCATGCATGCGTGTGTGTGTGTATGTGTGTGTGCATGCATGTGTGTATGCACACGTTTCACTGGAAACATCTGCACATGGATACTAGTGTGAGTGTGTGAAGTAAACAGTTTCACTGGAAACATCTGCACATGGATACTAGTGTGAGTGTGTGAAGTAAACAGTTTTAGCTCATTAATTAAACATGCATCAGTGATCTCAGATTTTATTTACACAAACATCTTATTGAAACTGTGATCTCCATGAGCCTCCTTTGACAGTTCTCGGAAGTAACGTTTTACAAGAATTTTACATTAAATCATCCAATCTCTAGCACACACTTTCTGTCCATGTTTGAAGTGAGAAAATCTTTCTCTTTTACTGTACAATCAAAGCGTATGGACTTCAACAATGTCTTTTTTGATGAAGTTGCTTGAGGAGGTTGTCTCTGTTATTCTTCATTCTCTAGCCTGCCCTCCCCTTTTCCCCATTATCCTCTTGTTCCTCTAGTGTACCTCACAATACTACAATGTGCAGATCGTTAAGCACCAAATTAAGCCACATATTCATTCATTCATTAAAATGTTTGAAATTATCCAACTCCAAACAACAGTAAAAACCCACAAAGGATGTCAACCCATGTAAATAATAAATCTTTGTACAGCAATATCTGAAGAGTTGATCTGAACTTCAGGCATAACATTCCATTCAGTTTCACAGTGCATTCTTCCCGTGACTAAAAGAGCTCATTCTGAACACAGACGCTGGTCATTTTTCTCCAAAGCACAAAGAAATGTACATGTATGGAATTTGGACTCGTCAAGTGATCTGAAAGGTTATCCTTGGAACCACCCTGAGCATGGTGGCAATGAGGAAAAGTGCCACCACCTGCCCTATGTGAGGCTCATGCCACAACACAAGGATCTTCTCAGTTCCGATGAGGGCACATCATCACTTAAGTGATCATTTCAATGGTGGTACATGGGAGAAGACTTGACATATGCTTGTTCAGAAGAGCACTCTGCTGTTAAGCTGAACATTATGGACAGCATTTTTAAGGTATGTGGATTGACTGAACTTGCAGTCCATGTCGTGAGTTTGAATCCCACTGGCATCCTGCTAAACAACTGTTATCTTCATTGTCAATCTTAACATGTTGTCATTCTGGTGGAATTGGTGCAGTGTTAGGCTCTGTTTCATCACTCTTTTGCAATGATTATTCCTGTCTGCTTTGTTAACTTCCCTGGGTGCAGATGTTCAACCTAACTGTCACCTGCATCTGTATATCACACATTGATCGGAGCATGAGCACACAGATCAAAGCACTGTCCGATAAAGTGGTGTGTGTTACGAAACTTCTTGTCAATTTTGCTGAAAGCTTCCCATCAGTATATGGTTTGCCTTTCATCGAAAGCAGAATTCACTAATAGTGCATTACAATATCGAAACACTCAGAGGCAAATCCTATTCATGTCTTTCTTGTAATGATGAGAGGTGTTAGATCTTTGAAGTGTTGACTTCAGAGAAAAACATGAGATTCTGGCTGTCATGACCATGAATAATCCACACCATTTACAGAGCACACTTTGATAGCATAAAATATAAACCATATCTTTTTGAATATGGTGAACAATATTAACTGAACATGTGTAGGCACACAAGTCTGAGAAGGGCACACACTGTGGTAAATACAAAAGGAAAAAACTTCAAGTTGGTCAACAGACAACACTGTCCAAAAGTACTTGCTCATTTGTGTGAATTGTTGTGATCCCCATAGTTATGAAACCATTCTTAGTATGGATTCCTAGTTGTCTGATTTGGCCAGTTCGCTCAAAGCCCATTCCTTGTTCTCCAACTCCCTCATCAGTTTCCCATACTCCTCGGCAAGTTCGTCGAAGCCAAAGCCCACAGAGGAGTATGCATCGAGGGCTAACTTCACGTGGTGGAGATCACTTTCCTTCACGCCTTTCTTCTCTTGAAGGTGCTCCCTGTCAGAAAGAAAACAAATTTCCTACCATGGCCTTGAAACAGAAAACATTTATTCTTTCTCTGAGAAAAAAAAAAATCAATTCAGTATACAATTAAAGAAGGCTGGTGCTTTCAACTATTTAAGCATTGCTTTCTATTAATCTAATATGATCAAATATGAAGACTCTCATTATAAGCATTACTTTCTATCAATCTAATATGATCAAATATGAAGACTCTCATTGCAAGCATTACTTTCTATCAATCTAATATGATCAAATATGAAGACGCTCATTTAAACAGTACAAACTCTACTTTCTGTATTAAAGTTTTGTCAATTCCTTACAGAATTACCAGACAGACATGTTTTCAAAATTGGACTACATATTTTGATAGTTTCTTTGATAACCTAGATATATGCTGCATACTGAAGCCACAATCAGTTTGATCTTTTTTTTTTATCTCTACGATTATCAAAATATGCTGAAAAAATAATGCTCAGTGTTGATGTATTTTGTGGTGATGTCATTGTGCTTTGTTGTGAAAGGCATGAAAGAAAAGAAAGGGGAAAAATGGATAGTCAAGGTATAATGCTGAGAAAACCCACTTGATCTTCCTCAAGGCCGCCACTGTCTCTGCAGTATAGGTGTCACATAGGATCTGCACCTCTACGTACCTGAAAAGGAAAGCTACCTGCTGTAATGACATGACCTGTTCAGTCATTTCACACTTTCCAAAGGATTCTCACTGCTGGGGAAATTTTCAACCTGTACCAAACCGACTGACTGATAAACTCATTTGTGTTACTTGCTTCAATGTGGAGACTGTAACTACACAGTCGAGTTGCATCTACCTAAAATAACATCTGTGAAAAGCGTTGACTACATTTCCTTACCAACATAGCAGGTGTCTGGATCTCTCAGTCCTGGGTGATACCAAATACATTTTATGAATGGAGTGCGGAGAACCACCATGTTACACTTTTTCAGACTACACTGGAACTCCATCGTACACTGTTTAACATTCTCATCCTTACTGATCTTCTTTCACGGTTGTACTCACAACAGGATACAAAAAACGTTTACACTGTTTACAAACCTGATCCTACTGGACCAAATTTCAAAATATACCAAAGCCTGCTTAAAAGTCATGCTAGAAATAAACACACAATTTTTCCTATTTCTAAAACAGTTTTTAAACACTCGATTCACTGACTTGATTTTCAGACAGAGGGCATCGCATCGTGCTGCCAGATACTTAGTGGTGACGGCGTTACTGTGCGACTGTTTGCCCAGGCGATACTGGTTCACCATCTTCTCCAGCAAGCCCAGGGAATCCAGCAGTGTCTAGAAGCAGAACAAAACACAATGAAAACAGGATCCAATGCAAACCCTGGTCTCTGACCGCAGTAACTGTACAAATGAAAGAATATTGCAGCACTGAACAATTGTTCCCAAGAGTATTTCATCCGTTCTGAAACTGAAAATATTAAACGCTTGTAGGCCCTAGAAACACATGCAGGTAGCAGCCCTACAAAACAACCCTGTGAAAATGGATGAAGATCTGAGGAACTACCTTGAAGTTATGCTGCGGACAGGCAGACATCATCGGCTGGTCAGCCCTCTGGAAGCATGGGCTGTCACAAGCCTCAACCTTGGGCTGTCCCCTCCACCTGTCCACAGGTGCATCCAACCTGTCTGATGTCTGCTTAAAGGATTTGATGACAGGTATTTCTTGAATGGCCTTGTTCCATCTCAAGGCCCGTCTGGTGACGTAGGATGAAGGTGTCCTGAGAGTGTGTCTTAGCCATCTCTGTCGTCATCTCTTGATTGCATCATCCACAGGTGAAGGATGTTTATTTTTATTTATTTATTTATTTTTTTATAATCTATTTTCTTTTTTTTCCCCAGAGGCTGATGCTGCTGATGGTATCTGCCCAGCATGTATGATTTGTCTGAGAAAGCTGTTCATGAATTCCTGTATTTTTTATTTCATGTTGAAACTGACCAAAGACGGACCAACAGTGTAAACAATGTCAGGACACACACACACACACACAAACACACACAACACCACCGCCCTGCAATGCACCTATGCACAGGGTAAAGATGAACACAAATTCACCTTTCATGAACATTTCATACTTCCAGAGCAAAATGAAATCAAATCAAATGCACAGCAAAGGGAAAGACGGGAGGGGGGGGGGGGGGGGGGGGGGGGGGGGGGGGGGGGGGGGGGGGGGGGGATGGCATCTCTATACTTGACACCTGAACCGCGCAGCAGGTTGAAGCATTGAGCTTGCAACAGGTGGCTGTGAGTTTGAATCCCAGGTATCCATCATTAAACACTGGCATTTTTGTGCCCCTCTGAATGTACTGTTGTTCAGATGGCGTCAGTGTAAGGTTTTTTGATACGTCTCTCTCCAACTCAAGTGAGACATTTATCCCTGTCTGTGGTGAGTGCTGATGTTAAATCTAAATGTAACTTGACTGACAGATATATTAACAAAGTGGATGAAGGTTTTTGTTTCTTTCTTTCTTGTTTTTTCAAGATCCTACCAAACATTCACACATACACGATTAGTGCAATAGTGAACATGCACAAAATGACACAACATTGTTTGATTATTCTTCACACTGATTGGACTAAAATCTATGAAATAAAAAGCAATGCCCAAAGTCAAGAGAAAGGATGGAAAAATGTACTAGCGGCTTTAGAAGTAATAATAAGAGCTACTTCCACATGCCCAGGAAGGCAGCAGCCAATCGGCAGTTCACAATTGACTCCACTCCTGATTGGAGTATTTGACAATCCTCTAACCCTTCTCCTTTCTCCTCTTCTCTGTGTATAGCCACCATAAATACTACAACTACTATCGTCATATTATTACCAAAAGCAGTAGTAATCCTATCTTCTTTTTTTTCAATTTTTATTTATCAGTATTAGTATCATTATTATTATCATTGTCGTCGGTATTACTATTATCATCGTTACTATTTTAACTTGCATCGTCTCCTTCCAAATGGCCTCGTTTTCATTCAACGCCCATCTTGCACCAAATTTGAGAAGATAAGTGATTGCTCATTCTTCATTTTCGTTGTCCTGAGTGTTGTTTATCTTTTCTGAAAAAGACCCAAGAGGTCGAAACGTGTTGTGTTTTGTCTTGCATTTTGTTTGTCCTTGTCAACTGGCGGAGTTATTTCAATTTCTCTTTGTTTGTCCTTGTCAACTGGCAGAGTTATTTCAATTTCTCTTTGTTTGTCCTTGTTAACTGGCGGAGTTATTTCCATTTCTCTTTGTTTGTCCTTGTTAACTGGCGGAGTTATTTCAATTTCTCTTTGTTTGTCCTTGTTACCTGGCGGAGTTATTTCAATTTCTCTTTGTTTGTCCTTGTTACCTGGCGGAGTTATTTCAATTTCTCTTTGTTTGTCCTTGTTAACTGGCGGAGTTATTTCCATTTCTCTTTGTTTGTCCTTGTCAACTGGCGGAGTTATTTCCATTTCTCTTTGTTTGTCCTTGTTAACTGGCGGAGTTATTTCCATTTCTCTTTGTTTGTCCTTGTTAACTGGCGGAGTTATTTCAATTTCTTTTTGTTTGTCCTTGTTACCTGGCAGAGTTATTTCAATTTCTTTTTGTTTGTCCTTGTTACCTGGCGGAGTTATTTCCATTTCTCTTTGTTTGTCCTTGTTAACTGGCGGAGTTATTTCAATTTCTTTTTGTTTGTCCTTGTTACCTGGCGGAGTTATTTCCATTTCTCTTTGTTTGTCCTTGTTAACTGGCGGAGTTATTTCAATTTCTTTTTGTTTGTCCTTGTTACCTGGCGGAGTTATTTCCATTTCTCTTTGTTTGTCCTTGTTAACTGGCGGAGTTATTTCCATTTCTCTTTGTTTGTCCTTGTTAACTGGCGGAGTTATTTCCATTTCTCTTTGTTTGTCCTTGTTAACTGGCGGAGTTATTTCCATTTCTCTTTGTTTCAGTTTCTGCCTGCAGTCACCTCACTGTGCAGCTAAATCCTGATTGGCTGCTTCCATTTGGCAAAATCTCAGTCACCTCACTGTGCAGCTAAATCCTGATTGGCTGCTTCCATTTGGCAAAATCTCAGTCACCTCACTGTGCAGCTAAATCCTGATTGGCTGCTTCCATTTGGCAAAATCTCAGTCACCTCACTGTGCAGCTAAATCCTGATTGGCTGCTTCCATTTGGCAAAATCTCAGTCACCTCACTGTGCAGCTAAATCCTGATTGGCTGCTTCCATTTGGCAACATCTCAGTCACCTCACTGTGCAGCTAAATCCTGATTGGCTGCTTCCATTTGGCAACATCTCAGTCACCTCACTGTGCAGCTAAATCCTGATTGGCTGCTTCCATTTGGCAACATCTCAGTCACCTCACTGTGCAGCTAAATCCTGATTGGCTGCTTCCATTTGGCAACATCTCAGTCACCTCACTGTGCAGCTAAATCCTGATTGGCTGCTTCCATTTGGCAAAATCTCAGTCACCACAGTGTGCAGCTAAATCCTGATTGGCTGCTTCCATTTGGCAAAATCTCAGTCACCTCACTGTGCAGCTAAATCCTGATTGGCTGCTTCCATTTGGCAAAATCTCAGTCACCTCACTGTGCAGCTAAATCCTGATTGGCTGCTTCCATTTGGCAACATCTCAGTCACCTCACTGTGCAGCTAAATCCTGATTGGCTGCTTCCATTTGGCAACATCTCAGTCACCTCACTGTGCAGCTAAATCCCGATTGGCTGCTTCCATTTGGCAACATCTCAGTCACCTCACTGTGCAGCTAAATCCTGATTGGCTGCTTCCATTTGGCAACATCTCAGTCACCTCACTGTGCAGCTAAATCCAGATTGGCTGCTTCCATTTGGCAAATATCCTAAATGAATCTACATGGGTTTATTTATGGGGCAAGACAGCACAAAACCAGCAAAGCAAAAACTGCTGAAATTGTGCACAGAAGGAAAGGAGGTGGGGGTGAGAAGGGACTGGGAAATGGGGGGGGGGGGGGGGGGGGGGGGGGCGGGGACTCTAACTGTAACATAGCACGATGCTATCACCATTCCTACTGGACTATTCAAGGACAACAGTTTACAGTTTGCAGGTTTTCTGAAGACACCTTTTAAAACTTTTTTTTTCACCTTTTTCATTTTCACTGATTTTACCTTACAAATCAACAGCTCTATCCAACGAAAAAAGGGAGAATGTCATGCCTGTAAACCATATTTCTGGGACAATGTTGCCAATTTTCCGATATAAAATATGACAAATTAAGCAAGCCGTAATGACAGGTGTCTCTGCCCCAAAAGAGCAACTGCAAAATAAAGATAACATAAAAATCATGTGCTTGTGATATCATTATCAGAAAAAATAAATTACCTGGAAGTACGTCCAGAACTGTTTTTCCCGTTTCTGTTTGGTGAGCTTCAGCTGCTCCTTCTCCTCCTCCACCATCCTCAGGGACCTCTCCACCATGGCCGGCAGCTGAGACGCCTTGGCCATTGCCAGGTTAGAGCTGTCTGTAAATCAACTTGGACCTCAGTCTCAAACTTCCCTTCGCACAAAAGTCTTGACACACAAAACTAATTAACACTGGTGTTTATTGCACAGCTTGCTTTCTGACACTGTAACCTGCAGTTTTCCTAGCACTGAGAAGTCAGAGCAAAACATGGCACAAATACCAATTCTCGTCTTGGCTGGTTGCGCAGCATCTGTTAAGAAATATGTAATGAAGTTTTGAAATTAAAAAAAAAAATCAAGACCATCCCTTGAGATGAAACTAACTTTAACAGATTTCCTCTGTACAAAAAGACGCAAAAATTTGCCACGATCCATTACATTCAAATGGAGTAAAAACAACAACAACAACAACACCACAACAATTCTATCATCGGCGCCAGCAACTTTGCATGCTAAAACCCCACGATCACGACACTTGCCTCTGTGTTAGTGTTGCTTGTCTAGTCACCTACTGTGACTGGAAAGCGCTACAGTCAGCATACCTCGTCATCGCGCATACAGCAGCACAAAAACCTTCAGGCCAGAGACATGTGAACATCTTCTGTAAAGGAAAATGTTCAATGCCGTCCATTTTGTTGTCAGATAAACATGAAGACAACCGGAAACCCTTGTTTATGATGAACAGGCGGTCGGGGACAAGAAGTGCGATGTGTTTTTGCTCATCAGTTTGGAGTACATCGAAACGTCATCATTTCTTTTGTTCACAATTACTGGTTTCACCACCACTTTTTAATCAATCATTAACTACGCTGATTTTTTTTGGTGCTTATCTATGTGTCCATTTATGATCAACTACAATCACTGGTTTTGCCACCACTTGTTATGACTCATGTGTCCGTTCATGATTTAGTGAATCATTTTTTTTCATTTGTTCCCATACTTATATCTATAATCTACACACTCACCGGTGAGTGTTGATCCATGTATGACGCTGACCAGATTCTCACACTTTCTTCTGAGGCGATCCTCCAGTTCAGGGATCAGCTTTTGTTGTAACGATGGGATGTACTGGAAACAGTGGCACAGTGAAAACATCATCATTCTTTTTCTTTAAAATAAAATCACAACAGACAGACAGAGAGAGACAGACAGAGAGAGAGAGAGAGAGAGAGAGAGAGGAGAGAGAGAGAGAGAGTGACAGAGAGAGAGTGACAGAGAGAGTGACAGAGAGAGACAGAGAGAGAGTGAGCGAGAGAGAGGAGAGTGACAGAGAGAGAGAGAGAGAGAGGAGAGAGAGAGAGAGAGAGAGAGAGAGAGAGAGAGAGAAAGAGGGTGAGAGACAGACAGAAGACAGATAGATAAAGAAACAGAGAAAGATTTTAACACGCACATGACAAAGTGCAAGGACTGGAAGTCAATATCCTTTGGGCAGAAGCAATTGCAAACACATAAACACACACACACACACACACAGAAACGCATTTAAACATCAGGCATTAAAAAGAAAACTTAAATCAAGATTTAGCATCTACACTTTCATCATCCCAAATTCGCAATTTACCCACCTTTCTGTAGGGATTGTAAGTCTGGACGTCTTCATGCGCAAGCCCCAGCAGAGTGACATTTGGAGCTGGGGTCAGGGGTGAAGGACAAGTAGTCCCCAGCCTCCGCATAGTTCAGGCATTGCTCCAGAATCTCTTTGAACTGAAAAACAGGACTTGCAGGTGTTGAAAGTATTCAACATTGGGGAAGTTTCCAATACAAAGGGCTTCCACTCTCCCAGATGAGGTCCGGGATGGGAGGGGAAGAGGGGTGTGATTGAAGACTGCAGTGAAAGACTTCAGGTCAAGGGGAGTGAGGAGGGTGAGGTGGGGGTGTGGTAGGGGTGGGTAGTGGTGTACTTGATTAAAAGTCTTATACTTCAAGAAAACTGGGCAAGTCTGTGGAAAGTGTGTTGTCATGCCAATGAGTATTCCACCTTTCTACTGTGCTGGTTGCAAAGTTCATACTGACTGGCAACGAGTGAACCTTTTCTGATCTAAAATGGTAAGGAAGTTAATTAAGAAAGGTAAAGCATTCTCTCTCTCTCTCTCTTTTTTAAAGATTTTTTTTTTTAAGGTGTTGGTGGATGATGTGGCGGGTGAGGGTCTGGAATGGAGAGGGGGGGGGGGGGGGAGGTAGGTGTAGAGGGGAGATGGGCGGAGGTGGGCAAAAGCTCTCTCTATTTGCAACGAACATAGCACATGTACAGCTAAAGCAATGTCTATTCGACTTTTTTGCTTATATTCATCATGCTTTGAAATTCTCTCCTGTAAGATTTACAAGAGTGTGTCCACTGACCGAATCTAAAATGAGCACCAGCAGCACAACTAATAGATGCATGAATCAGAGTTGAAAAAAATCTGACCAAAAAAAACAACAAAAACCCGATAGAAACGGTAGAAAGTAAAATCAATATGAGTTTGACAACTTCTGTGGTACAGAACAAAACAAAAACAAAACAAAACAAACAAACAAAAAAAGAGAAAAACAATCCAGAATTGTATACATGTGCTTACTTCATGGTCTGCAGGGCTGAGGGACGTGTCTCGGCTTTTCAGGTCGTAGTCCAGAATGATTTCCTGCACTTCACGATGCAGTACCTGTGACTGCAGCCAGGCATGCTTCTCATAACGAAGGGTCTCTTCTGCCTGGAAAAATGGTATGGGAAGAAATACATCAATTACATCACATACAAAACTGTTGCCAGGATACTTTTATGACTCCATGGTGATATAACTGCTCCCAGCTCTACTGACATGGTCATGCGCACTGTAAACTATCTTACCTTTATCTTGTATGCATAAACGTGTGCACGTACACATTATTTCCACAAACAAACAAAAAACGCACATATACTCTTTTTAGCATAAGGTTTTAATTCAAGATATATCATTTTCAAATCAAGAATTTATAGACACTCAGTGACTTGCCTCCATTATGATGGTCAATTCAATTTAAAAAAAAAAAAATCACAACAGCATACAAGGTGGGTGGGAAAGAGGGCTGGTGGCGGTGGGTGGAGGGGGTGGAGGTGGGATGTGGGTGTGCGTGTGTGTGTGTGTGTGTGTTGGAGAATCTTTGAGTGACACTGATAATAAACAAAACAAATGTCCACACATCATTTTAAATCACTCCTTAACACAGCTTTATTTTTCTGTCCCATTCGAGACACTTAGTTATAGGGCCGAACAAACAAGCCTTACACATTTCTGACCCAACATTTTTGTTGTTGTAGTCCAAGCAGAGGCATGTATCAAACTTGTGTACTTGTTAACTAGGGAAAATTAAGTTCCCAGAAAGTGATGACGTCATTCTTGCACAATTGTGTGTGTGTTGTCATTGTTTGAATATCGCCTGACCTCTTGTGTACAAGCTTTCATGCCGTATCTACATTATCTACAGGAAAATAAACCTAGTCGAGTTTGGTATTAAAAGAATTGTCGGGAATTCGCCTATTCAGTCATCTCAAGAGCACAGATATATTACATTTTTCATGACAACCACTGATTATCAAACTAAGAGCCCCATTTGTAATGGCCGCTCATCAATGCCGAACACATTGCTGCCAGACCGGCTGTACACAGATGACATTCAGTTGGTCGAGTACAGCACGGTTAGCTGGCTGGTGGGGAGCAGCCTGCAGAAAACGCCCCTTTCCTTGACCTGCATTCACGGCTTGGCCTCTGCAGCTGTGGGAGAGCTGTAAACTCCCTGCCTCTCAGAACTAAGTGGCTTGCTCTGAACAGCCGTGCCTTGTGAAGGCCAACCTATCATGAGACATGGTAAACTTGAATTTAATTCTTACACAAATTACCAAAGCCTTTGTACTATCAACTAGGATAAGTAACCATCACTTTATATGACACTAACATGTAATGTATATATGCATGGCCTGAAAAACACTTTGTGCTAACTAAATATTTTTATTTTTTCATTCACTTTTGAAAGGTGCACCTTATGTGGTTTGGAATCTTAACACAAAACCACATCTACAATATACACACTGGAAAAGAGTGGGGGAATCTCAACACAAAACTACATCTACAATATACACACTGGAAAAGAGTGGGTGAATCTCAACACAAAACCACATCTACAATATACACACTGGAAAAGAGTGGGTGAATCTCAACACAAAACTACATCTACAATATACACACTGGAAAAGAGTGGGTGAATCTCAACACAAAACCACATCTACAATATACACACTGGAAAAGAGTGGGGGAATCTCAACACAAAACCACATCTACAATATACACACGGAAAAGAGTGGGTGAATCTCAACACAAAACCACATCTACAATATACACACCGGAAAAAGTGGTGAGAAACGCGGTAAAAAGGTGGACTGGAGATGGGTATCAATTTTCCCATTGGAAGAATTACTTGCAAAAACTGGTGGATCTTTAGAGTATTTCATAAGCACAATTTACCAACCTCCCCTTCAATACTCTGTGTCAGTGATCAAATACTCACAAATGTACACTCATACATGTGCACACAAACAGTGACATAATACTTTTATCAATGATCGAATATTTACCGAGTATACACTATGTAAATATACAGTGATAAGAACATATATACTGACATGGTAACTTATTCACTTTCTCTTAATCATATCCAACACACATGCAAGCACACACACACACACCTCCACCCCCCCCCCCCCCACCCCCACAGATGCCTGTCTGTGCACATATGCACACTCACACACAAAAAACACACATGCACCATACCTGCTTAAGGTCTTTGTGAGTCTCCAAAGACACGACATCAGGAGTAAGAAGCTGACCCAGTTGCTCAAGAAGGCGTACAAAATCCGGATTCTCCTCCGTCTCTTTGGCTGACAGTCTCACTAGTGTATCACCTGATGTTTTCAATTAAAGTATACCACTGTAATCTTTTTCTAACATTAATATAGAAAGTTTTGCCATGTCTCTTCAACTAAAAAAATAAAATAAAAAAGAGCAATATATATATATGTATGTGTTACGCTCGATGTGGATAATTGCCTAATGTGAACACTAGGCAGATAATTGCCTGTAGTGCACATTAGGTACAATGACTTGCGTAATGTAAAAATTGTCAACATTAGGCAAAAAGATGCTTAATGTTCACATTATGCAGTTCAATTTTGCCCGATGTGAATACGACAGCCTAACACACATTATGCAGCTGCCACAGAACAAACATGTAGAGACAGTTTTAAGACATCTTAATGGAATTGCAATTTAATAGAAAAGAACACACTTGCAATCACAAAACGGACATGGGCATCCCAAAAAAAATCTCAAAACATGATGTGGCCAATTGCCGAAAATCAATGAAAAACAATGAAAAATCAATAAAAGAGAAAAAAGTAAATCAAACAGATCTCAGGGTCCAGTCGAGTTTAGTTAGAAATTTTTGCATCATCTGCCCGGGTGACAGCGCGAGTTGCATTAAGTTTTTTTCTTAGGCAGCTGCATCGTCCTGATGTACATTGAGTTGTACATTGACACTTAGTATATCCTTGCCCGCCAGTGGCCCTTGCTGTTGCTGTTCTAACTGATAGGCAGACATCAGGAACATCTTCTGCTTTTATCAGGGGCTGATCGATTGCACTTAGGTCAGCAGCTGTAAATTTTGGTCCTAGAATTCCCTCCCGGCAACCTACAGTGTATAGCCCATCTTGTTCCTTGAGGACGACCACTAACAGATTTTTGGGATCTGTTGGACCATGATCCACATCCAGGACCCTCAGCGTAGCACACTGGCCAATGGACAATGGCCTAAGCAGGTGTTTGCCGCGTCTTGTCATCCGTGCTGCTGCCTTTGTTCCTCTGTTATAAATGTGTGGAAAAAGTTGTGAGTTGTGATTATAACAAAGATGATAAATTGCTTTCCACTGCAGCCACCACAGTTCTTCATTCTGTTCACATCAGGCAAAACGCCATTGCCTAATGTGAAAGTCTTGCTTAATGTGAACATTATGGAAGTAATTTGGCTATTGTAAACATTGTGCAAATTGCTCGCCTAATGTTCACATTAGGCAAATTACTTGCATAATGTTCATATTAGGCGATTATCCACATCGAGCGTAACATATATATATACACATTTGAAAAGAAATAAACAGACACAAAATGACTAGATCTAGTTCAGTAGATACCAAGGACAAATCAAATGTGAAAGCTGAACAAACTAATATAATTCAACTTTTCAACTGACACTTTCCCTTATCCTCCTGCAGCTTCAGTAAAAGAAAGGTTCCTGTCAACTGTTCATGAACCTGAGTGATTGTGGAAGAGAGAAGAGAGAGAGAGAGAGAGAGAGAGAGAGAGAGAGAGAGAGAGAGAGAGAGAGAGAGAGAGTGACAGATATAGAGAGAGACAGAGATAGAGAGAGACAGACAGACAGACATACAGAGAGGGGGGGGTTATAGACCTGTGCTGAAGACCAACACTGCTCAGTCTAGAATGAACTACTCTACAATCAACACTGAAATTACTGTGTTTGAAATTCATCCTTGCAACCCCCCCCCCCACCCCCCCCCCCCCCCCCCCCCCCCCCCCCAAACGCAACATCATTAGCACTAACAGACTCTTTGCTCCTGGCTCTTGTGACTAAACATGACATGAAGTCTGTCACAGATGTTAATGTTATTACTGGTCTTAGCTGCTCAACCTCAAAGGAAAACTGATAACAGCATTCATTTCTACCTAATCTTAACTGGTATCATTTTCTGGAGCAAACGGAGGGCACGATTTGTGGGGTTCTTATACTGTCAGCATTTCTCTTCTTCCCAGGTGACATAATCTTAATCAAACTAGTCTTCTGATAACCTGTGCTCCCATTCACTTCCCAGGGACGTGTCCTTGGTCCAATTCTGTTCGTCCTGTTCATCCACAATCTTCTAGGAATGTGAAGAGTACTGTCTAGATGTTCACTGGTGACATGAAGCTCTATGACAGAACTGACTCAGAGCACGGACCCTAGGACCTGTGAAATGGATGACTTGGATCAGCTACAGAGCTGGACAGAAAAGGGGCAACTAAGATTCTATTCACTGAAATTTAGAGTTCCCAATCAAGGAGGGAAGAAATCTGAGGCAACCTATTGCATGAGAGCTAGGTGTGAAGAGAGAGATGAGAGCCAGGTGATCTTAGAGGAAGGTGAAGTATAGAGGGACCTGGGATTGCGGTCAACAACCACTTATGCTTCAGGGAACAGGCTGGACAGTCTACAGCTAAGGCCAGCATGATTGATGGTCTCATCCGCATGTCCTTTGAGCATCTGGCACAGCAGACCCGAGTTCAACTGTACGATGCACTTGTTCACCAACTGTTGGAATATGCTCTATGTGTCTGACAGCCACAATTAAAAACTCTGAAGTGAATTGGGGAATACTTAATGATAAATACGGCTACTGGCACCTATAAAGGATACACCATATCTCTCTGGCGAGACTATGGCCAGTATGGGCCTTGAGACTTCCAAGCTTTGAACATCAACGCTGCCTAGAGGACATGATTGAGCTCTAAAAATATCAGCAGGGATTTTATGATGTCTACCTGCAAAAGTTAGCAGGTGACTGCAGAAGACCAAAACGCTCTGAAGCTCCAGAAAAACTCATTCTGTCTCACAAAATTATCTCCCTTTGGAACAGCCTACCTGACAGTTGTGACTGTGCCAGTGGTCATAACCTTCAAGAGTCTGATCACTGGAGGGACTTGGCCAGTCTCTAATCACCAGCACTCCATGAACAGTAAAGAAATAAGACATTTCATGTCTTACTTTTCTTCTGCCTGCCACACGTGTTGCCAAATCTGTAGTTTTTGTTTGTTGAATGATGAAGAAGATACTAAACCCCAAAAAAGGCATCAAATGTACACAACCAGTCAAAGCATTGAAAAGAAAGCATTATAAGAGATGCCACTGAGACTTACAAAACATAAAATAACTTAAAGAGAAATCAGCTTCGAGTCATCCTTTTCATATGTCAAAATAAAGAATCCAGAAGATCTAGTTGCAAAGTGAGCGACTGCAGGTTGAAAACTAAACAAATCTTAAATGTTAGTGATAGCGCACCGCCAAAGAAGAGGGTGAAGCCTGCCTAATCTCATTCAACTTTATGCCTGAGCATTGCTTGGGTGCCGCTGAACAATACCACAAACCTGTGCCTAACCAATGCTTGGAAGACAGACCTGATATATATTCAAACCAGTATTTGTTCAAAACTGTAAGTTACAGTTTTGAACTCTGAACCATTTATATTCAAAGAAAGAGTTATGCCAAAAGTGAAACGCTGTCAAAGTATCATGAGCCCCACGATAGATAATATGATATAGAATTTTAATATGATGCTAAACAATCAATGACTTTGTTTCGGAGCGTTTTTCTCATCTTGGGAGAATAGTTTTCCAGATATTTTGAGATGAAATGAAGTACCCAGACTGTTCATTTAATAACACAATATATTTGTTTATCAAAGTACAGAAGGTCTGAAAGCACATCACATTACATGAACTTGTAATACCTGTCCATACCATCACATGGCAACAACCATGTGAATTTGTTGTCTCTTGGCAAACCTTGTGTTTGAGCAAATGAAGAGTTTAAGGGAAATATCCCTCCCTTTCAAGCAGATCATCCCACACTGGATAGGCAGAAGAGGCTGCCAAGGCTTTAAACTCAGGATTAAAAGCATTTAGGATAAGATAAGATAAGATAATGTTGCTTATAGCCCAGCCGACCGCAAAGGGCCACATCAGGGCTGATTAATTACCTCCGGAAATCTGCCAACTGAACTAAAAACAGCACTATCCACAATCACATTCAAAGTTCATTCATTCATTGTTCTGAGTGCTCTGTGTTGGCATTACTGCTTGGCGATGTACTGTCATAAGCAGCATTCGTTTGGAGTTATGGGCGTGTATGGTATCATGGGAGTGGAGTTACCCTACTTGTTTGTTATCTTTATTGATCTTGGATTCTGGAAAACGAGACTATCCTGGTGGTGTAATAAGGCTTGAGCCAGCCCCTTTACTGCAAAAAATACATGTTGTATTCATTTGCATTGTGTGTGTGTGTGTGTGTGTGTGTGTGTAAAGACTTCACAATCAGTGATGGCCACACACTCATGACACATACTATTTTGTGTGTGTGTGTGTGTGTGTGTGTGTGTGTGTGTGTGTGTGTGTGTGTGTGTGTTTGTGTGCGAGTGTGCACAGACAGGCATCTGTGGTGTGTGTGTGTGTGTGTGTGTGTGAAGACTTCACAATCAGTGATGGCACACACACTCATGACATGTACTGTGGCCGACATCAAGACAAGCAGAATCCACACATCATCATCATGACGTTATACTGTGGCCAACATCAAGACAAGCAGAATCCACACATCATCATCATGACGTTTATCATATTTAATGCAAAAAAGCAAGACATAACCTACTTGTTTACTGCATAAAAAACGGTACAATAAAAACCACAATTACACACCCCTACCGGGAACTCCCCCCCCTCTGATCATTTTCCTTCTCCCCCACTTACACATTATGCATGACTGTTCATTTCCAATTGGACATATTCAACTTGTCAACTACTATGTCAATCATATATCGTTCCCCGGCGCTTGTGAGTTACTGCAAAGCACTGAATGAAAATTCCCGGGATGCAACGAAACCAGGGAAATTGTTGGTCTTTGCTTGCCTTGGTTTGTGTTTCGTCTTTCGCCGAAAGATTACGGAAAGATTTCATCTTTACGTTAACATTTTATTTTATTATAACAATTACTAGTATTTTTATTAACTTTGATTGCGCATACATTGTTCATTATGTAAAAAGTTTTGTCTAGAGAATACGTTCCCGTCAAAGTATTGGCCAATTAAAATCGACGCAATTCTTTTTCCGCGACCATTATCGACGCGATATGGCGGCTTCCTTGAAAGGCGTTCTGCAAGCAAGTCTTGCAGAAAATATCCAAAAGAGCAGAATCCTAGTTGTCGGTGCAGGCGGAATCGGTTGTGAACTTTTAAAGAATCTCGTTCTCACTGGATTCAAGACAATTGAAGTGGTAATATATCTATTATGCTTCATGAATTTCAGTTTAGAAAGAAATGTTGATTGTCAGCATTGTTTTCATCGGTGTGAAGGGAGATAATTTGCTTACCAGACGATCACAATGAAAGATGAAATCAACTGAGAGTGAGAAAGGCTAACTGCCTCACCGACAAACACAAGAACCGACAAGCTGACATAAAATGCAATGTAATGGATGCATTCAGATGATTAAAACAGCTGAATTTTTGCATTTTAAGATGAGAATGAATAATCGATGAGAAGCCAGCATGCGCGCTGGCGACCTACTCGTTTTTGAGTGAACCAGTATTTTAGGAAGAAGAAGAAGAAGATGTGTATTGACACCAGCCTACTCGCTTCACAGTAATGCTGTAGCTCTGGGGAAGAACGTTACAAAGCCGCAAATGGCAGTAAGTCGGATTGCAAATTGTTTATTGATCACATACTATGAGTTGGTAGCCCTTATTACATATCCCTTCTTCTTCTTCTTCTTTCTTTGAGTGTCCACCTTCATCGAGTTGAAGATTGTGACACTTGCGTGTGTATGACCGTTTTTTATCCCGCCATTAAGGCAGCCATACTCCAACTTCGGGGAAGGTGCATGCTATGTGTAGCGTGTCATCCATACCAACGGCCAAACTGGCCTTCTCTTCCGAAAGTTGGTGATGGGATTTTACGTGTGTGCAAGATGTTGTGCATGCGTTCACACACGGAACCTCGGTTTATAGTCTCATTCGAAGGACTGTATGGGGAATGGAGTCAGAACCAATGTTAACTCCGAGGGAAAAATCCCCCTGTACCGAAATTCGAACCCGTAACCCCAGGATCACGAGTCGGGCGCTCTACCAACTGAGCTATTCCGGCCCCCAATAGTCAGTATTTTTTAACAATAAAAAACAAATAGGATTTGGGTATCAGGTTGTCTTCTTCCTTATAGCCAGACATGTAGAGTATTTATAAGTTACACAACAGTGGATGCGTGTTTGCAACACTTATTTTTTACATGACGCACACTTGGCAGCAAAGGACTTAGGGCCCCGGTGCCACTTGTTCCGTATGGAGATTATGCCAGGTGATGTCTGTCCATGGATACAAATTTCTTTAACCCTAATTCTGTTACTGGTGATAATACTGGTGATTGTAGACCAAGCCCATTTATTTATTCGCAGTACAATCATCATAACCCAGTTGATTAGACTTTGAATTAGATGCCCATGGTCTAATTCATCAAATTAATCTTCGCTGTCTAAGTCAAGCAATAGTTCATGTAATTTCCCCACTCAGGCTTGCAAGGTGACCAGAAGAAAGCCATTAATGTTTGATAGATGATTACATAGTATTCTTGCCATGTAGGGTGTGAAACGTACCATGCTTTATGAGAGTCTTTGCTGTACTAATCTGGGGATAAAGTACTAGGGTTATTAAATTGTTTTGATGGCTGGAACTGTTTGTTGCAGACATCTCTGAATTTTGTGTGTAAAGTTTAAGATCACAAACCTTGTTTGTCTAGTTAATGATTTAATTAATTCTTGTCTTGTTGTAATTGCTATGTCTTTTGTTTGGCAATCCCAGATCAATAAAGTTTTTGGATCTCAATGAGTTTAGGTTGGCAGAGAAGAAAAGGAGGGCTGACATGCAGGAAAATAATCACATGAAAGCTTTCCTGTAACAGAAATCCAATTTTGTCCAGTTAACAATACATACTCTTTTGTGATGGAAATCAGTTTGTATTTGATTGACCAACATTTGCATTCTTTAAAAGTTTATTTGAAAATATTTTCTGCAGAAATATTTAAGTTCATGGTTCTTTGGAAATAAATGAGTTTGGACAAACAGTTTGCCAAACTGATTTCATGGTTTATTAAAACAGTTGCAAGCTTAGAATGACAATCATATTATTGTATATCTTAATTAATCACCAGTGAGTAGCATTTTACAGCTTGTTTTCCCTCCCTTGAGAAAAGCTCTTCAAACTTAAGTTAAGAAACAATCTTCAGTTGATCCTTACACATCCTTGCAAGTCTACACGCACCCATACATAACAATGCGTATTCGCACATTTGCATGTATATGTAAAGGTACAGATCTGTTCCTTTTAGTTACCCACCCCCACTGCTGCCCCTTAAATTTGCTTTGACTGCACAGAGGTTCCGCTAGACTATAGACTTTGCCGGTACTTGGTACCGACAACAACAAAAATTTCCGGTACAAGTCTTAAATCAGCCGGTACCGCGCTTGGCTGCCTGCCATGCACTACACACTCAACCGCGATTCTGGATCACGCGAACGGGCGATAGCGAGCGGCCTACCGGCACGGATAGCACGTAACAGGCTTGTCAGTGACAGCCTTCAGTCAACTGAACTCAACAGAAAAGTCGACGGAGAGAGTAACATGCAAAAAAATCATAAATGAAAACAAAAAGCAAAACAAAACAAAACAAAACCAAACCAACCAACCAAAACGTAACTTGAAAGAAAAACAAACAAACAAACAAACAAAACAAACTTAACAAACTTCTCACTTACCTATCCACACGTGCGAAAGAATTCCGTCAGTGTTCGTCATCGAACCATGCAGTTACTCAAAGTGATGTTGAAAACAGCGACAGTCAATTGAAAACTGGGTCAGGGATTACCGCAAGTTCAATCCAGGGTCAGACTGTCAGCATGACACGCACGCACGAAACTTTGGCTACACGCTAGGGAACCTGGGGTTCTCAAAGAAAAATGGAACCGTCCATTTTGACGCGAGTGCTGTAGTAATCAGCGCTGTCCATTGAAAAAAAAAGGGGGGCAAAGGTCCTGGGACTGAAAGGAAGGGGGAAGAGGAGTGATGTCAGATGTATTGTTGTCGGCATGGCATGGCTTATTTCCTGCCTGCCATCCCCGCTCACCCGCTGACAGACGGAGAGACAGACAGTGCAGGGATAGAGGAGAGTCAAAGCGCTCAGATGTTCTGCCGGTACACGGTACCGGCGGCTTTTATTTTTTTCGGTACAAGGCAAATATTTACCGGTAAAAACCGGCATATGCCGGTCTAACGGAACCTCTGCTGCATGGCAGTATTTGTCATTGTGTGGCTTTCATTGACTTCCATATAATCAAGTTTCTTTACAGCTTATCACTGCCTCTCCCCTGCCCCCCCCCCCCCCCTCCCCCACCAAGCAGTAGGGAGGGTAGTGGGATACGTGGTCCATTTGTTGCTGGTCACCAGTGACTGTCCAGGTGAGAGGTGTCAGTTGATAGGTATGGGCGCTATAATCAAGCTTTATTTACTCTTGCAAGCAGACAGGGACACCCGTCCTACCCGTAGTCCCCATTCCCATTAGCCCCTTGGTCACAGACACACAAGGGTCATTGTAGACATGCTGTCACCGCAATGTGCGTCCTGCTATCTCTCCATTCTCCAGTCATTGTGGGAGGTGAGTCAGCCAGTCAGTCAAAGCATATGCGACATGCTTGGTGGTGAAAAAGATGGGATTGGCTGTGGTCACTGCCTGTCTCTGGACACAACTCGCCAGCCAGGACTTCATCATCACATCCACACAGTGATGCTTACTGTACAGGAATAGAGCTCTATATTCATTATGGAAAAAAAAAAGGAAATGGTGGCTGTTCCTGTTATTATAGTTGAGAATCACATGTTAGTTATGAAATGAAATCAAAACAAACCTTACCAGGAAAACAAGGTGTGTCAAATCTGACAGCAGACAGCAAGTTGTGACTCAGCATGGTGCTCATGTATATCAGTTCATAGCCACCTATGAAGCCAGGAGACCAAGTCAAGTGCTGAACACCTGATGGCAAGATGGGACAAGCAGATTAAAGAGGATAAGACTGATGAGGTTGGATAGTGAATCTTGCCTCAAAAAAAAGAGAAAACAAATCAACACCACCAGACCTCCAGGAAGTAACACAGTGAACAGTCGTCACATTTACGTCACAGAAAGGGGAAATAATTGCTTCTCCACTGTCTATGAGGGGGCATTCTGTCTTTTACTGTATGTCATGGTGGCTGTGATGACGTGAGTATGCAAATATGCATACGTGTATATATCTGCACAGCATTGCATATTTGTAGGAATACAGTGTGTTTGCAAAACTCGATCTCAGTTTTTTCCAGATCTTTACATCATCTGTTCCTTGTGGAAAGATTTTGGGGTAGGCATATCAGTCCATAGTCAACAGAGGGATCCGCCCACTCTTTGGTGTTGTACTCTGACCATAGGTACTTACATGATACCCTGGTTGGGTACAGAAGGTTGGAACAAGTATTTACAGGACAATCTTCAAAAATCTTCAAAATTGTAGGTCAGCCATCATTGTTGACTATTATTGACACCATGATTGTCAACCTGATAATGTTGGAATAAGAAAGAAGTGTGCAGTTAGCATTTGATAACATGAAATTAAGTGTTTCTGAAGCTGTGTGCTAACCAGTAGTCCCCTTTAGTCTGTATCAAGAAATCTAACCAGCTGTCATCTCTCTCTTTAGGTTGCACAAACTTAGGTTTTTAAAGGAAGTTAGAGAGTAAATTAGGTTTGTATCATATTGACAAAACTCTTTAGACTTTGGGAATGTGAACATATGGACATTCCTACATTTGCTTCCAGATTTTCTTTATGAAAAAGGCCTTTTCTGCACTGTAGGATGTTGATTTGCTGAAGATGCATGTCTGGTCATTACTAATGATGCATTTTGTAGGTGTGTTCTAGCTTATCAGTAAAATTTCCAGTGTTTGTGAAGAACATGTAACCAAATACTTAAATAGATTCAAGCAAGTATTCTTACCCGCTCCATCCGACCCCCTCCCAGTTCCCCATACTATGTTGAAAACAAGATATTCCATTGCAACCAGACATTTCTTGAGTTTAAACCTTTGCTTTCTCCCCTCCCTCCCCTCCTCCGACGACGACCTCCCAATCCCATTGTCTGTTCATTTTCTTTATCTTTCTTTTGTGTGAAAAATCCAGATTGACCTGGACACCATCGATGTGAGCAACCTCAACAGACAGTTCCTATTCAGAAAAGAGCATGTGGGCAAATCCAAGTCTAAGGTAAATGTGTGTGTTTGTGTGTGTGTGTGTGTGTGTGTGTGTGTGTGGGGTGTGTGTGTGTGTGTGTGTGTGTGCATGTGGCGAGCGAGAGAGATGTTTTTTGTTTGTTTGTATCTTCTTTTTGTGACATGAAGTTTAGGGGGTTATGTTTTAGACACAAACTGGTATGAATCTTCAAGCATTGTAATGTTGCCTTTCTGAGAAACATTATGGGATTTTGATAAGAGAATATCCGAAGTGTTTAAGAAAAGCCAAAAGAAAGATGCAAATTTATTGTTACTTGCACTTTTTAAAAAGTGATATTTGAACTAAGTAAAAAGTAAAAAATTTGATATTTTACAGAAAGAAATTTTTCCAAAGGGACTTACTAAGTTGGTTGTGAATTAGGGGCCCCTGAACTTCAGTTTCAGTTTCTCTGTTATTAACTTACATGTTGACATTTTTTGTGTGTGTGTGTGAGTGAGAGAGAGAGAGAGAGAGAGAGAGAGAGAGACTGCTGCCTTTGGACATTAATTCAAGTAATAGTAGAATTTAGATAGATTTTCAAAGTTTCCAATTCTTGGTTAATTTTGGTTTATTTTTGTTTGGTTTGCATCCATCTTTTCTTAACATGGTGTAAGGCAAGGTCATATTAGATCATCAACAAAATAGAAAACAGTCTACAAGTTTTTTTTATGTCCCATACAGAGCAACGTGTACTCTGCCGTTGCATTAAATATCCAACAAAAAATTTTAGTGGTGCAGATTAATCTGAAAGACAAGGAATTGTTTGTTTGTTTGTTTGATTTTTTTGATTAGATTTAGAAAGTGATGTTTGCGTCGCCATCAGAGACACTTTCACTCTCAGGTGAATGTGACTTTTAACTCAATCATACATTGTTACTCCGTGCAGAAGGACCAGGGGCGAAACTGTTTTCATGAAGCAAGTATTTGTGTTCATTAATATTGGATAGTCAGACAGTTTTGTAGCTTGTGGCAAAAAGCAGTTTAGTTGCAAGTGTTTTTGTCGTTAACCCCTTGACTGCCCCATCACGGAAAAATCCGTGACACTTCCGTGTGCTTTAAAGGGGTGTGGCAGGCAAAGGGTTAATGTCGGAGAGGCAGTATGTACTGTGTGGCAAAAAAAAAAAAAGGAAAGAAAGAAGAAGAAGAATAATTTTGTTTTAAAATTGAGTCTGATGAAATTTTTAAGATTTTGTTCAAACCATATACCTCAAAAGCTGATTATCTGCATGTGATGCGACCTCTGAGAGAAATGGATTTTTTCCTGTTAATATAGACATGAATGGACGACTATCAAAAGAAGGGGGAAAAAAAGAGAGCCACAGAAAAAAAGGAAATTTCTAGCATAGGTTTTTCACAATGGTATGATATTGCTGAAGTTGAATTTGTAGAGTTCTGTAAGAACTGTGGCATCCACACCAGGAAATTTCAGTTACTGTTGGATAGTTATGACATTTTGTAATTGATTCTCTCACTAACCCATAATGACACAAGAAATGCTCTGCCCAGGTATGATCTTGTATGGTTGAGCATTGATATAAAGAATCAGCACAGCTGGAGTAATATTAATTTACTTCTCCCTCCCCAACTCCCCACACACATGCACGACGCAGGCACTGACGCATGTACACACACACACACTCAACGACTGAAGTGAAGGAAATGATCAGAAGTGAGAAAGAAACATCTTTTTCACACACAGATGTATGCACATGCATATGCACACATGCCCCCACCCCATCCCCCACTTCCTTCCTGGAATTCCCACCACCAACACACACAGAGTGTTGCACATCATGATGCCTCCATAATGTTTGTTTACTGCTCCCCTTCAGCTGTGTGTGTACAGAATTATATGTGTTTCAGAAAGTATTTAAGTCAGCAAGTTAACCATAAGCTGCAGAAAAAAGTGTACCGGTGAGGGACAGCAGATTACAGACTGCAGTATGTGCAGGTGGCGAAGGAAAGCGTGCTGATGTTCAACCCCGATGTGGACATCGTTGCCTACCATGACAGCATCATGAGGTGGGTGACCCAGTTGACTCTGAATATGGTTTGTGCAGCCTTTCCTCACACTTGCCAAACCCACATTTTGGGCATATTGTCTGCCCCAAGCAAATAGATCTGTTGGTTATCATGTAACACTTACTGTACAGTATGCCACTGTAGATTATGCCACTGAACTGATCTAGAATTGATACAGCTTGGTTCATTATGCCATTGAACTGATCTAGAATTGATACAGCTTGGTCCATTATGCCACTGAGCTGATCTAGAATTGATACAGCTTGGTCCATTATGCCACTGAACTGACCTAGAATTGATACAGCTTGGTCCATTATGCCATTGAACTGATCTAGAATTGATACAGTCGGTCCATTATGCCATTGAACTGATCTAGAATTGATACAGCTTGGTCCATTATGCCACTGAGCTGATCTAGAATTGATACAGCTTGGTGCATTATGCCACTGAACTGATCTAGAATTGATACAGCTTGGTCCATTATGCCACTGAGCTGATCTAGAATTGATACAGCTTGGTCCATTATGCCACTGAGCTGATCTAGAATTGATACAGCTTGGTCCATTATGCCACTGAACTGATCTAGAATTGATACAGCTTGGTCCACTGGGGGAGCTGATCAGTCATTTTCTGGTTTAAGCAATGCTTCAGTATGATAAGGGAAATAAAAACCTTGGATAAACTTATGATGGGCAGTGACTGTGAGGTCAGTTTTGTTTTGCCTGTTTTTGTTTTGTTTTGTGTTAGTCACTGACATGTAGTTGCAGAATGTAGGAGCAGAAGAGGGTAGCAGCATTGATTCTTTGACTGTATCAGTCTGATTATAATAATGATTTATGGCGCTTAATCTTACATCATAAGCCCAAAGCGCTTACAAGTGCAGAAAAGGTTAAAGAAAACATAAATGAAACTAAAAGAAGGTGAATATTGCAAAAAGTACCATGCACCTACTAACAAGGGTGCATGTTGACACATCCACGTACAAACAGAAACACGCACACACACAACACATGATCCCACACACACTGTCTCACAGAATGCACACACACACACACACACACACACACACACACACACACACACACACACACACACATGCGTGCATATTAGCATTGTCTTATATAATGTTGGGCTAAATGAGCTACTGCTGTTGATGTAAAGAACATCTGATTGTGGTGGGACACACACACACACACACACACACACACACACACACACACACACACACACACACACACACACAGACACGCTCCCAGACACACAAACTTCCACATAGCGTTTTCATCAAATCTGATTAAGCGATTAATATAGGTGGTTTTTCTACTCTCACAGCCCTGACTATGATGTGAACTTCTTCAAGCAGTTCACTCTGGTGATGAATGCTTTGGACAACAGAGGTGAGAGCTACAGTATTTTTTAAATGTTCTGTTTCTTACTTGATCGTAATTAAAATACTGTGACTGTTTCAATGGTAGCTACAGTTAAAAAAAAGAAGTTTTGTTTCTTTCTTGATCATAATTAAGATACTGTGACTGTTTCAATGGTTCTTAATCTTATTGCTTTCTGCTTGCATGTTTATGCAGAAACACACATGCACCTGCCACTCACATTTGCATATGTACATTATGCATGCAACTGTGCACACACACATTTGCACACAGATGTACTTGTGCATGCATGCACACACAATCTCTCACTCTCTCTCTCTCTGTCTCTGTCCTTCTCTTGTCTCATTCCCATCTGTCTCCTCTCTCTCTCTCTCACTCTCTCTTCTCTCTCTCTCTCTGTTTTTCTTAGGTACTTTCCTATTTCTCTCTCAGTTTCTTTTACACACATTCAGACAGACATCCTCTGTGGAGTAAAATAGTAGTTGCACAGACGGTGTGAGACTGGCCGTTTAGGTCCAACCAGATGGGTTTGTACTTAGAGCAGGCAACTGCTGCTCCCATTTCAGTAAACTGTTGCTTCACAGCAGTGCCGATGTGGTGCATAGCATATGGTCTACTCCTTTCAAAGGGATGCTTCTCTGTGAAACTGATTATGTGGCAGTTACTGTCAGACAGTAATCTCTTTTAGTGCAGGTCTCCTTTGTATGTATTGAGTCCTCAGGGAGTGTATAGATTGTCTGTCCTTTGTAGAGTATTGAGTCCTCAGGGATTGTGTAGATTGTCTGTTCTTTGTAGTGTATTGAGTCCTTAGGGATTGTATAGATTCTCTGTCCTTTGTAGTGTATCGAGTCCACAGGGATTGTATAGATTGTGTGTCCTTTGTAGTGTATTGAATCCTCAGGGATTGTATAGATTATGGATTCTGTCCTTTCATATATGTGTGACTTGAAAGAAAAACAAAGAATTTGCAGTCTCCTTCAGTTTTTAATTTTTGAATTATAGTACCAGTATGTTTACAAAATTTAGATTCTACACAGTCTGTGGATGCATTATTTTTATTATTTTGTTTGTTTGTTTGTTTGTTTTTATTATTTGAAATAAACTTCTAGTTGCACTTTCTTTTCCTTTTTATTTTCAGCGGCCAGAAACCACGTGAATCGCATGTGTCTTGCGGCAGACATACCTCTGATAGAGAGTGGCACAGCTGGTTACTACGGCCAGGTGACTGTCATTAAAAAGGTAGGCTGCCGCTGGGATGTGACTGTATGACTACAGGCAGCAGATGAACGGATTTCAGTGGTAACATGGAATTATGAGCATACTCTTGCATACATAGAATTGTTTTGAGCGGTATGGGCACACAGAAGATAAACAAGAGTCTGCTCACTCCGTGCGTTGCAAGCTTTCTTGGATATGTTCACAGGAGTATATACGTGTTGTTTGTCTTCATATTTACTTACAGTGTGTTTTCTGCTTGTGTGTGTGCATGCATTTATCTTCATATCCTGTTATATATACATGTAGTGTTCACAGGTGTCTTGACCCAGTTTTATGTTCTCTTTTCAGGGAGTGACAGAGTGCTATGAGTGCCAGCCCAAAGCTCCACAAAAAACATTCCCAGGGTGCACTATTCGAAACACGCCATCCGAACCCATTCATTGTGTTGTGTGGGCCAAGCATCTTTTTAAGTAAGTTCTGCTGTAGGCTTACGTTTTTTTGTTGGATGTCAGAGCTTTGCCTCTTAGGTAGTAACTGGATCCTTGCTTTCCTGTTGGTCAGTATGTGGTTTACCCAAGGTTGCCATCCTACACACTTAGTTTATGTTGAGGCTGATTCTGTTGAAGCCAGGGATTTGTTTTAACTCCGCTTAACCAAAAACCAGTTTAGGCACAGGTAAGTAGAAAGGTGGAATTGAAAACACTGGTCAGTACAAGTTATCTCCTCAGCTCAAAGAGAGATTACCTCTTTGGGAATCACATGACACTGACACTACTGGAACTGCTGTTTTCGCCAGTACAGGCTGTGCCAGCTCTAGAGAAATATCTCGTTGAAGAACATCTGAAAGCTTCTTTCTTTTTTGGGGCTTAAAAACCAACCAACCAGCCAACCTATACTGTAGTTTGTTGGCAATAGCCAGCACATGATGGTGTTCATTGCTGTAATAGTCATCACTTTATGAATGGTGTGTTTGTAGTCAGCTGTTTGGAGAAGAAGACCCTGATCAGTAGAATGGTGTGTGTGTTGTAGTCAGCTGTTTGGAGAAGACCCTGATCAGTATGAATGGTGTGTGTGTTGTAGTCAGCTGTTTGGAGAAGAAGTCCGTGATCAGTATGAATGATGTGTGTTGTAGTCAGCTGTTTGGAGAAGAAGACCCTGATCAGTATGAATGGTGTGTATGTTGTAGTCAGCTGTTTGGAGAAGACCCTGATCAGTATGAATGGTGTGTGTGTGTGTTGTAGTCAGCTGTTTGGAGAAGACCCTGATCAGTATGAATGGTGTGGTGTTTTTAGTCAGCTGTTTGGAGAAGAAGTCCGTGATCATATGAATGATGTGTGTTGTAGTCAGCTGTTTGGAGAAGAAGACCCTGATCGGTATGAATGGTGTGTAATGTTGTAGTCAGCTGTTTGGAGAAGACCCTGATCATATGAATGGTGTGTGTGTGTGTTGTAGTCAGCTGTTTGGAGAAGACCCTGATCAGTATGATGAATGGTGTGTGTGTTGTAGTCAGCTGTTTGGAGAAGAAAACCCTGATCAGTATGAATGGTGTGTGTGTGGTTGTAGTCAGCTGTTTGGAGAAGACCCTGATCAGTATGAATGGTGTGTGTGTTTGTAGTCAGCTGTTTGGAGAAGACCCTGATCAGTATGAATGGTGTGTTTGTTGTAGTCAGCTGTTTGGAGAAGACCCTGATCAGTATGATGAATGGTGTGTGTGTTGTAGTCAGCTGTTTGGAGAAGACCCTGATCTGTATGATGAATGGTGTGTGTGTTGTAGTCAGCTGTTTGGAAAGAAGACCATGATCAGTATGAATGGTGTGTGTGTGTTGTAGTCAGCTGTTTGGAGAAGACCCTGATCAGTATAATGAATGGTGTGTGTGTTGTTGTCAGCTGTTTGGAGAAGACCCTGATCAGTATGATGAATGGTGTGTGTGTTGTAGTCAGCGTTTGGAGAAGAAGACCCTGAATCAGTATGAATGGTGTGTGTGTTGTAGTCAGCTGTTTGGAGAAGACCCTGATCAGTATGAAATGGCGTGTGTGTTGTAGTCAGCTGTTTGGAGAAGAAGACCCTGATCAGTATGATGAATGGTGTGTGTGTTGTAGTCAGCTGTTTGAGAAGAAGACCCTGATCAGTATGGATGGTGTGTGTGTTGTAGTCAGCTGTTTGGAGAAGAAGACCCTGATCAGTATGAATGGTGTGTGTGTTGTAGTCAGCTGTTTGGAGAAGAAGACCCTGATCAGTATGAATGGAGTGTGTGTTGTAGTCAGCTGTTTGGAGAAGACCCTGATCAGTAGAATGGTGTGTATGTTGTAGTCAGCTGTTTTTGGGGAAGACCCTGATCAGTATGATGAATGGTGTGTGTGTTGTAGTCAGCTGTTTGGAGAAGACCCTGATCAGTATGAATGGTGTGTGTGTTGTAGTCAGCTGTTTGGGGAAGACCCTGATCAGTATGATGAATGGGTGTGTGTGTGTGTGTTGTAGTCAGCTGTTTGGAGAAGAAGACCCTGATCAGTATGAATGGTGTGTGTGTTGTAGTCAGCTGTTTGGAGAAGAAGACCCTGATCAGTATGAATGGTGTGTGTGTTGTAGTCAGCTGTTTGGAGAAGAAGACCCTGATCAGTATGAATGGAGTGTGTGTTGTAGTCAGCTGTTTGGAGAAGACCCTGATCAGTATGAATGGTGTGTATGTTGTAGTCAGCTGTTTGGAGAAGTCCCTGATCATATGATGAATGGTGTGTGTGTTGTAGTCAGCTGTTTGGAGAAGACCCTGATCAGTATGATGAATGGTGTGTGTGTTGTAGTCAGCTGTTTGGAGAAGAAGGCCCTGATCAGTATGAATGGTGTGTATGTTGTAGTCAGCTGTTTGGAGAAGAAGACCCTGATCAGTATGAATGGTGTGTGTATTGTAGTCAGCAGTTTGGAGAAGACCCTGATCAGTAGGAATGGTGTGTATGTTGTTGTCAGCTGTTTGGAGAAGAAAACCCTGATCAGTATGAATGGTGTGTATGTTGAAGTCAGCTGTTTGGAGAAGAAGACCCTGATCAGTATGAATGGTGTGTATGTTGTAGTCAGCTGTTTGGAGAAGACCCTGATCAGTATGAGAATGGTGTGTGTGTTGTAGTCAGCTGTTTGGAGAAGAAGACCCTGATCAGTATGATGAATGGTGTGTGTATTGTAGTCAGCTGTTTGGAGAAGAAGACCCTGATCAGTATGATGAATGGTGTGTGTGTTGTTGTCAGCTGTTTGGAGAAGAAGACCCTGATCAGTATGATGAATGGGGTGTGTGTGTGTTTGTAGTCAGCTGTTTGGAGAAGAAGACCCTGATCAGTATGATGAATGGTGTGTGTGTTTGTAGTCAGCTGTTTGGGAGAAGAAAACCCTGATCAGTATGAATGGTGTGTGTGTGTTGTAGTCAGCTCTTTGGAGAAGAAGACCCTGATCAGTATGAATGGTGTGTGTGTGTGTTGTAGTCAGCTGTTTGGAGAAGAAGACCCTGATCAGGACGTTTCACCCAGACACAGAGGACCCAGAGCTGACAGGTCAGTGGGGTCAGGCTACGGTTGGTTTGGATATAAAGTTTAGTACACACGTGTGTTTTGGGGTTCAATGCTTATATTTGACATTCTTGTTTTTGTTATAATGAAAATGTTTGCCTGCTGGCAAAATGCAAGGTTGTCAACAATATGGCTGAATGTGTGTGTGAAATGATGAGGACATGGATGCTATTGTTAGATAATTCAGTTGTCAGCAGTAATGTTTCAGTGATCTTTGTATGCGTGTGTGTGTGTCTCTGTGTGTCTGTGTTTGGTACGCAGTGATTATTCTTGTTGTCAGCATATTACATTAGCTAAAAAATGTATTGGCAATGAATTTCAGGGTTTTTGGAGGGAACTTGTACAGAAGTTATTTACTTGTACAGAATCGTTACCCATGTAATCACCTTTGTGCATTGTGTCTACCTTTGATATATCTTATCTACCAAATTGGTTTAAGGAACAACCCAGATGAATGTATGAAACAAAATTACTGATTGAAAAATCCCCCCCCCCCCCCCCCCCCCCCCCCCACAACAACAGTAACAAAAAGCAACAAACAACAACAAAAACCCGTGCAAAGAAAGGGGAAAAAAAAAACTTTGCAGATCCAGATTGTACTGAATTTTGTTCTAAAATGTTGTAGTGGAAATAGTATTTGCTGTTATGTTCGTTTTTTGTGTTGTTGATGTTTGAGGACTGACTTTTCATACCAACAAAACTAAGGATTTGAACCATAACGTCCTTTACTCCACTTCATGCCATCTCACATGGTGCCTCTTAAATCTGAAGTGATTGCAAACACACCCATACACATCACACTACTTTCTTGACTTGTCATTAATTCAGCGGCCTGGGATGCTCTAAGGTCCATGGCCATAGACATGATTGTCCATGTCACTGTCAATCATTTTCATGCTGGAGGAAAGGTGAAACAAACTGTCTATGAGGAACAAAAGCATTACAAATGGTGGCCACCTTTAGCTGGAGCAGTTCCTAAAAATTTTGCCTCTGAACGCTCAAGCCTTCTCAAATAACCAGTATATGAATGATGTGTAGGGTCTTTGTCTGTGGGCTGATTGGCCAGTGACTGATGGCAGGTGTTGACTGATGTCGGTGGGATAATGCAACTGAGAGCATTGTAGAATGTTGACATTTGTATTTTTTGTCCATACTGGGCAGTAACTGATGGCAGGTGTTGACTGATGTCGGTGGGATAATGCAACTGAGAGCATTGTAGAATGTTGATATTTGTATTTTTTGTCCATACTGGGCAGTAACTGATGGCAGGTGTTGACTGATGTCGGTGGGATAATGCAACTGAGAGCATTGTAGAATGTTGATGTTTGTATTTTTTGTCCATACTGGGCAGTAACTGATGGCAGGTGTTGACTTGTGTCGGTGGGATAATGCAGCTGAAAGTATTGTAGAATGTTGATATTGGTATTTCTCGTCCATACCTCGACGAAAAATGATGAAGTGGGGAAAGAGCAGATGGAAGGAGAGGACTGGCACATGCCAGTGAGGTGATCAGAGTTCTGGATGAAGATGGAAAATCTGTTGTTGAGTTAATTGTGCTGTGTTTGCGTTGCAGCGGAAGCTGGTCAGTCGGCCTTGGAATCCCAAGCCAAAGAGCAGGGAGTTGGTGGCATTGAGCGCAAATCCACCAGACTGTGGGCCATGGAGACTGGCTACAGCCCTGAAAAACTCTTCAACAAAGTATGTGCCCTGAAAGCCTTGGGATGCGTGTGCACGTTATCTGGCAGAGGGTGTATGCACGGTTATTGTGTGTTGTGTGGAAGTGTTCATGCATATATGTGTATGCTGTTCTAACCAGTATGCCTCACAATAACAAACTGGCTTACTGGGAGGAAAAAAAATGTAAATCTAGAAGAAGAAAAAAATCTACTAAAGAATGGTTGAAAAATCCATGGCAGATGATACATTTTCAGTGTAAATTTTATTTTCTGTGAAAATTAGTAAATGCTTCTGAACAGCCAATCAGAGCGCTGTTCCTGAGCTTTTATCTGGTTTGAACCCTCTGTAAATGCAATTTTGGTCTGTTAAAGGAGTGCAGTATGTTTTTCTGTCACCAACCCAAACACTGTCCCACCCAGTTTAGGCAGTCCCGTCTTACCCAGTTTACTCATGACTGACTGGAAAGAGGAGCAAAACGCGTTCCCAAACCCGGCGAGTAAGGGACGAATGGAGAACAATGGGGTGAAGAGAAGTCGTGAGCCGTCACACCTAGAGCGTGAATAAAATGAAATAAAATGCCATCCATAAGCCTCACGCGGCAATGGTACCCATGGTCGAACGTAAGCCACAACAGAGCAAGTAAAGAAGGCAAGCACACAAGCAATCTCTACAAAAAAACAAGTATAGGCGAGACGGAGCAAAAACCTGTCCTTGTTAGGCAGGAGGCCAAGGTTGAATTAGGAGCAGGAAGTTTACACCGGTTTCTTCCCTGGCGAAAGTAGTGTGGACGTCACGTGATGGTCTTATTACTGCATTAGCCACAAAAAATCTCGGCCTGCAGAGCTAACTAACTGCCGTGGAATGCTATGGTCTGACATGGTAAAGTATATGACGCCAAACACTCTTCATGCATTTTGTACACCATTTTCGGAAAATACACTTTTGTGTATTACATTGCTAAGATATACACCCAATAAAAGTATGTGACGTGTGTGACAGTTAATGTAAAAGACTGTTGCTCATTGTTTTTGTTTGATGATTTCACCATAATCAGTTTGTCAGTTTTGAAATTGTGTTTTAACAGTGCTGTTTATACTAGTGTCATAGTCATGCTCAGTTACAAGCTTTCTTAAGCTTTGAGTTACAGAGGTTTATTTTTTACTGAGTTTTCAAAATAAACCCTTTTTATGGACAAAAGTCCTAGATGAGAAATTCTCCAGCAACAGATTTCGGGTACACAGATCTGGAACCATTTTTCCATCCCTTTCTGAGGAGCACGGTCGGCTATACCTTTCTCATGGGACACATAGCCATGTTTCCTAAACGCGTGGTAGTCTTGGTTTCTTTTGGATCGGACTGTGACTGGGTCATGTCATACTTGCTTTGTTTACTTTCACCTGCATATAATGATTTGAATAAAATGATGGAAATGGCTGGTGTTTCATTATCGTTATCTGCTCCATCATTTGACCAGAAAGCCAGAATGGAACAAAAAAGTAATTTTTCAAAGAGGAAGAGGTGTGTGTGCTGGAGGATACTTATTTATTTATACTTATTGATTATGGCTAATCATGGAGACCACACATCTGGAGAAAGCAGTCATAAGTCATGGTTTTTAGTTGTTGATAATAGATTTAACTTTACAGTCATGTTAATTTTGAAATAACTTCGCCCTGTGTTTGCAAACAAAAACCAAATAAAGGGAGAGTGGTTGGGTGGGTGGGGGAAACACATTGACTGAAAGTTCACCATTGTGACGTCTGGTGTGTGACAGTTGTTTCGGGATGACATCAAGTACCTGCTGTCCATGGAAACTCTGTGGAAGAAGCGGCGTCCTCCAGAGCCGCTGGACATGACTCGGCTTCCTGCAGACACTGAGGGTGGGTTTTCAGCCTGTAGTCATCTCCGTCGTTCTGTTGCTAGATCTGAGTGAGGTCTGCTAAACAGTATTAGGCAGTCAGCTCAGCGCTATTTCATTTGCTGCCAGTAGGTTTAATCAGAACGACAGTAGTAAGAAAAATTTTTAAAAGGGAAAAGGGGGGGGGGGGGGGGAGCTGAGCAGCTGCCATATCAGGTGTCAGTGATTGTCCATTCATGACAGATATGGCAGCCACCTAGTTTTTGTGGTGTATATGCACTCATGCACAGATTTGTTTTGAATGCCTATTCTTTTATGAAAGAAAATAGTCTTTTGTCCTTAAAAGAAAAATGCACACCACCATCGGTATTTATTGAAATGTAACTTTTTGTTTTTTCAGTTTTGGGGGATTATAACAAGCACAGAATGAGTCTTTTTTTTTTTTTTTAGGGACATGACAGGTGCCAAGAATACTGTGGTCTGCGTTGCATGTCACAGATTTAAAGGCCTGCTTCATTTATCTTGCTGAAAGAGGATTGTTCCTTCATATTTTTGTAAATGGTTTTGTATTTTGAATGTTGGGGTTTCTGTGATGTTTGATGAGGTTTTTCTGTGTCAGGTGATGGCTCTGCTATGCGTGACCAGCGGCAGTGGTCGGTGAAGGAGTGTGCCGACATATTCAGCAGCTGTCTGGACACCCTGAAACAGGAGCTGGCTGCACAGGGGGATGGGGGCATGCTGGTGTGGGACAAGGCAAGGGGTTTTTCACACTACTTCATTTCTTTTTCTTTCTTTCTCTCTCTCTCTCTCTCTCTCTCTCTCTCTCTCTCTCTCTCTCTCTCTCTCTCTCTCTCTCTCTCTCTCTCTCTCTCTTCTTTTTCTCTCTGTCTCTTTCTCTCTTGCTTGTCTCTCTGTGTCTCTCTCTCTCCTTTTCTTCTAGATTCTGTGTAGTCTGACATCAGAATGTTGCTTATCATTTTTATGATCCTCATTTTCATCTTTAAAAACTGGAGGAAAAAGGATTCTTGCTTTTTCTTTTCTTTTTCTTTTTTTGTTCTTTCCTTTTTTGTCTGTTGTGAACTTTGGAAAGTTTACACTGACTTCGATTTGGTTATGAGCATATTTAGGTGGTGTGTATGGTAAGGTTTTGTTGTGCTGTTGTTTTATTTTTTGTTTGTCTTATATTTGATTTTTGCTGCATGATCTGATCAGCTCCCAGGAAATTTGAAAAGTGCTTTTTTTTCTTGAAGAAATGGAAGTTTGTGCTTATTTGTAGGTTTTTCAATGTACTTTTAGCACTGAAAATTAACAAAGTTCTGATAGATTTTTTTTCCTTTCAGGATGACACTACAGCTATGGATTTCGTTGCCAGCGTTGCCAACATCAGAGCCCACATCTTTGGCATCCCCACGAAGACCAGGTTTGACATCAAATGTAAGTCGACAGCCTCATGTCGTGTGGGGCATGTTGTAGTCTGGGGTAGTTGCTCTCCAGGTACAACGTTCCAAGCAAAAGGCGTCAAAGATGAAACAGCATTCATAATGGATGAAATACTGCTTCAGATTTTCTGAGAAGTTTGGAATGATAGCATATTAATCTCACACTGGAATGATAACATGCTGATCTTACATGTTTTATCTCTCCAGTACCCACTTTCTCGCAGTTTTATTAAGTTTGTGGGTATCACTTTAAAAGTAGATTGGAAGGTATGTTTCTATAAGCATATATATTATGTTTGTCTGTCTGCCTGTCAGCAAGATTATATTACAAATCACAGGACAGATGGGATAGAGCTTGAGGTTAAACGCTTTGAATGTTGGTGAGGATACAAATCGAACAGCGGATCCAGAATCCAGTCATGGAACATAAACAGTGTGAAATTACGATCTACAAATTGGTCAGTATCTTGATATGTTAACATAAACAATGTGAAGTTATGATCTACAAATTGGTAAGTATCTTGATATGTTTTCATGGGATGTTAACATGTTCAGTTGAGTTAATTTTGTCATTTTGAATTTCTTATATCCTGTTGGCAAGAAACTCTTTCAGTCAGTACCCACTGATATTCTCTTTGGTGGAGGTCAAAGGGCAGATCCAGAAACATGTGGATCATCCTTGGTATCTTTGCACCACAGTAGATTCTCATGAAAAAAAGATTAAAATCTCAGGAATGATAACGAGCACATTGTCCCCCTCAATCAAAGTGTTTTCAGTTGGTACACTGTTGGGGCCGATACTCCCCATGTCCCTCAATCAAAGTGTTTTCTGTTGGGGCCGATACTCCCCATGTCCCTCAATCAAAGTGTTTTCAGTTGGTACACTGTTGGGGCCGATACTCCCTTGTCCCTCAATCAAAGTGTTTTCAGTTGGTACACTGTTGGGGCCGATACTCCCCATGTCCCTCAAAGTATTTTCAGGTGGTACACTGTTGGGGCCAATACTCCCCATGTCCCTCAATCAAAGTGTTTTCAGTTGGTACACTGTTGGGGCCGATACTCCCCATGTCCCTCAATCAAAGTGTTTTCAGTTGGTACACTGTTGGGGCCATTACTCCCCATGTCCCTCAATCAAAGTGTTTTCAGATGGTACACTATTGGGGCCATTACTCCCCAGTATTGTTCACTGTTGTTAGCAGGAGAGATGTTTGCTTTTGCGTCAATATTATTTGGACTGTGAAGTGTATATGATTTCAAGTGAATTAAGTGCAGTGTACCTGTCATTGACCTCCATTTGCAGCTATGGCAGGCAACATCATCCCGGCCATAGCCACCACCAACGCTGTCATCGCAGGGTTGCTGATCATGGAGGCCATCAAAGTTCTCAACGATCGCCTCAACACCTGCAAGACGGTGAGTGTGTCTGTAATGCTGATTAAGGAGGCCATCAAAGTTCTCAACGATCGCCTTAACACCTGCAAGACGGTGAGTGTGTCTGTAATGCTGATTAAGGAGGCCGTCAAAGTTCTCAACGATCGCCTCAACACCTGCAAGACAGTGAGTGCCCGTGAGCTTCAGGAATAGGTATGTATGCGGTCTCTGGGGCTGAGTAGTGAGTGTCCTGGGACATTATTCGCTTGTGCTGTAAGGGTTTGATCGCTTGCATTAAGGTATATGGCACTTGCCTGAAGCTGTGCTGGTAACCTTGTTAGCTCTCAAAGCAAAATGGCAGTGAGTGTACTCGGGTCTGGTAGACTGGTGGAAGAAGGTCCCGGACTTTGACTGGCCATGGCTTTGATATGCACTGAGCAAGGTAATTGGGACTGAAAGCGCTGATTTAACAGGTGAAATAAATGTTTAGGTCACAGGTGCAAAAGGGTGTATGCACTACTTTCTTTTTGTGTGTGCGTGAGATGTTTGACTCTTTTTGTCGAGAGTTTGACAAGGAGACAGCCATTATATGGCCCTTTGCAATTGGCTGGGCTATAAGCAACATTTTCTCTCTCTATTTTACTCTCTGTTTTGAAAAACAGGACATTTTGTTTGACCTCCCTTAGATGAGGGAGATATGTCAGGCCTCTGTAGAGTGTAACTGCGAGTTTAGTACTGTTGTCTTGATTTAAAATGTACAAGAAACATATGTATTATTTTAGTGATTTCATGATAGGTCCTGATTACTAATTTGCTAGGTTATGAAATCACCCTTCTTTTTTAGGAGTTAATCAAAATTATGTCACACTTCGCTTGAAAGTTTGGAATGGTACACTTTTTATTATTGTAATTGGTTGACAGTTTGCGAAAGTAAACTATTTCATTGACATGAAAAGCTGCAGACGATGATAATTCTTTTTGAAGGGAAAAACAAAGCAAAATTCCACCGATTTTACTGATGGTACTAACAAAATAGTTATGAGACGCATACACATTTCTCGATTCACTCATTTGGAAATTATCACCTGGATATTATTTTAACTTAGCTTATTTAACCCCTTCACTGCCACAGTATAATAGCACATTTGAAAATCTGTATGCCAAGGTAAAATTTAGCTTTTTTGGGTAGGTTCAATAAAATGGTTACTGCTCACTTATTTCTTGACAGATTTCTCTGATGTTTCGCATGTTTTGTTGTTATGCATTTGTCTACAATGTCCTGTCAAAATGACTTGATTATGTTGATAATTAGCATATCAGAAATTGACATAATTATAAAAAAAATTACAAAAAATAACAGTTTTCGAGTATACACAAACACACTGCGCCAAATAGAATGAGTCAAAACACTGAAAGAAGTGGTCTTGCTATTTATTGAACATCAGCACTAACGCATGACAGTCATATAATTCACAAGGAATCTTGTTCTTGATGATAATCTGCTCATAATTGGGGGTACTATTAGGTAAAAAGGGACATAATGATACTTTTCACAGTATGTTCACTAACATCTACATTACTCGTCCATTTATTGAGTTATTTGTTAGATTTTTTGTAGATTACTTCCTTATACCCTTGTCTACAATTTCACATCATTCTAACTATATTTTGTGGGTAATAATGATGGTTCACACTAATAACATATGATAAAACAGTTTTTGTTTTGTTTTCAATTTGAGAGTTTTACAACAATTCACCACATAAAAGCCCACTAAACACAGCAAAAATACCTTTTGGTGTTTGCTCAACAGCATTACAAACACCTGGGATTCATATTGGTGTCAATAAATGTCCCTCTGTGTAACAATCTGTATGTTACTGGGGGTACCCCAATTCTACTAGAAAGGGGCATAATTTTACTATTTGGGGTAGATTCAGTACATCAATCGCTGTTTATGTATTTGTTGACATATGACTTAAATTTTATGGCTTTTCTTTCCTTATACCCCAAGCTATGATGCTGTATATAACAATAATGTAGTATTGTTGGCCATTAGGGGATGGACAGGGATATAATGAATGGTGGTTTTACAAAAAGAGTCTACGAGAAGAGATGTGATGCAGTCTTCAGGGTCTCTGGCCAGAGGTGGATTTTGACCTACAGGAAATGTGTGTCATAGATGACTTGTGTACCCTTCACGGTCCAATTACAAACTGTTGAATCGCATTCTAGGGCTGAGCCCAAGTAAGGATATGAAAAGAAAGTGTTCAGCAACTTGGCATCTGTGACTTTGCATATTATGATGTTGAATAAAGAAGGATTCTTTGCAGCAGCTGGAAGCTGCTCAGCAGACTTCTCTAATGTTTGAATCAGAAAAAATCAATCTTGCCAGCGCTTGTTTTCTATTGAGTGTGTGAAGATTATGAATCTTTAAAGATTTGGGTGTTTTTTTTGTTTGTGTTTTTTGCGTATGTGGATTTATTTGTGTTCTTTTTGGTTGCTAGGTGTATCTGAATAGAGTTCCCAATGACCGCCATCGCCTGCTCAACCCCTGTGTCCTGGACCCGCCCAACCCAAAGTGTTACGTGTGTGCTCCCAAACCCGAGGTCACGGTTGTCCTCAACTGTTCACGCTTCAAAGTGGGTGCTCTGCAGGACAAGGTCTGTACAGCTGCTCCTTTGACTGAGAGAAATGGATGAATGCATGTGTCTGCGTAGTTAGGTTTCGTCTGCTTTTGTTTCATTTCTACACTTTTGTTTTCTGTTCCTTTATTTACGGATTTGACTAGTTAATTTATCTGCTCCCTGTTCCAGATCGATGTTTGAACACGGTTTCATTCTGTCAGATAGTTTGATCAAGTTAGTTGGAATACGTGCCAGCTTGTTTGATCTTCTTTGATGGTGATCCTCTTCTTCATGGAGAAATAAACGTTCACACTTAGGGGATGTGACTAGAAAAGAAAAAAGGGGGTTAAAAACAATATGTTGGCAATTTAGATGCATTTGCAGTCCAAATAGAGTAATTAATAGCACATGTTTATGTTGCATTTACTACTTGTACGATGTTTTCTAATGCACATTGATCTTTGACAGAAAGATGACACAGGCTCAGGCTGTTCTGGGTATTAATGGATCTCAGCGAAAAGTGAAAGTTAGAAACAAAAACAAAGAAACAAACAAAACAAACAAAACAGAAAAAGAAAAGAAATTGAGAAAGAAGAAAAAATGGCAATGGAATCCTTGGAGGGCTGGTTTCATGTTTGGTATGCTAGCTGATGACACTGATGCTGGGAAAGTTCATGTACACTTCATCACAAGAGCATCACCATTTTGTTTACCTGATTGAAGACACTTTAGGCAAAACAGCGGCAAACTGTGCCATCCTGCACCAGCAAGATGGTGGAAAAGTGAAAGAAATTGGAAACAAAAAAGGAAGAAAAAAGCTCTACAAAGAAATGGTCCTTGTGGTTGGATGGAAAAATTAAAGTACATCATTTGATGCTCATACTTCACCAGACTGCAAGATTTGGAAAATGGGTATAAAATATTTTCTGGATGAGGGGAGAATGGACATTTTAAAGGCGAGTGGAATGTTGATAGCATAGATGGAGGGGGGGGGGGGGTACCTCTGAACTCCAGCTTTGTCTGGTTTGTTTATTGTGAATTGAGAGGGTGGGGAGTGGTATCTTTTTCCACACACTCTGTGACGTGCCATTACTCCGACACTGCTCATTCCTACCTTCACCCTGTCTGTAGGTAGACGGTCACATCTGGGCTTGTTTTGTCACTTCCCAGTGCACAAGAAACAACCAGTGTTTGGTCACCATAAAACCCACATGTGCCAGTGGAGGAAAATCAAAACGGAGATCACCATGAGAAAGGAGTGTGTGTGTGTGTGTGTGTGTGTGTGTGAGTGTGTGTGTGTGTGTGTTCAGGGAGGGTTGGGGGCAGGTTACGGGCAGAGGGGCATGAAGGGCCACAAAGTCTGAGAGAGATGTTTTCTGTATCACTTCATTACTAAGGAGAATACTGCTTATTCTGTGACCTTGAAACTAGGTGACTGGGCTTTACACTACCATTGCTTTCATAACATGTATATCTTGACATCATCAACCTTTGCCTGAGAAAGATGCACTCTGCAGAGCTGTTCAGCAGACTTTAGCGACAATCTGATCACTGTTATTTGAAACGAAAGTAAATATGAAATGAGGCAGGGAACTGTAAACAATAAACAGTAAACAAGTAGGGTAACTCTTGCTCCCACAAGAAAACATAACTCCAAAGGAATGCTGCTTACGACACCAAATCGCCTAGCAGACATGACAGCACAGAGCACACAGAACAAACAAGGAAACATAAAAAAAAGGATGCTCCAAGCTTGCCCATATACCCTGTACCGAACACATCTACACAGCAACAAGAACTGGAGAAATGAACAAGTATAATGTAACTTTTTATTCAAGACTGGCACAGCCTTTTAAACTTGCGTAAAGTCAGACAAGTACAAGGACAGACAGAAACAAATACAAATAACCTGGATTTAATTGAAATGAAAGTAAATATGAAATGAGGCAGGGAACTGTAAAGAATAAAGAAGTGGGTAACTCTTGCTCCCACAAGAAAACATAACTCCAAAGGAATGCTGCTTACGACACCAAATCACCTAGCGGACATGACATAATTTTTCTTTTTTTAAAAATTTCTGAAACGATGAAAGTATAGCTTGACTCTATCCATGTTATTTTGTTCTTTCAGGTGCTCAAGTCACATCTGGGAATGGTTGCTCCTGATGTGGAAATCGATGATGGGAAAGGTGAAGGGCTGCAATGGCTTGGTTCTCTTCTTGTTCTTACTTGTCATCTTCATGCGTGCACATCTCTCTTTTTTTCCCCACTGTTTTGTTCTGTGCCCTCTCTGTGACGTCACTCACACACTGCTTATTTGGGACAAAACATGCACATCCACATCCGGGTTGATCCTGTTGCAGCCTAAGTACTGGCAGTACACATGGAGCAATGAATATCAAGTTGTCGCCCCTGTGTGTCCCTGAAAAATGCCACTTATGACATACACCATTTTGTTTACAAACAAACAAAAAGCAAACAAACTTTGAATGCTATGTTACCCCTGACTACATGGAATAAAAGATTTTGTGTGGTGTATTCGGTTCAATATTTCAGTCAGTTTCTGTTTGTTTCCAAGTTTACGTTGTCATAATGTGCACCGCCAGTTCCAAATGATCATGGTACACCCACTTTCCTAATCTTGCTCAAATGCAGGTCATCGTCACCTGCTTTAGCTGTAAGCAGAAGTGAAAAAAAACCCTTTTCAATAAGGATACTGTCAAGAGCAAAGAAGCTTAAAAACAATACACTGTTATCTTGAAAAATAATCTCAAATGAGCAACAATAAGTTCAAGGAACAGAGGTTTGTACAAGACAGCCCACCAGCGGGACACTGCATTGCTGCCGAGTTACTTCAGTAGAACCTGTTCAGATCCAATATCAGCAGGGGAACACATACAGACAACCTGTTTATCACCTAACTACCTGGGTATTTTTCATAAGGTTTCTGTAACTACCAACTTTATTTATGAAAGCTTCAAACATAATTTTGAAGTTGGTTACTTTTATTTTAAAACATTATGAAAAATGTTTATATCTAAACCATATCAGGTTTTTAAAAAGTAAATAGCAAGAAAGAAATGTTGGTTGTGAATGTGTCTGTATTTGCATGTCATTATAATTGACCCTTGTGGTCATTCAAGAAAAGGCAAAAGTCCATCCATAATCTCAAAAAACAACTTTGTTGTGAATGTGTCGGTTTTTGTGTTGGTTTAATTGTAACTAACGTGTGTGGACTCTATCTGTTTTAAGAAAATGTGAAGTTCATCCATAATCTCAGATCAGCTTGTCCTGTAACGCACTGCCACAGAAATTTGTGCTGAGTACAAGTGCATCAGTATAGTCTACATGGCTTTCTAGCCACCATTATCAGTTCAGTTCACAGCTGTGTTAAAGGGACGGTCACTGTAACTCATTTTTACGTTTGATACAAATCAGAAGTTGATTTGGGTGGGGTTTTGTTTGTTGTTTCTGGTTTGTTTTTTTAAAGGAAAATCAAAATAGATTCACAGTAGTAGTAACTTCAGCATACATGGCTGTATTCCAATGCTCAAAGCTTCCCACACATCCTATAATATTGTTGAAATGAATATAAGATTAGTCAGGAGGGGCGGGATTCGGTGGATCAACATACAGAGTATGGCAGACTTGGGTTGAATCGTGGCTAAAGGGAAATCGCACAGAGATTTAGAGGATATATTGCTGCCCTATCAACTAGTTTTACATGACTTGTTTCATTGTTTCAGGAACCATCATTATATCAAGTGAAGAAGGGGAGACAGATGGTAAGCGCAAATTATGTTTCTGCCTTTTTCCCTGCTTTAAGGGTGTAATTAACATGAATCGTGTTCAGAAGTCTCTTGTGGTTAGTTCTTCTTCCATATACACCCACGGTCAACATTTTGACCATTATCGGCGTTTAGTTTATTGATAATGTGTGAGAGCTTGTACTTAGAGCATTTTTGTCAATGGTTCTTGTTTGATGGAACATACATTTTTACACATGTAATCTATTTCTCAATTATTTCCACAGCAGAGGTGCGATATTACCAGAAAGTAGTGGAATTTTGTAAATCATTTGAAATGTCGCAGTGGTAATTTGATGGAAGGCATGTTTTCACTCATGGAATCTACATCTTGATTATTTCTTTTGAAGATGTGGTGTATGATTAGAAGGTAATAGATTCTCAAAATAACTGAAAGTTCTGCAGCTAGAATTGTGGAAGGGAAAAGGCCCTTTGCTGTTGGCTAGGCTATAAGCAACATTGTCTCTCTCTCTCTCTCTCTCTCTCTCTCTCTCTAACGTTATTAGGTTCTAAACAGATACTGACCAACTTCAAAGCCAAACTTCATCATTGTTGACAATAAATAAAATCAGAGAACCAGTAAGGGTAAAATTGAAAATCTTCCTTGCACATGAATTGACAGGTGAGCAATACAGTTCTAACACATGACAACATAGAGTGTTCGGGAAGGAATTAATCTTTTGTGTAGGTGACGTATCAATACAGATTATTCAGTTTCCACAGTTGGGTTATATTGCAGCATGAAGAAAGGACCAGTGTGTTTGCTCTTACCTAGCCTTCTTTTTGTTTTGTTTTGTTTTTTCTTTTCTTCTTCTTCTTTTTTTCTTTTTTTTTTTTTTGCTGTCCCAACCTCTGCGCCACCTCAGTGTACTCGCGCTGCTCATTCCGACACCCCATCAACAGCCACAGCCCGGTCGGTCCCGCTGCAGCCCCGGCACCGGCAATCCACAGGGAGCAGTCAGTGTCAAGTTGTCGAGAGGCAACCCACCGGAGGAGACACTACACTGCTGCCGAGTCAGTTCGGTGGTGTTCAGTGGTGCCTGTTCTGATCTAACATATGCAGGACACCACCTACTAAGCCCCCTACTGACGACAACAATTGCTTAGTCGCGGAGCCGGCGTGAGTGAGCTCTCCCTCCGGAGGGCGCCATCATGTCCGTCCAACGACAGCCCCCATGGACTCGCCGATACCGGTGACCCCGACGGAACCAAACCAAGGCCACAGACGTGGAGAGGACATCGAAAGTGAGGTCACCATGAGAGCAGGGCATGAAGGGCCACAGAATTTGAGACTTTCTTTTTAATGCTGATCAGTGAGAATGAGGATGATTAAGATGATGCTACGGGTTTCCATTTCGATCTGAGACTACATGACAGGGCTGTATTCTATGCTTCCTTTCATAATAAATCCCGGCGTCAACCAGGCCCGAGAGATGCAGGCACCTGCAGTGTTTGTCAAAAAATTTGAGCAACACTCAGAAACGCATCCATTAAGTGGATGAAACTCGACTGTGTGGTCCCAGTCTTCCCAACTGAGTCGGGGCAGAAAAACCCACATGACTTTGATGGGATTTGAACCCACGACCTCCCAGCCGGGAGTCTGCGATGCTAACCACTTCACCACGGCGGCTGGTTCTTCTCTTTTGCTTAATCGGTAATAGTTAGGGTAATGTGAAGTAGTGAAGTAGAATCTAATTGCTTGTGATAAGTTTAGTCCAAGGTATTGTCGTTTGCAGCATTAATACAGACATAAGAAAATAAAACATAACTTGCAGCACAAAAAGAAGACATTTGACTCCACGCATTTTATTAACTAGGAACAGAGTTGACTTGTTTTGTATTGTGCAGAAAACAACGAGAAGCCCTTGTCCGACTTTGCCATCAAGAACGGCACCCGCCTCAAGTGTGATGACTTCCTGCAGGTCTACTCCCTGGTCATCACTATATCTCATGTGTACGCATCTTTATGTGTTGGGGAGAGAGAGAGAGAGAGAGAGAGAGAGATGGAAGCAAACAAGTGACAGTAAGGCTGACTGTGCTTGCATATGAAGTTTGTGTGTGTGTGTGTGTGTGTGTGTGTGTGCAACTGTGTTAAAGTATGCTTGGATCCCTGTGCTGAGTGTACATATTTGTTCTGTGTGTGTAGAAGGGAGGGAAGGCTATACACCATAACAGATTGTCTGTTGATGTGCTACAGTTTTGAGTGTGCTTGAAGCGAGCAATTTTAAGTGAGATTCCATTCACATACAAGATTTGTCCTGTTTGGAGGTTACTTGCAGTGATTGTAATCTGACTAATTTTGTTTATTTATATATATAACACGTATACGTACATGCGTACATATATACATACGTACATATATACATAGTACATACGCACACATATGAAAAAGTGAATTGCCAGCTATCTGTGAATTTGCTGTCATAAAGGCTTCCTTTGTTATAGTTCGGCAGAGTCGTACTTGACACATCAGTGGAATGTTGGCATGTTGATGTACAAGGTCTGAGACCTTGATGGCAGATGCTTGTGTTTTCATACAACTTTATATCTGAATTCCACCTTTACCGAACAAGTGACCTACTAATGTCAAAAGAGCACAAAATAGTAACAAGTTCAAAAATCTCTCAACAAGTTCAAAAATCTAGTTAACTAGTGGAAATAATGTTGCTTAAAAGACGTTATGACATTGATAAATAAGGTGTCACAAAACCCCAAGGGTATTACTGACAACCTTGAAATTGAGTCATTATTTATTAAAGATCAGACCTTTTTAAAGTTTGATGGTTAATTCATGTATAGTCCTCATTCTTCTTCTTTTGATTTTGAGGTCCAGTGTTGTTATCTCCCCTTTTTCTGCTAAATCCATGTGGGAGTGAAATGATGGATGGTGTGTGTGTGTGTGTGTGGTCAGGGAGAAGCTGAGTGAGGAGAAGGAGTTTGAGGTGGTGGGGGACCTGTCGGAGCTGAAGCCCAAAGAGGAGGAGCAACAGCCAGTACCCAACGGCGACAACAACACCGCCATGGACAGCACAGCTGCCAAAGAAGGTTTGTCTTCTCATCCGCAGAGGTGGAAGATCTTGTTCAGTGTGAAGAAACGCATTCTGTGTGTACACCGAGGTCAGGGATAGACAGAGAAAATAAAAAGCACCCTCACATCTCCGTGGATTAGGTTTCAATGGAATAGATGAAAACAGTTGAGAACATGAAAGAGATTTGAGAGCGGAAGAGTTTTGAGAATGGGAGTTTAGACAACAGACCTTTTTAGAATGGAAGGGTTTTGTAGAGGAGTTTTGAGAGCAGAGGTTTTCAGAATATACTGCAGGAAAAGTGCATGTGTGTCCTTAAAGACAGCAGCTTTTCATTTCATAGCCCAGCTGATTGTGGAGGCCCAATCAGGGTTAAATACATGTCCTCATTTCATAGCCCAGCTGATTGTGGAGGCCCAATCAGGGTTAAATACATGTCCTCATTTCATAGCCCAGCTGATTGTGGAGGCCCTGTCGGGGTTAAATACATGTCCTCATTTCATAGCCCAGCTGATTGTGGAGGCCCTATCAGGGTTAAATACATGTCCTCATTTCATAGCCCAGCTGATTGTGTAGGCCCTGTCGGGGTTAAATACATGTCCTCATTTCATAGCCCAGCTGATTGTGGAGGCCCTATCAGGGTTAAATACATGTCCTCATTTCATAGCCCAGCTGATTGTAGAGGCCCTGTCAGGGTTAAATACATGTTCTCTCTTGTACTTCATTTTTGTAGCAACCAATCTCTGAATGTGACACAAACTTATACAATGACAACAGCTTCTCTTTATTTTTGTTTTAATATACATATATGTTTTCCCTTTTCCTCAGACGAAGAGGACGACTTGATGTTGATTGAGGAGGAGGATGAACTACTACAGCAGGAGACCATGGAAAAAGACGTCCAACCATCCAGGAAGCGCAAAGCATCGGAGGACACGGAGCCGGCGGCCAAACGGACCAAAACAGCCCACTCTGCAGCAGATGATGAGGACATCATCGAGATCTCATGATTTGTGAGCTGGGAACTGGGGATTCACTTGCCAGAAGATGGGTGTTGTGTTAAGGGTTCGGGATCAAAGACTCTTTGCCAGTGGATAAAACGGTTTTGAGGGATGAGTCCGTGCTTTATATACATGAAAAAGTAAAATGAAGAGCAGCAGTTATGGAGAGTTGAATGTTTGTAAAGGGGTATGCTTCCTGATCAAAATGTGCGTATTTTCAGTTAATGATATTAAGAAAGATTTATGGCCGTTACTTGCATCAGAGTCAAGTATTTTATGTTTCATCCACATTTCATAGTGTTTAGCGAGTTTTATTACTGACAGCGTTCAGTGACTGGGGTGTACTCATTGCCAGACAGATTCTAGGCAACTAGAGACGAGCGAGCCTGAAAGCCTCTTATTTACATGCATGTATTTTGTGCAATAAAAAAATATGTAGATCACTGCCTCGCCTTCTGGATCTGTTGATTTTATTGTGGTCCATGTACACCAGCCCACAGTCTTCGCAAGTGTCTCCATGTTGCTGATAACCATATGCTCCACCGTTGCTCCCCCCCCCCCCCCCCCCCCCGATTGTCGCTTTCATTCTCCTCCTATAAATGGACCTGGATGCAACCTCTTTTTTCCCCCCGACTTTCTGTTGGAATGTAAACAGTCACAGACGAACTTTCGTATATATGCTGTTCTGACAAAATTAATCTGTTGGAATGTAAACGTTTACAGACGAACTTTTTCTATATATGCTGTTCTGAAAAAATAAAGAGCGATATATGAGAAGAAAAGATCTTTCTGATCACTGGTTTATAAAGACAACATTATCAGACCTGTTTACCCCTACGGATTCACCGTAGTTTCTACGAAAATAGGTCCTCAGCTACGGTGCTACGATCACACAGGCTCAAACTACGGAGAAAAAACAAACAAAATCAGCCACTAAAGCTGTCGGCGACGATCATAAAGGAAAGTAAGTGAAGGGAGATAATTCTGATATTTTCCGATTTGCTTGCGCATGCGCGCTAGTTTCTTTCGTCTGCTCCAGTCTGCTCAGTCGATTCGCGCGAAAATGTCAACAAAAAGGGAAAAAGAAAAAGCCAGTGAATCAACTGACTCTTGCACCTCTCCACCAAAGAAAAAAAGCCCGGCCGCCTCCTGCACAGCGTTTTCGGAGTATACACAGGAGTGGTCTTGTTTACAGGCATGGAAAAAGGGAGAAGCGTATGTGCGGTGCACTGTTTGTGACACGGACTTCAGCTGTGTGCATGGCAGAAAGAACGACTGTTTCAGACATGTTTAAAAGTGCCAGACACGAACAGTTCGAGAGAGCCAAGGGAAAACAATTCACTCTGCAAGGCTTCTTTACACAGCAGCATGATGAGCTAGAGGTGACACGGTCAGAGGGTCTGATATGCGAATTCTTGGTGGAACATAATTTGCCATTCGCAGCAGCTGACACTCTCACAAAGGCAATCAAACGCATATGCCCAGACTCAAAAATTGCCAAAGAGATCAAATGCTGCAGAAGTAGTGGTGACTACTGACAGTCGCTCAAATTTGAGCCCAAACTACTGACACAGGTCATCATGACTACTGAAAGGTAATGTTGGGGTAAACAGGTCTGCATTATGTTCTTTGCATAAAAAAAAGCAGGGTGAATATAAATGGAAACTGATTTTATTCACTTTTGACTTGTTCCCTTCTTCAGTTCATGTGTGCTCTTTTTCAGCTTATGGTGGGTGTATGGAAGGGGGCATGATTATTGGCATTGTGTGAAATGACCAGAAAGTGTGGACTAAGCGTCAAGTTTACGAATGGATTCCAAATTTTCCTTCATCAGTGAACTGGTAAACTGTCCATGATGATCATCCACAAGAAGATTTTTACACAAATTTTCTGTTTACATTATGTTTAAAAAATAAAAAAAAATTATTCATGTTTAAATTTCAAGTTCGTTAGGCAGTCTCGAAATTTATTCAATACTAACATGAATGTTATGTAATAAAAAAAAAAGAAAAAAAAAAGAAAGCAACCTTAGTAGTCCTATTTTCAGGTCTGCCACAAGTGAACCTATATTTCATCGTCACATTTGGAAAGGCATGGAGGTTAAAACGCTGTTTTTGTTGAATTAATTGCCATTTGTTTAGTGCTTCAATATGAGCCCCCAAAAGTTTATAGTTATTGTTGTTGTTTAATGAGTGACTGTGGGGCATTGCTGACTCAATTAAAAGGCATAGATGTAGTTTGACTGGATGTATTTGCAGTTGCACCAGACTCGGGTTGCAGCGTGTGTGACATGACCAAAGTATGGGCAGTCTGGGGTAATGTTACAGAGTTTCAGAAACAAGGCAAGTGACTACCATTAGTTACGTATAAATATCAACAGTTAGGCAAGTGACTACCATTAGTTACGTATAAATATCAACAGTTAGGCAAGTGACTACCATTAGTTAGGTATAAATATCAACAGTTAGGCAAGTGACTACCATTAGTTACGTATAAATATCAACAGTTAGGCAAGTGACTACCATTAGTTACGTATAAATATCAACAGTTAGGCAAGTGACTACCATTAGTTACGTATAAATATCAACAGTTAGGCAAGTGACTACCATTAGTTACGTATAAATATCAACAGTTAGGCAAGTGACTACCATTAGTTACGTATAAATATCAACAGTTAGGCAAGTGACTACCATTAGTTACGTATAAATATCAACAGTTAGGCAAGTGACTACCATTAGTTACGTATAAATATCAACAGTGCTGACAGACACAGGAACAGTAAACTTCATCCATTGCTAGATTTTTCTGAAAAATGTGCATTTTGAACTGGTGCAGTATTTGGTGGTATTTTATTTTTAAATGGTTTTCATTTTATTTGTTTAGTGCTCTGAAAAAAAAAGTTTGGATACATGAATGTTGCAGAAAAAAAAAGTTGGTAGTCAATATGTTGATATATGTGCCTGGCTGGGTTCCCCCTAGAATTGCAGGTGCTTCTAGCTAAAGGGAAGACTAGAACCACTTTCCAGCACTGGATGGTTAGCACTGGGATGTGTTATGAGGGGAAGTGTTGAGTACAGCCGCATCACAGTCTCGGACCAGAGTGAAACTATTGCAGCCCCTTTATTATCATAAAGAATCTCAAATGTTGTGTCCCTTCATGCCTCGCTCTTCATGGTCATCTCACACCCTGGGCCTGGTCAGCCTGGTGGGCACATTGGTTCAACGTTCAGAGCTGGATTCCCACTCAAAGGCCCAGGCTGGAAGAGGTTTTCTCTTCAAAGGACATCCATGCAAACCCCAGTCCCCTTGTTGTCCTTCAGATGAAGTTTTAAACAATGAGCATGTGTATGAATGTATTCATTAGAAAAGATCTTGCTTAAATGTTAAATCCTGTTCTGCTTTAGAAGAAGAGTATGCCATTGTGTGCTGGAAGGCTGAACATAGGCGTCGTGTTTAGACATCTTCCTGAAGACGGAGTATGGCTGCCTCGACAATGGGATTAGAAATAGACACGCGCACAAAAATAATAGAATTGGTAAACCTCTCAGAGTTCTGGCTGAGAAACGGTGCGTTTATGTTTGATCAAAAAAAAAGGCAGCATTATTTCTACTGTCGGCGATTCAGCACCGCGAGTTGCATGATGTGAACGATACCGGTGATTTCCTATGGACTGCTGTCGAGGAGCTGGGGGATGAACCCGGGTTTGCAAGGGAGCCAGTGTGAAGGACATGCAGGTTTTGCCACAGAAAGGACACCAACAGAAAAGAAAATACATGTCACAGGGATTGGAAAGAACCATTTTTTTTCCTTCTGCAAGAGGGGAAACAGGTACACAGTTAATGGTAATTGTAATCACAGGCCAGCACACACTTTGGGTTCATTTTGCCAATACAGAATATTCAAAAAGCATGAAAGTTTTGATGGTTAAGTCAGTGTTAAACCAGTTGGGTTTTTTGTTTTTTTCGGGGTGGGGGGCATATTTTGTGTCCGAGACTGGATCATTATCCCTTTGACCTGCGGTCAGCTGGGCTCAACAGTTGAGACTGGCCTCCCCAGTATGACGACACTGGAAGATTCAAAACCACCAAACTAGCATTTAAATGTTCAAATGACATTACTGAACTGAATAGTCTCTCAGACTTCCATCCTAATGAAGCTGTTTACTGGGTGCATGTAACTATCTGTTGACTGAACTCCAGTTTCAGAGTCGGTACGACGAAGCAAACCACAAGCACCCAATCAAAGGTTGGCTGTTGGGGCATGGTTTTTGGTCCTGGTCCCTATGTAATTTACTGGCTGATGTAATCGCAAACAGGAAGGAACTGAACATATTCATATGCACAGATGTACACACACACTAACACCAAGCTTTTTTAACCACTTATAATTTCTCAGGCACATAAAAAATACAAATCGACATAATTCTTGCTGAAATGGTGAAACCAAAATCTACTTTCCAATAATCTATTTTACAAAGAATCCTCTAAAATGTTATCACGCAAGTTCTTGTCACAGATGAAATGAAAGCCATCCTGGAAATGGAGTGGATAGGTTGTCGATACAACATACGTAGCATCATCAACATAATCAGTCATCACTCAACACAGCTGGGCATAATTAAGATCAGCATGTTACATCAATCATAGAAAGCGGATGAAAAAAATACAAAAATGTATGTGTGTATATATATATATGTGTGTGCAATGTAAAGCTTTCACACAATGACCACATAGGTAATAATGTATAATTTGTTACAAGTTCTGAGAATTCAAATCATATTGTAGGATGTTCATGCCTGCACGCAAATTTATTGTTTTATATACAATATGGCATATCACACAAACCACAAAATGCCATAAGGAGAAAAATCTCACTGGTAGCCTCAAAATCTGTACATCCATGAAAGTTGTCCAACATCAGGAAGCTTAGAGCTTTTCCCAAATATAACATGTTTGAAAACCAAAAAGTTAATCATAACAATAAGTCGCACTGCTGGCAACTTTACCCCTCTCAATAGCAAGCCAGAAGCCAGCAATGTTACACATGATTATTACCGACAACTAATGATGAACATTTCAGCAGTATTGCAACTATCAAAAACTAGTCGATATCCAACACACGCTCTCATGCAAAAAGAGAAAAGAAAAAGAAAAGACTGCTGGCTTGCAGCTGATGGGAAGAGTATGAGATGGTGGCAGTTTATTTATGATTAGGTATTTTTGATTAGTCATTATTGCTGAATTTACATAGAAAGCAGTGAAATGCAGCGGGGCTACTGACACGACATTTCAGCAATTGCAAACACTTTTCCATGAGCATCAGTACCAAGAACTGAGCTAGGCAAGCCTCAAGCAGATATCATAGCAAGCACATCAATGTACCATCCTGTGCAAAAATAAGTGTTCGATTGGACTGTATTCAGGTTTCACTTTTTCATCGTTGCAGTGGCTGCACTGTGACTGTAGTCAAAGTCATTGTAGCCACCAAGCACCACAAGCATGCTGTGTTTCAGGGTTTTCGTTTGCGTGTTAGTAAGTTTCCTCTCATATTCCGATCGTACACTGTACGAAAAAATGTAAAAATGTGTGCAAGTGTACAAATCATAACAACTGTTCTGCAATGCAAAAGTTAGGACCTTGTAAACCAAGTACCCAACAGTAGCTGTGCTGCACCACATTCTGCAGCTTGAGGACAGCTGAAAGAGTTAACATCCAAACCCACCACTAATGATATGGCAGATAGGGGTGTGTCCTTGGGGGAGGGGGAGGGGGGCGCACATACAAGGGAAAAACAACAAAAACAGTAATATGAAGAATTACACAATTTGTAAGAGTGTTTCTTTTCACTACACATCCAACCAAAGGGGAAAATACATCGTGCCAAATCCATCTTACCAAGGGTCACAGATGGGATAAAAGTAGCGCTGTGGAAGAAAAAAAAAGATTAGGAGAGCAAGAGAACGAGACAAGAAATAAAAACACACCACTGCAACCAAACCAAACCTATCTAAGGAGCACAACACCACAAGACGGACCTACACTACCACAGAATGCAGAAGACTTGGCCAAAGGCTGAAACCCGAGACCAAGCAGAGATGCAGAACTGGCCGGCAGGAGTCCGACTGACTGTAAGGTTTGACTAGTTGACGGGGGAGCAGGGCCAGATATGGAAAACAATCCTATTCTCCACAGGGCCAGACTGAGCAGTGGGAGGCTGAGGGCTTGCTTATGTGAGGTATGATTCACTGTATGACACCAGTGGCACCAAGAAAAGGAGCTGATGCTAATACTTTTGCACCCTTCGCCATTGGTTCAAGAGAGAACCGTTCGCCGATTGTTCAAGAGAGAACCCTTCACCGTTTGTTCACAAGAGAACCCTTCGCAGTTTGTTCACAAGAGAACCCTTCACCGTTTGTTCAATAAAGAACCCTTCAACTGTTTGTTCACGAGAGAACCCTTTGCCATTTGTTAAATAGAGAACCCTTCACAGTTTGCTCACGAGAGAGGCAACTAAAATGGAAGTCCACTCCTTCATGCCTTACTCCGAGCCAGACTCGGGGTAAGAAAGGCACTCTGTGTGCCCTGTCCCAAACAACAATCCAGGTAACAATGACTCTCCCAACAGTTTAAGAGATACAACTCCATTTTCATGGCTACTTTTAACAGTGCTCGATCCCATCCAGCGAAGGATGACATGTCAATCTCACTTACTGGTAGTGAAGTAGAATACTGTCGGTGGTTCATGTTCTCGTATTTCAATGACCAGGTAGTTTTTGTTCAGCGTTTTACTTAGACCGTGTCCGTGTTTTGTTTGCATATGTTATACCTTTATTAAATTTCTTATTAAATGTCGCACATCACATAACACTTTTGTGGCATAAACCGATGGATTTTTTTTAAACTTCTGAAATGTAATTTAGACCCAGAACAATTTTGTATGGTTGCATTAAAAGCATTCTAAGTAGTTAATTATCATGATCAAAAACTACCAAGTCAGTGTTCCTTGGCATACTGCATGCATACAGCCTTGACAATGAAGGGTTTAGGTGAGACTGCATGTAATGCACACAAAAAAAGCAAATGATTCACTGGTGTTATGCAGGTATAACAGACTTCCTCTTTGATCAACACTCAAAGGAAGAAAATAGGTTTTGGTGGGGGATGCCAAGTGATATCTTGTTAAAAAAAAATAAAATAAAAAAAAAAAAGAGAAGAAAAAGGGTACCAGGATGAACATATCAAATAAATCATGAGATCACAGAATAAAAGACTTGAAGTGAAGCCCACTACTGACAAATATTGTTTTTTTCCTCTGAAGCACAATGAAGCAGATTCACCTCAAGTTCTGAAATCATATCAAAGTGTATGATGGTTCCAAAAGAAATAAAACAACAAATCATGTCAAAGTTCACAGAATATCTTCAGCAATTTTTTTTTCTTTTCATCAAAACATGCCAAAAGGGGAAAAAAAAGTAAGCTTCCTTTAAACAATACAATTCAGTCTACCATCCTCATTAGGATCCAACAACATATTGCATAAAGTATGTCCGATGCCGCTAGGTTATTACAAAAAGGTAAAGGACATATTCTGATTCGATCAGACATGTTTACAAACAACTACAAACAAAAAAAAATTGTAAAGATGGCCTGTCTGGTTTCTTTTTCTCCTTTCCAAAGACTTATCCGCAACAAGACTTCTCCACATGAACACACATACACCATCAGGCTTCCAGCTCCCCTCTTGCAGTGTGTATGTCATCTAATTTCAACCATGCAGACAATGGTGGCATCAATGCCACCTGGACATATATAAGAACAAAATAATGGCACAGCTTTTGTATCCCCTTGCTTGGGGGAGGAGGAGTGGATGAAACTGGGTACATCGGGTGTTGTCGCCACATTTCACTCCCTTTGAAAACGGAATGGGATGAGGCGATTGGATGGGGATGGCGTGGGAGGCAGAGGTCTTTGTGCAGCCGCCAACCTTCGGAGGTTAGGGGATGATGGGAGCAGTCTGGCTTTCAAATGAAAGCACTTTTAACCCCTTCGACTTCAACTCAGGAATGCAAGACTTTAAAACAAAATGTATCATCTATTACACCTGGTTGCTGACAACAAAAAAACTTCACGTTTCAACCAATTCTTTCTTTCTTTTAATTAGGATTTCATTTTCAAACTAGGGTCATTCCTGAACAATTCGGCAAGGTTGGCAGCTCGGTAGTTTGAGCAAAAATTTCCTACAGCATCTTCATGGTGGAAAAGGAGGCAGCCAGGTACTTCAGGAAGTTTCCTCCCCAGGTCTTCAAAGTTCCACATGCATGGCAGACTGCAGCGTGTCGCTGGCGGGGAGCAGAGTGCTGTTACCTGCCACAGGCTCCACCGTGGTCAGGTAGTAGTCATGGACGTAGGCCAAGATGGCCACTGGCTGACCCACGATCAAGGACACCCACATGATGATGTTGCCCGACGTGCCTTTGAAGTACTTTCCTGTCAGGACAGCGAGGGGCACCTGCAACAGTGCAAACACAACATGCTCACATCATACTATAGTGCGCAATTTAAGGTGTGTGATCCAGTACCCTCCAATTTTCTTCAATGTCTGAAAATTTATGCACATACAAAAAACAAACCTGACATAAAAAAAAAGAAGAGAAACAAGAGCCCTGGCAAGCATTCTTCAGCTTCTAGCAGAGAATATCGGTACAACTGAAAATATTTACACAATTTTAGAAACAAAGTTCAAACAAGCAGCACCATTATTTTTTGTTTCCACGTTCCCCCATCTTGTATCAAATGTGGGCCATTCCACAGCTGTTGCTATGCATTATGTACAGAATACACATTTTCAAAAAGTACCATGGGATGTACTTGTACCAGAAATGTACGAAACATTTTCATTCGTACCACAAGTTGCACAATGTGCTGAACACACAGCAAGCTGCAAAGACGGATCTCCATTTGAATTTGGTCCCAGTGCACCATTTTTCTGTGGCTTTGTGTCCAGGCCAGGGACAACGAAGGGGTCAATGCTGGACCAGGGGATAATACTCTCGCCCACAAAGTGAAAAAGTTAGATCCACAGTTCAAATCTTGTACAAAGCTTTTTTTTCTGCCCCTTTCACTAGATATCAAGCGACCATTTGAGCAACGGTCTTTCAGAGAAGATCAGATCTGTTCAACCTAAAACATTATTGGTGTACTTTTCCACAAAAATGTTCCTTTATAACTACATGTTCTCCTACTGGGGCATAAATTTCAAAACGGATCGGCTCTTCACAACTGCTTGCTGAGCCGCTGTCCTGTCTTTGTGAATCTTTGCTGAACCGTGTCAAATTTCAGTTTGCAAGAACAGACAAAACTGATAAATCTCAGAGTAACTGCAGAGTCTGTTTGGTCTTCCAACAGAGATTCTTTCACATCTGGTTCGCTGGCATACTGTGGGAGAAATTCTTGCTCTCTCTCCATTTTTTTTTCTCACAATATTTCAGGGCCTGAGGTTTCAGCCTGTTGTCTAAGAAGCAGACCGAACAAGGTAAGAGTTTGTGTGTGACAGTATGGGACAGTCGATGCTCTTTGGTCAAACAGTCGATGCTCTTTGGTCAAAGCATTTAAATTAGCACACCCCGACAATACTGTGCTTATAACTGACAGATGCAATTACCACAAGAACATTGTGTCTTAGGGTGGGTTTTTTTAATTTTTTTAAGTTCGACACTTTCAATGTATTTTCATAAAACGTGTACAGAATATGCAGAAAGCATACAGGTGAGAGGTTCTCATACACCCAAGTCCTGCATTTCAAGTTCTGTTGTTTATAGTCCAACAAATCACACAGGCCATTTCAAGGCCACAAATCCAACTGAAATGGGTTAAAACGATTATATAGAAAGAAAAAAATCCATATCAAAAGACAAATCATGTTCAACTGTCAAATACACTGAACACATTCATTCTTGAATATGTATTCATAGACTGTTCAAGATGAAATATACTGATCTCTAGTAAAAACTTTAAAAAATAAAAAAAAACCTTTTTTTGTAGAAGACATCCTCAAGAAAGTTGTCTTCAACAAATCTCCTGTATAGTCTGTGTGTCTCACAAGAGGCAATTCCTAGCATTCAATACAGTGGTCAATGCTAAGTGACTCATCACATAATGTGAAACGTGGTGCATCTTCTGAAAGGTGTGAGTGAATACAGAAAAAGTAACGCATGTGCAACCTGCATAATGTCTCCTTGAGTTTTCTACACAACAAATGGGGAAAAATTGTTTTAGGTCACAGCAGATGTAAAAAAGTTTGTTGTCTGTTTTGGTTGTTCCCGTTTTCTCTTGCCAGAGGCTGTTCAAGTATGTTCTTACTTTGGATTTAGAGTGTAAGGAACAAGAGATTTCAAGTTCCACATGCAGCATTCATTTGGCTGAAGTGATCGACAGCAACACGGAAGACGTTCAAGGCCACAGGTCAACAAAAACTAATGGGTAGTGCTGTGCTGTGCTGTGACAACGCAGTGTTCATGGAAGACCAGCTTGCAATTCACACATAAAACTGATGTGAGGAGAAAGGGACACCACTATACCACACACGTCGGATAACTGGCACTCACCTGTAACAGCATTCCCATGAACGCCCACAGCTTAAACATGCGGAGAGGTATGCTGACCAGATACTGTAAAAACAAGCACAAAAATTGTGTTACATTACTCCCTGTGATTCTTAACAACATCACAACCAAATTTCTGGTTGTTTTTTTTCCCCTTCATTTTCTTCTTTGAATAACAATATTCAGTTACGCTCGTTGTTATTATCAGTGCACATGTCCAGTTGGCGCCCAAATGTCGGTCTTACATCTTCAAAGAAATTTTGCTGTTAATATGTGACTATTCTAGTAACAGAAAAACTACAATTCTCATTCATCAATGAAATTAGTAGAAAAGCACATAAGAAAATAAATGGAAAAAACAAAAACATTATATGAATATACACAAATGCACCCCCCCCCCCCCCCCCCACACACACACACACACACGCACAAACACACAGAATGGCCCACCAACCTCGTGGAAGAAAGCAGAAACTACGAAGACTAACACAGATCCTGTAATCTGGTTGTAGCCCCGTTTCCTTATGGGCTTGTAAACATGCCTGAAACAAATCAGGTCCATGTAAAAATCCACCTGCTCAAGCACAGGTGTGAAAGCATTTCTTCTGTGACTATTCTATTCATGTGCTTTCCTCACTCAACATGGCTGATACATCCTGCTGAACACACAAACGTTTGACAGCGCAGAAAGCAGCAGATGAGACTGTAAAAATGATTTGTCTCCTCAGGTGGGTTGCCTCATAACGGCTTTAATATTGATTGCTCCTTGAACACTGCCGCTGCTGAGGCTATGAATCGACAAAACTTGGTGTGGCTGTGTACAGTCAGGGAGCCGAAAAGAATGGAATTAATACCGCACGAGCAGCTACCACAGCAATACTAAGAGTGGAACTCGGTAGCATCACTTGGACACAAACCTACCACAGACAAGGACATGAAACAGAAATCAAAACTGATGTCACACAGAAAGCAGAGCATGAAGGCCCACAGAATTTATTTCCAAGATTGGCCTTTATTGCTATGATGAACATGGAAGGTGACACTACCGACTTCCACTCTTAGTCTGAGACTGTAGGACAGGCTTGGAGTCTACACTTCCTTTCTTAACACCATGACAGCTCTGCTCAGGTTTGAACTTGCAACGTCCGAACCATGGACCTATGATGCCAACAACTGTTGGGGCGACAAACTCATGTTCATCAGGTTTCTTATGAATACCTGCTCACGGCAGGACAAGTATTCAGTCAGCCCAAGTATTCCTGAGCACATAACTCTGTAAGCAAGTCAAGACTGCTAGAGAACTTTTATCCTTTGGAATTCCTGTATGCCAGAGCAAAAGCTGAATTTCTACCCGATCCCTCTGCTTTGAGAACAGGTCACAGACAACACAAATCCAGCCAGTACACGGAACCCGAGATGAAAACCAAGCTGCTTCCATCATTCTACCCTCCACACTCGTCACCCAGTGAACAAAATGCTTTGCCACACCCCCTACATGGGGTGACCACCAATTAACCCCTTCCTTCTCACACCAATTAACCCCTTCCTTCCCACACCAATTAACCCCTTCCTTCTCACACCAATTAACCCCTTCCTTCTCACACCAATTCAAGATAAATGTACACTGATCATGTCAATCAACTGTCCACTGACTTGGATCCATGGCAAAATCAATTAGAACAGCCTCCTTTGCATGTGTGGCATTACGACAGCAGTGATGAAACAGCCACCGCTAACAGCCAGTGTTTTAACATGACTGGAAAAGAGGGGTAGGGGAGACCACTGCCAACAGGATTCCCTCACACACTGCAGCTAGCTCTCATGTGTCATGACTCACGTAAATGGATCAGCCAGCTGACTGAAGTGTGCTACAATACTCCCACCTCTTGTTTGTTGAGAAATTATGTGATCAAACTGCTATGTTTGTGATAGAGCTTTGTATAAGAAAAGTTCTCAGGCAGTCGATGGGTGAATTAACAGCAATTTTACTTGGGTGTAAGCAAGTTAAGTTTATGGGTGTTATTTGTCCTCCAGTCTTTATTCTTTAAGCTTGGAATGGGATGGGAGAAAAATTCCACAACTAGAAATATACATAGAAAGTTTAGTAGATAGTATGTGCACGCATGATTGTGCTTTCTAGTACAGGTGTGTAAATATGTGTGCATATGCCTTAATTTGGTACTACCTTCTTTTCTAACTTACCTATTTGCCCATCTATGCACTGGGATATTCCAAGATTTCCAAAAGTCGGAAATGGTCTCTGAATTCCTGAAAAAAAAGTACATAAAAAATATCACTATGATGGCATGCAGTCACATTGTTATGTATGATGACACATTCATGCCATCAAGACAGACTTCGCATTGCTAATATGACAGTCTATGAAATACGGTACTATAATGGCATGCAGTCACACGTTATGTATGATGACACATTCATGCCATCAAGATAGACTCTGCATTGCTAATATGACAGTCTATGAGCCAGCAACTGACATTTAAAGTTCACATAAGTTTTCTATAAAATATAAATAACTGATGAGGAAAATGCTCTTTGACATCTTAAGACCATTTCTGAGAATGGAAACTTCGACAGATGTACCTTTTGTTTGACCTCATACCCATAATAAATATTAATTTTAGATACAGTCATCTTCATTCTTTTCCACACATATTTTGAACTGTTACTGGCTTGCACTCAGAAAGCTGCAGGATTTTGTTAATCAAAAACACAAAAACTGTTCTGCACATACCATAAACATTTTACAACTGCAGTGCTCATCTTACAATATCTATCCTACACCTAAAGATATCAATGGATGCAAATCGCTTCTTGTCCTAAACACCCACCTTTAAAAACTGACAGAGATGTGAGTGAGGGCCAATGAAAAAAAACAAAAAAACAAAATCGAAACAAAACTAAAACCTGAACAACCACAGAGACTGGGCCAGTTAATGTTACTTTGTGACAGTTCATTTCTGACCTATTCCAGAAAACTGAGCCACCTACCACCAGTCCTGGTAGAAGTCACGATCACCAAACTTCAGCAGTTCAGCCAGAACATTCAGCATGGAGTGGAAAAAGGCGTAGAAAAACAGCAACCAGATGAAATGATTTGGGATCTGCCGAAATGAAAATAAAAGGACTTGTGTGTCTATCGCATATTAATAATACATGCATACATCCCTCTCCCCCTCCCTCCTCAGACACACTTATTCAAGATTTCACTGATCTTTGAGTTCTGTTTAAACAATACACAGTTCTTTACAGTAGACTGAAAACACTTTGCCTGACAGTGTTTTAAGGTAGGTCAGATACTGCTCTTTCCTTAAAAAAGACGATAGAATGAAGACTATTCTCATTTCATTAACGATGGATCCGACAATGGACCTTTGGGAACACTGACAGAAAAAAAAAATCATCTGCTTCTTTCCAGTGCATTTTCTGATGAACATACATGCACACGGTAAGTACACATACCTCTTCTACTTTTTGCTTTAAGAATTTAGTGAAATGATTCTTTTTAAATTGAAGACATCTACAAGTATCACTCACTCGATACTTTGGCCACTTTCAGAAAAACAACATAATGAACTTTTCAATCCCACATGGTGTGTATGCTTTGGTTATTTTGTGCCAATCTGCTGTATGTAATAAACATGGCCACAATCTGACACCGTGAGATGAAATGAAGTCCCTTTCTCTCATGTTGCCTCCGATTCAATGTACAGTTTAAAGACAGCCCGACTTTTCTGACATCTGTGTATACTGGTTTTCATCACAACGATGAGATAGATTACCTCAACAGGGTTCAGGCCATTATGTACATTACAGTGCAATGAAATGAACCATTACACACACATGTAGCCACATACAATGAGCCATTACACACGCATGTAGCCACATACAATGAACCATTACACACACATGTAGCCACATACAATGAAATGAACCATTATACACACATGTAGCCACATACAATGAAATGAACCACTACACACACATGTAGCCCACATACAATGAAATGAACCATTACACACACAATGTAGCCACATACAATAAAATGAACCATTACACACACATGTAGCCACATACAATGAACCATTACACACACATGTAGCCACATACAATGAAATGAACCATTACACATCTAGCCACATACAATGAGACGAACCATTACACACACATGTAGCCACATACAATGAAACGAACCATTACACATGTAGCCACATACAATGAACCATTACACACACATGTAGCCACATACAATGAAATGAACCATTACACATGTAGCCACATACAATGAGACGAACCATTACACACACATGTAGCCACATACAATGAAATGAACCACTACACACACATGCAGCCACATACAATGAAACGAACCATTACACACACATGCAGCCACTAGCACTTACTGCCAGTTTGAGTAGGCGTTCAAAGCACTTGAAGATGTCCATATCAGACAGAGGCTTCAGTGAATTTCTGATGGTGGGCACAATCCACTGGAAACAAACACAATCAAAGACATGAAAACAGATGTCCCCAGCAAATCTATGAAACTGTTCAGTGACAAATACACAGACATCGAAGAAAACTTACTGTTCCGCTGAACAAAAGCGACCAATTACAAGACAAAGCATGAGGCACTTCGACCCCTTACGTCCATGTTGCGCCCAATCTGAGGACACAAGCGTTTGCTCCTTCTTCGTTTTCAATGTCCTGAAGGTTGTTTTTTCTTGCCAGAAGAAGACCAAAGAGGTCGAAACCTGTTGCGTTTTAATCTTGTAATTGGTTTGCCTCCTTCAGGGCTTAAAACAGGAGGAGGAAATAACCACTGAAACTAGGGGGGTCTGGGGGCATGCTCCCCTGGGTAAATTTTTTTTTAAAAAGTGTAAATCTATGCCATTTCGCGCTTTCTGGACCTTTCTTGTAGTTCCACTCAGCGCCTTGACGTTTGACACGTGCTTCGCTGAACGAATGTGATCCTCAAGAGTTTTCTTCCCACGACCACCGTAACACTTCCCTTAAGCACAGTTTGCACCAAGCTAAACCTGGTGCAGTGACTTTGCGAAGAAAGTCTCCAATGACTTCTTCGTCAACTTTCTGAAGTGTCCACTCCCATTTCCACTTGTTTTTAATTGCAGATTCGTCAAAAGATCGACCCGCATGAACAATGTCTGCGCGCTCCGCCATTTTGTTTTTTCCGGAAGTCCGACCGGAAACTTCTTCCAAGAATAATCAGGGGCCATAACTTGCGCGCAGTTGCTATGAACGCATGCAAGCTGATCACGGATACCTTGCTCCTGTCGGTTTTTTTTTTTTTTTTTTGACAAACCGAAATCGCGGAATTCCGCCCAGACGCGGAACGTTTTAAGCCCTGCTCCTTCATTCTGCCGAGCAGTCGATTTTCTTGTATGTCTGAATCTCTGACTGCAGGCACCTCACTGACAAATACATATGAAAACACAGCTGCGACGCTTTTCAGCCAATCCACAACAACGTCAGAAAATCTCATGGAAATGCGCACTGGACGCAAAGTCATGCACATACTGATGTGTACAGATACACAGGCATGTGGTTAAGCATTTCACAGTTTTCTTCCTTATTTTTTTTTCTTTTAGCAGACTTTTTTTTTTTCCTTCTCTCCGATGTTGGTTTTTCCTGCCTCTGAAAGTCAGGTGGTTTTCTTGGACACCCTCAGATCCCAGGAGAGTTCTCCAGCCTGTCGTTGCTGTTCTGAGGAAACTGATGGGTAACAGTGGGCTTCTGTCAGTTTCAGTTTCATCAAGGAGGCGTCACTGCGTGCAGACTAGTCCATACACGCCACACCACATCCGCTAAGTTCTGAGACCACACTGCGCATGATTTGAAGCAGATGGATAAGGACTAAGATGAGAGAACTGAAGAAGAGGGTCTCGTGGCTACCACTCTGCTGTCTGACCTACACATTGGCCCAACACGCCGGTCAGACCATGAGTGCCTACCTACCAGTGTGTGTGTGTGTGTGTGTGTTTTGTATGCGTGTGTAGTGAATGTACACGTGTGTGTATGGATGTGTGTGCATGGGCTCTTGTGTGTGTGTGTGTGTGTGTGTGTGTGTGTGTGTGTGTGTGTGAGTGTGTGTGTGTGTGTGTGTGCGTGCCTGTGTGTGCGTGCGTGCGAATGCATGTGTCCGCGCTTGTGAGTGCATGTGTGCGTGCGTGTGTGTGCACGTGTGCGAGTGTGTGTGTGTGTGCCTGCATGTATGTGCGCGCGCGTGTGTGTGTGTGTGCGTGTGGAGAAGTGCGTGTGCGTATGTGTGTGTGATATATATATATATATATATATATATATATATATATATATATATATATATATATATATATATATATGTGTGTGTACTTGTATCTGTGTAAATGTGCGTGTCTTTGTATGTGGGCGTGTACGCATGTGCATGTGTGTATGCATTTATGCATTTGTGTGTATGCATGTATGTGCGCACGCGTGTGGGTGTGGACGTGCACATGCACACATGTGTATGTGTGTGCATAGGAGCGAGCGAACGGCTGTGCACACATGCACACACACATGCAAACACACGCGCACATGCACATGCTTATGTGCGTGTGTGTGCATGTGTGTGTGCATGCTTCTGTGAATATTAAGGTACTATAAGCTTCTCTCTCTCTTGACACTTCAATAGGCTTCTCCCTCTCATTACATGAATGCTACAGACCTTCCCCACAAGATTATTCTTCAGTAGCAGCCAAGAATCAAAGTCAGCACCTACTTGTTGCATCAAGCCGATGATCACCATGATGAGGAAGATCTGAAAACAACATGTATAACACATTTGAAAACAAACAAAGAAGATCTGAAAACAACATGTGTAACACATCTGAAAACAAACAAAGAAGATTTGGAAACAAGATTTATAACATTTTTGAAAACAAAGATCTGAAAACAAGACTGATATTTGAAAACCAACAAAGAAAAGCCACAATTTTCATTCTTTCAAAGGAAAACAGAATTTATGTGAAGTTTCTTTTTCAGCTAGCTTCTTTTCCCCCACAGAGACAAGCAGAAATACTACACAATTTCCATCAACTTTTCCCTTTTTTTGCACCTTACAGACATGCTGTCCTGCAGGAATGAAGCTAAAGCACATGAACACATGTCTGTTGTGCACACAACACATGCAAACGAGCAAGCTTCACAAAAGCCCATCTGAACATAGAAATAAATCAACTGGTGATCAAAACTGGCTCTTCCATAGCAAAGAAACAGGTGCATAAACAGGGTGTGGGCCAGCACACATGCTTACACTCATGCTCACACACACACACACACACACTCACTCCACACAGTTATTTACTGAACTTAACATATGGCATCCAACAAGAAATATGCCAGTGTATCAAACACACACACACACACACACACACACACACACACAGAATACATACACAGGGTAATAAAGGATTGTGCTTGAGGCATCCAGTTGTAACCCAGTGAATCAGATTGCATAGACTGTTTTGAATCAGATTACACAGACTGTTTTTAATTATGGTCTACTGTAGCGTTCCTCAGCAGTACCATGGAGCAGAAGAGACAAGTTCACATAACAGAGGTATATTATGCACTGCTGCTAACACCTGACTATGATGCTTCGGCTGTCAGACCAAGTGGTTTTTCTGTCTTTAAGGTGCACCTTTCTCTCACCCTGATGACCTCTACATGGTATTCACAGTGCTTCATGATACAGCCACAGAACACCAAACACCGCGCCACAAGGCAGAGCGACTCACCATTTCCGCGGCCCTCTTCAGGAAAAAGCGCTTCCTGATGCGGGCGGACCTGGGGAAGTTGAGTTCATAGCACAGGGTGGGGGCCAGTACAAAGTAGGACAGATCTGAAACAGCCATTTCCTCCCTGTCAGCAGCCATCACCTAAACCCGTGTGCTGACGGTCAGCGTCACTGCTATGCATGGGCCAGTCTGTCCTACTTCCACTTGGAGGTGTGTGTGTGTGTGTGTGTGTGTGTGTGTGTGTGTGTGTGTGTGTGTGTGTGTGTGTGTGTGTGCGCGTGCGTGTGTGTGAGTAAGCGTGTGTGTGTGTGTGTGTGTGTGTGTGTGTGTGTGTGTGTGTGAGCGAGAGAGAGAGAGAGAGAGAGAGAGAGAGAGAGAGAGAGAGAGAGAGAGAGAGAGAGAGAGTGTGTGTGTGTGTGTGTGTGTGTGTGTGTGTGTGTGTGTGTGTGTGTGTGTGTGTGTTCTTCAATTTAATGTCTATACACATAAGTGATTTTAGACAACCAAAAATAAATAAATAAACAAGCCAGAAGGGGAGGAAGGGAGGGGAGGGGGTGGATAGACAGACAACTGAAGGAGATAAAGAGATAGAGAAACAGGGAGATAGAAAAAGATGAAGTATAAATGGAAAACGGAAAAAGAGAAAAAGGAGGATCAGAATGGGAATCAGAAGGAAAAAAAATGTTAACATGAATAAAAATTGCAACCCATAAGATAACCAGAATAACATTTTAAAAAATGAAATGAACGTTAAAGGTAACAGGATAATAACATGTAAACGTGAAAATAGAATTATTAAAGGAATCCTAAAATGGTGCTCTGAACAAGTCCTAAAACAATGTCACAAATCAGAAGGGGTTTTACTAAAACCTCCTTCAGGGACTTTTCCGAAAAAGTAGGCAGATATGTTTTCATTTTTCTACAGTGGAAAAGTATATGTTCATTCGAAATTTTTCCACCACAAACACACGTGATGTTGGAAGTGAATTTCGTCTTAAAAGCATGTGTGTGTGTGTGTGTGTGTGTGTATGTGTGTCTGTGTCTGTGTGTGAGCACGTGCATACGCATATGTGTGTGCGCATGTGCATATACGCACGCATGTGTGCGAGTGTGAGTGTGAACCATAGTACATCCTACTTGGGCTACGTGCTGGTCATTTCAGATGAAGCCATCTTATTTCCTGACAGCAACGACACATTGTTGGCCATGTACCTGGGTGATGTCATCCTCACAAAGCACTGACCCAGAATTTACATCAATGACAGCAGCAAGTTGTAAAATAAACCAGCTATGTCAAATCATTCCAGTCACCGAGTCTGGGACAGGTTCAGGTTAATTATACACAGACAGCACACACACAGGGAGGAGTGGAGGAAGCTGGTTGCAAAGTCTTCTAGGGTGCCCTCACTGTCTGCAAGACTCACGGACAGCTGACAGGCGTGACAGACAGCACTTAAGAAATTTCCTTTCTTTTACCTAAAAAAAACAACAAAAAACCTCATGGTCAGCAAGGGCTAAGTAAGATCAACAAAGCGAGGACAGAGACCTCTGAAATGAGACTGTACAGTTTATTTGAAAACACGAGCGCAGCTCCAAGTGCCCCTGCTGGGGTAGGGTGTAACTCGTCCTGTCCCACTGTATCCACCACCTCTCCACCACTGAAGGTCCACTGGTCATCACTTACAGTGCCCGTTCACAAAACAAAATTTTATTTTCTAAAATCGACACTTTCCTAATTCTTTACGTTAAACGAGAATTTCATGGGCATTAACACCCCCTTCTAAAAATCAGACGTTTGATTTTTGCCATGTTCATGACAATTCCCTGAAGACAGCATCTTACTCAACTCAGGAACAGCGGTGAGGAAAAGACACAATTCTGTAAGTTAATACCATTCACTCTGATGAAAACAGTTCTGTATCATGCCTTGTACCAGCCATCTCCTTCCTCTTTTTCACCAGTTCTTCTCCCCCCCCCCCCCCCCCCCCACCAATGATGACCACCCATTCTCTCTGGCATACATCACTGCTAAAAAAGCAGCATCACATTGCCTTTACCAAGCTTGCATCATGTTCTAGTAATAAACTGGACGGACTGGCTGTCAACATGTTAAAGTAATAAACTGGACAGACCGAAGGTCCACGACGTTGATCTGTCAACATGTTAAAGTAATAAACTGGACAGACTGAAGGTCCATCATGTTGGTCTGTCAACATGTTAAAGTAATAAACTGGACAGACTGAAGGTCCATCATGTTGGTCTGTCATCATGTTAAAGTAATAAACTGGACAGACTGAAGGTCCACGACATTGGTCTGTCATCATGTTAAAGTAATAAACTGGACAGACTGAAGGTCCACGACATTGGTCTGTCATCATGTTAAAGTAATAAACTGGACAGACTGAAGGTCCACGACATTGGTCTGTCATCATGTTAAAGTAATAAACTGGACAGACTGAAGGTCCACGACGTTGGTCTGTCATCATGTTAAAGTAATAAACTGGACAGACTGAAGGTCCACGACGTTGGTCTGTCATCATGTTAAAGTAATAAACTGGACAGACTGAAGGTCCACGACGTTGGTCTGTCATCATGTTAAAGTAATAAACTGGACAGACTGAAGGTCCATGACGTTGGTCTGTCATCATGTTAAAGTAATAAACTGGACAGACTGAAGGTCCATGACGTTGGTCTGTCATCATGTTAAAGTAATAAACTGGACAGACTGAAGGTCCGTGACGTTGGTCTGTCAACATGTTACAGTAATAAACTGGACAGACTGAAGGTCTGTGACGTTGGTCTGTCAACATGTTACAGTAATAAACTGGACAGACTGAAGGTCTGTGACGTTGGTCTGTCAACATGTTAAAGTAATAAACTGGACAGACTGAAGGTCTGTGACGTTGGTCTGTCAACATGTTAAAGTAATAAACTGGACAGACTGAAGGTCTGTGACGTTGGTCTGTCAACATGTTACAGTAATAAACTGGACAGACTGAAGGTCTGTGACATTGTTCTGTCAACATGTTAAAGTAATAAACTGGACTGAAGGTCCATGACGTTGGTCTGTCATCATGTTATAGTAATAAACTGGACAGACTGAAGGTCCATGACGTTGGTCTGTCATCATTTTAAAGTAATAAACTGGACAGACTGAAGGTCCATGACGTTGGTCTGTCAACATGTTACAGTAATAAACTGGACAGACTGAAGGTCCATGACGTTGGTCTGTCATCATTTTAAAGTAATAAACTGGACAGACTGAAGGTCCATGACGTTGGTCTGTCAACATGTTACAGTAATAAACTGGACAGACTGAAGGTCCATGACGTTGGTCTGTCATCATGTTAAAGTAATAAACTGGACAGACTGAAGGTCTGTGACATTGGTCTGTCAACATGTTACAGTAATAAACTGGACAGACTGAAGGTCCATGACGTTGGTCTGTCAACATGTTAAAGTAATAAACTGGACAGACTGAAGGTCTGTGACGTTGGTCTGTCAACATGTTACAGTAATAAACTGGACAGACTGAAGGTCTGTGACGTTGGTCTGTCAACATGTTACAGTAATAAACTGGACAGACTGAAGGTCTGTGATGTTGGTCTGTCAACATGTTATAGTAATAAACTGGACAGACTGAAGGTCTGTGATGTTGGTCTGTCAACATGTTATAGTAATAACTGGACAGACTGAAGGTCCATGACGTTGGTCTGTCAACATGTTATAGTAATAAACTGGACAGACTGAAGGTCTGTGACGTTGGTCTGTCAACATGTTTATAGTAATAAATTGGACGGGCTGAAGGTCCATGATGTTGGTCTGTCAACATGTTATCAGGGGTTCCACTGACTTTTTAGTTTTTGCGTCAAGAAACGCACGCCTCCGCAAAAATTGCGTCAGCACTGAAAAAAATGCGTAACAAAGTAAACTGTACTCACTCCCGTCAAAAACAGCTCTGAATCACGCGCCTTAACACCGCTGAAGTGCAGAGCAGCTCGCTGCAGGAAAGCGTTTTCTGTGCCACTGACACACGAGCCTCCCCGCCCGTACGGTTGAGACGAAACGTTTGAACCTGTGCGGTCCGACCAGTCAGTGTCGAACGGACGGAGTGCTTCACGAAACGTTTGAACCTGTGCGATACGACCTATATGCGAGTTTTAAACCCTTCGAGTTTGATCCCACATGCCGCTTCAAAGGACTGTACAATTCAATACGAAGCTTTTTCTCGAATATTTAGAGTCTTATAATTTTTTGAGTTGACATTCCAAAGCACATCATGGCTTTGGTACGATTCAATCAAATGTTTGGTCTCCGAATCGGACAGTCTGATCGCCTTGCTGGACGACGCCATTTTTCCTTTGTCATGGGTGTTGGCTCAATGCTGAGCGTTGATTGGTTGGAGGATACTAACTGTCCGTTTCGAATAGATCACGGTGTATCTCGAACGGTCGGGTCGAACTGGATGCCGAAGTCCGTTTGAGACGTACGTTTACTATGACAGACGCTCCGTTTGGGATCGGGTTCGACCGGTATGTCCGAAGCGTACGGGCGGGGAGGCTCGTGTGTCAGCCGCTCGCTGTGACCACGGTAAAGTTCCCATCAATGGGCGCACTCTGGCATCCAGAATCACGTGGGATGATCGTGTGTGCGTGGGAAGTCATAACGTATTCCGATTGGAAGATGGCATCATCGCAGACGCGGGAAAGATTCCATTTTATTTCGAGGGGAGAAAGGATGAGGCGTTTTGGAACATTCTTGATCTAGCAAAAAGTCAGCGAGTGCCACAGAGTAAAATGTGCACGCACTATCACTATTGGCGGTGTCAAGCAGTCTGCTGTAGGTCTGTGCCGTGTTTTGCCCCTCTGACATAGGCTTGCGGTTGAGAACAGGGTCCTGGGAAAATTGCGTCGCTAAACGCACGGCCCGCGAAAAAAATGCGTAGGAAGGCAGAAAAACGCAATAATTACGCAAAATTTTGCAATAAATGGAACCCCTGTGTTATAGTAATAAACTGGAAAGACTGAAGGTCCATGACGTTGGTCTGTCAACATGTTATAGTAATAAACTGGATGGGCTGAAGGTCCACGACATTGGTCTGTCAACATGTTATAGTAATAAAACTGGACGGGCTGAAGGTCCATGATGTTGGTCTGTCAACATGTTACAGTAATAAACTGGACAGACTGAAGGTCTGTGACGTTGGTCTGTCAACATGTTATAGTAATAAACTGGACAGACTGAAGGTCTGTGATGTTGGTCTGTCAACATGTTATAGTAATAAACTGGACGGGCTGTAGGTCCATGATGTTGGTCTGTCAACATGTTCTTCAGAGCCCAGGATTGCAGGACATTCGTTTCCATCTTCCTGGAGTGGGGAGGAAACAAATCGCATGCTCAGCAGACTGAGTGGGGAGGAAACAAACATCACACTCAGCAGACTGAGTGAGGAGGAAACAAATCGCACACTCAGCAGACTGACCTTTCAGGTTGAGGTTGTCCGGGTACCTGACGATGGGCGTGCCTGGCGGGACTAAATCATCGGAGTCTGCATTCAGTTCACCATCTGAAACACCACCAGCTATGAAGACAACACGTCAAATGGAGAAACATGCGAGCCACCGGCTTCAAAGAGGCATTCATCACGGGAGGCACACATGACTGCTCCACACAGCCACTCAACATACACAACTGCTTAAAAGAGCCACTCAACATCAGACAGAGAATACTGCTTCAAGGAGGCACTCAATACCACAAAGAAGACTGCTTCAAAGAGCTACTCATGAGTAAGAAAGACATCATTAATCTAAACTCCAACACCGGTTACATCTGAAAAAAAAAAAAATCAATCGAGTGAATAACGTTCGCAATAAATGAAAAAAAAAAAGTTAAGATACGCAATACTCAGGCATAAATGTGCAATATATTTTTTATTCCGAGCTTGCTGATTTTCTCCACAAACGTACATGCCTGTGCACCTCCATAACAGACATACATACACACTCATATGTGCGCACACACACACACACGCACGCACACATGCACTCACATGCACACTTACTGCGGTCACCAGTCGACGACTGCCTGCGACGGAGATGGCCTTGGTGCTTGTGCATGCGGCACCAGTAGTTAACATGCGCATAGGAGATGAGCTTGAGGAAGAGGATGGTGACGACGGCCAGGTGAAGGATGAAAACACTGCAAAAAAAAACGACCCCCTGATTCAAAGGTCAAGTTTTTATCCCACTGTCCACACAATGCCACTGTGCAAAACACATCTTACCATTCTTATGCACAGTGTTCCAGTAATGAGAGGCACCACAGCAGAGAACTGACCTCGCCATATGAATGTCTATTTTTCATCACCTCATGGACAATCCACAGTATGGATGGACCAGGATGATGAAGCGTAGAGACTACACCTACAGTACGTGCATCAGGAGTAAATGGTTAGGGCCGACTTCATAGTGACACAGTAAACGGTCATGCCGTAACATTTTAGATATAGTTTGAAAAATTCAGCAGACTTAAAACATACTGACCAAAACATATACTGACTTCCATAAAAAAATGCGAAAGCAAAACAAGCTGAAGGTTAGGGGCGAATTTTATTGGTCACAATTGTACAGAGTGGAAGCGAGAATTCAACGTGATTTGATTCATTACACCGGTAATGTGTGAAAATGTCATCAGCAATATGTCTTTGAGTGGAAAATCCAAGGTCACGTGACAAACCAGCTTGAAGTCCTAATACCGTGTGTGGCCACCATTTGCATGGACAACTGCTTGACACCTGCGGCTCATTGAGTGGACCAGGTGGTTGATGCGTCCCTCGGCACACCAGCCCACACATGGACGATGGCCTGGTGAAGTTGAGCCGCTGTTGCTGGTCGTGGACGCAGGAGGTCCAACCGTCTGCCAAGTTCATCCCAAAAATGTTCTATTGGGTTTAAATCAGGACTGAGGGCTGGCCAGGGCAGCACATTGACGTTGTTATGCTGAAGAAATTGCTGGGTGGCCCTGGCTGTGTGTGGTCTTGCATTGTCCTGTTGGAATGTCCAGTTTGGGTGTTGCGCAAAAAAAGGAACGACATGGGGTCCGAGCACCTGGTGGATGTAGCGCTGTGCATTGACACCCTGTCCGCAACCAGGACAGGGCTGCCTACCCCCTTCCGCCACTTTCAGGGACATACATTTTCAAAACCAGGGACACAGATAAGATAAGATAATGTTGCTTATAGCCCAGCCGACCGCAAAGGGCCATATCAGGGCTGTCACCACGTTAAAATCAACTCACCAGTCATTTAAAAAAAAAAAAAAAAAAAAAAACAACTTTCACACATCTTGTTAAATGACATCGTACAAACGCACCAGAAACTTTGTTAAAAATCTTTCTGCCGTAAAATCTTAAATCAGATAAAAATGTTAATCTCTCTCAAAAACTCAAGGATCACGTCAGGCGGGACATCCCTGAACAGGATCTTCATGGACTCCGCCGTAAAATGTTTGTGTCTCACATCGTGCAAGTCCCAACACTCCAAAAGAACATGTTTCATTGTGAGTGGCGCATGACATGGAATGCACCACGGAGCTTCTTCACTCTTTAAAGGTAAGCATGGGTAAAATACGAATGGCCGGTGTGCAGCCGGCACAGAACCGTTTCCTCTTTACGACCTGCCAGAGGTCTCTCACATAATCGTTAATTTTGGGTTTCACGTCTGAGCAGGGATATAAATGTTGGACAGTTTCTCTCTTGTGGCGTTCTTGGCTAAACGATCAACCATTTCGTTCCCGCCGATGCCAACATGACCAGGAACCCAAGCAAGAGTAATGTTGTAACCGTCCGCCTTCAAGTTGCTAAAAAGTTAAAAAAAAAGTAAAAGTTCTGGATGCTGAAGGTTGCGGCCAGCTATAGCCTCCAAAGCTGACAGCGAATCCGACAGAACCAGAAAGTCCCTCTTCGAATTTTTGGGAAATATTTCTTAAAACCCCAAAACCCAAAGGGGCAGTAAGTTAAAGCAGAATATACAAAAGAAATAATAAATTTAAATTTTTCCCAACAGTATCTGAGAAGGAGCCCCAGGGCAGAAAGGCTGAAAAGGGCCCCACCCCCTTTTCAGATTTGGGAATGGGGTAGTGAAAACTTTTTGATAGGTTTGGGAAATTTTGGGAACAAAAACCACATAAAAACCCTTTTTCCCCCCGGGAGAGCGGGTGGGACCCCTTTGCGAAAAGCGCAAATCGAAATGAATTTTGGCGTGAAGACGGTCCACGGGGGTTTGAGGGGGAAAAAACTTAAAAAAATCCGACAAAAACCCCTGGGTCTGGGACCTCTTTCCGAAAGTGGGGGCTCATACAAGACCAAACGGCGGAAAACTTTTGGGTTGTTTTCAAACTTACTTTGGAAGGAAGGACGGGGGCCACAGTCATGGGAAAGGAAATTCTGGGGTTTTAAAAACATTAAAATTAAAAAATTCAAAGCCATTTCAGCCCGGTGGAAAATGAAGGTTCACCCCCTCTGCTTTACAGGCTGTCCCACAGGGGGTGGGGGGAAACGCCCCAAGACAAGACGAAGCCCTTGTTTGGTGGATAGGGTCCAAGAGTTTGGGTAAGGGGGGCTTGCAAGCCGAAACGGCCAACCGAAGTCCATTTTTGGAACGACCAAGTTTTCTGTGGGGGATGCGGGCAAATTTTTTCCTTATAAGCCCCCCAGTGGGTTTTGGGGTTACAAACCCCGCGGGAATATTCAGAGCTTTCTGGCAAAAATTTTTTGATTTTTGATGTGGGGGAAAAATGATTTTTTTGGCAAAAATAACTCCCGGGAATTTGGTTCTTTTACAACTGGAATGGTGGATTTGGGCAAAGACAAATTTCGGGTATCAAAGAATCGACAAAAAATTGTGGAAAGAATTGACCGAGTTTTGGTTTCGGAGAAGGGAAACCCTTTTCCTCGGGCCCCCTGTTGGATTCTGTTTTAAGCAAAGTGGAGTCCGCTGGACACTGTGGGAAGAAGCTCCAAATTTCAAAACGCAAAGTCTTTAACAAAACGGGGGACTCGGGGCCCAGGTTTTACCGAAAGGACAAAATTAATTTTAATGCTGAAAAAAAAAGGGGGGAGAAAGGGATCTCCCCTGAGGAACACCCAAAATCCTCCCTTTGGGTGTCCCGGGTGTGGGGCCAACACGCACCGGGGAAGTCATCGGGTAAAAAATTTTTTAATGAACCCGGGCAGGGGACCCCGAAAACCAATCTGTGCAGGGGCCCTGAGGGCTCCTGTTTTCCAGTGGTGTCGTAAGCCCTTTTGGGGGCGAAAAAAATAGCGCCCCCATGGCTTTTAAAAAAGGCTTGCGGTTGGTGGGTTTCCAAGGATTTGATGGGGCAAAAAGTCGAGTGGTACTTTCCCGGAAAACCCCACTGTTCATGGCCCCAAAAAACCCTCCCCGGGTTTTCCCCTTCCACATCCAAGGGGGTTGACCCTCTTTTCCATCGTTTCCCGAGGCAGCTGGGCCCGAGGGAATTGGGGGATAGTTTTGGGAAGGGTTGGTAAGGTCCTTTCCAGGTTTTGGGAAAGGGGAAAGATCGGGCTTTCCGCCAAAAAGGGGGAAAGGGCCCCGTGGGCCAGATAGGGTTTTTACCCTTGGGGAAGAGTCTGGAGACAGCTTTCTGGGGAAAAGTTTAAAAACCTGATAGTGAAAGGGCATCCAACCAGGGCCAATCAGTGCGGTTTGTAAAGGATTTAGTTTTCAAAGATTGGAAAAAAAGGGAAAATTATAGGTTTCAAATTTTTCGATGTAAATTGTAGAAGATTTCTCTTAAAAAACTTTGGTTTTTTAAAAAAACTGCAGATTTATTGAAGAGGGGTTCTGTTGGTGGGGGAGGGCCCAAAAGAATTGGGAACAGCTTTTTGTCAGTGAAACAGGCCAGCAAAATTTCAAGGGTGGGTTTGGGGGGGTTGGGTGTTCTTCCCTTTTATTTTTCTTAAAGATGTTCCCGCTTTTTTTGGAAGTTTAGAATTTCAGTCTGGAGCAGAAGTTTCCCCCAGGGCCCACCCTTTATGATTTTGAAAGTTGTCCGATTTAGCACGGAGTTTTCTGGGGCCTTTGCGTTGGGAAACCCCAAGGTGTTGGGATAAACCCACGCTAGCCCGTTTCGAACTTTTTTTAATTTTTTGCATCGAATTGAAACCGGGGGTTTTTGGATTTTGGGGTTTTCGGAAAACACTGGAAAAAAAAAGGGGTTTTTCACACTTGAACACTGTTTGTCAGGATTTTTTGGGTGGGGGCTGGACTTGAAAAAAATCAGTGTCCCGGGAAATTTTTTTGAAATTTGGTTGAAAAAAGATCCCATTTTCTTTCTTTTAATTTAGATGTTTAAAAGACAAAAGGGGGTTTCAGTTAAATGGGCTGTAAAAAACAGGGAAATGGTCCCCTTGTGCGAACGCATGGACCCGAACCCCTCATAGTCCCCGGACCAGCGAGGGGGCACAAACCCAAAAAATCTAAGCACGAAAGGAACCGGGGAAGATTGGAGATAAGTTGAGATTTCCTCGTTTTAGACAACACAAATCCCAAAACTGAAAGGGCATCCTAATTTCAAACCCTGGATGACGTATGGCACTACCCCAAAGAGGATTTGACTTTAAAATCACCCCCAAAACAAAAAAGGTGAGGGAAATTTTTTCTATCAACTGAAAGGGCCCGCACAAACCGGGGCAGAAGGTGAGAGAAAAAAGGGAAAAAGTTTTTCACAGTCTTGTGGGAAAAGTTACTCTCGCAGTACAGCCTGAAGGGGGGGTGACGAAAGCAGGGTATTTCAAAAAAATTTTGTGTAAGGGGAACAACACCGCCCCACCGTCCCAACGTGGGTGGGTTTTGCAGGTTTCGAAAAAATATTAAAGCCGGAAAAGGGAAAGGGTTTTGGCTTTGAATTTGAGTTTTTGAAGACCACGGGCGGGAAATTTTTTGAAAAACCCGACAAGAAGCTGCAGCTCCGGAAAATTGGGAAATTTTGACCCACGGGTATTCCCAAAAGGAAAATTTACTTTCCATGGTGCAAGGCGAAAAAGGAGAGAAAAGGGGCCCCTCTCCTCTTTTAAAGTCGCAAACTAAAAGGGGCAAATTTTTTTAGTTTGTTTCACTGGACTGTGGGGGCCCTTTGGGGGGGGTCTGGGAGACTTGCCCCCAAAGGGGACAAAGGCCTGGAGTTTGGGATGGTGGGGGTTTATTTTTGGGAAAATGGTGGGGTTTTCCCCATCTCCACCCTCCCCACGGGTTTAACCCCTGCCCCCAGGGCACTGGACAGAGGGGGTTCCCGGGTTTCGGGGGGCTGGTTTTTTTTAAACTGCCCCGCAGCAGATGTTTTGGGCGCGGGAGTCCGAGGGGTGGCAGTTTTTTTGCCTCCACCAAGGGGGCATTTTACTGTGGGGGGGAGGTGGTGGACTGCTTCCACCCGCGTGAAATTTTCCCTTTCAGTGCTTTGAAAAGATAAAATTATCAGTTGGCAGCAGACTGACCCCGGGGGAAATTTTCTTTACGGCCGAAGCTTGAAGATGCTTTTGGCCCCCCTTTACGCCCAAAAACCTGCTTGCGGGGTTCAAAAAAAGGAGATCTTTTTTTCTGTCTTAACTCTTTGGGAAATTTAGATTTGAATCCACAAGGGCAATTTCCCTGAAAAGGAGGGATGGTCGCCCCCCGCAGTTTGCACAATGTGCCGGGTCTTTACACGGCCCACAAAGGGGTTTCCCTTTCAGCAAATACCCCACACCTCCTGCCCAGAACAGCGGTCCCCTGACTTGGGCCCAAACCCCTGGGATCTGAAAAAAATTAAAAGGGGGCGGCAATACACTGAAAAATGAAATTTAAAGGGAACCCACTTTTTATGACCGGGGGCAGCACCGGGTTGCCGAAGTCAGAAAGAGGGGGTTTTGGGGTCCACCCCTTCTGCCCTTTTTTTTAACCGTCACCCTGGCCCCCTCCTCAAACCTTGGGGGGCCCCGTTCCCTCTTGATTTCGGGCCCTTTAGACCCCTGAAGATTCTGCAGGAAACACACCTTTTTACGAAATTTTAAATGTTTAAGGAGTCAACCCCGATTCCCCGTCCACTACTTTGTTGTTTTTCAACAGTTTTTAGTTGCTTTTTTGATTTGGAAAAAGAATTAGAAATGAGCCCTTTTCCCAACCCTTTTTAATGAATGGGGGGTCACCTGCCGACCTTGAAAGCCCTTTGGATGGGAAAAGGGGGTCAGAGATTAAAGGGGGTCTTTTTTTTCTCCCTCCTTTCCCCTCACGAGCCCGGAAGCCCGAAAACCCGCTTCTTTACCCATATCAGAAAACGGGTGTCTGTTTGAAAGTCCTCTGAAAAAGGGGTTTCTGCCCTTTCCCCTTTCCCTTTTTGGGGGGGGGTTTTTTTAAAAAAACCCTGTTATTTTATTTTAAATTTTTCCCTCCCTTAACCCCCCCACCCTTTGGGGTCCCAATAAGGGGCCAAGGGGGGGGGCCCAAAAATTTCCGGGCTTGACCCCCTTTCCCGGCTTCAGGGGGAGATAAACAAAAACAAAACCTAACCCAAACCCCATCCCCCCGATCATGCCCCCCCTCCCGGGGAAAAGAGAGTGAGCACTACAGGGGTTTTTCTTGGCCCGCCCGGGGAAAAAGCTGTTTGACCAAACCCCCCAAAAAGGGGGGCCCATTTTGTAAAACCCGGGGCCAAAGGGGTACTCCCCGTCTAGGGATCCCCAGCCAAAGTGAAGTGTTGAGAGCGCTGGCCCCCTCAATCACCAGGATCTCTTTCCCCCTCCCACACAAAGGGGCCCCCGACGGGAAACGCGGGGGGGGCTTTTTTGGGGCCACAGAGGGAAAAGGGGGTTTTGGAAAAAAAAACTTGAAGGGGAAAGAAAAAAGAAAAAAAAACCCTTTAAGAAAGGCAGAAGACAGAATAGGGGAAAAAAGGGGGTTTTATTTTTTGGGGCCCTCACTCCTTAAACCCTTTTCTGAAAGGGAGACCCTACCAGGGGATCAATTTCCCACCCGTAATGGGTTGGGCCCGTCAGCAAATTTTGGCCCATACCCGGGCCAGCGTGTTCACAAAATAACCCTCTATGAGTTTTTTATGCCCCCCTCACAAAGCCTAAAAGTCACAGGACCCCGCAAGCCCCCCGACCACGGCAAGGTTTCAACCCCCGGAGGCAGGACACAGACATGATTTCCAGGGACACATGCAGCGGTAGCACATATCACAACCACATCAACATTAAAGTGAAAGCTTACCTTTATTTACACTATGTACAACTTCTACCATGGCTTTTGGTTATTCAGGTCCTGCACTGCAGGCTGAAGAGAACGGTAATAGGCACTCTTCAAATCCTGCAGCTGTATAGTGTCTCCCATATGTCTGGATCAACAGTCCACACAATCAGTGGAAAAAGTTTCTGTCCTCCTTTGTCATTGCTTCCATCTGTTTGAAATTGTGAAAGGCTGTTTTTTTCATTCTATCCCCAGAGTAAGGGTAACTTGGGCAGCATTTTCTTTCAAATCGCCGTCCTTTGCTTCTAGCGCACTGAAATTTCTTTGCGATGTCCGAGTCAGGAAACATCAATTTATTTTAACTCCTTTGTTTAATCCAACGCGCCATCGCAAATTCAGTTCAGCTGCAAGGTCAACCATCAACATTCAGCTCTAATGACGTCAAAAGTTTCCTGACTGGTTGACGTCTGAGCACGTTGAAAGAATCCCCTAATGTTGCAAGATTTCTCGCTCTCACGGATTTTTGTTTCTTCTTGTGCTTCTCAGTAGCGACGTGACGGGTTATTTCGTCCCTACCTCCAGATCCGATGGAAAAACTCCACACGCACAAATTTCACACGACGCGTATGTCTCATCTTGCCACGCTTGATGAACGGCCAGGTTTCCGTATATTTCGACAGGAACGTCTGCTGACGTTTCTTCTTCTTGACAGTAGCCCCATTGTCGAGATCGCCATCGGCATTTTTTCTTTTTCCCCCGTTTCGAGTCCATTTTTCTCGCTTTCAAAACTCGGGAAGACGGTGTATGCGCAGCGCACTGATCAGTTCGGCAATGTTTCGGGTCTTTTTGACAGATTTGGTCGGATGGCCACGACCAAAGTGGGTCAGTCGGTGATCGGCTAACGAACTCGACTTCGTTTTTTTTTTTTTTTTTTTTTCTCCCGGATTTTTTTTTTCGCGGGACATCGAATAAAAAAGTGGATTCCAGGGACAGGCTGCATGATTTTATTATTTCGGGGGACAAATACGGATACTCCGGGACGGTAGGCAGGTCTGCCAGGACCAATGCTCTGAAAGATGACTGGTCCTATGGCGTGGTATAATGCCAATTGCACCCCATATCATAACGTTCGGGCCTCCCCAGGGGTTCCGCTCTACCACAAAAGGAGTCAGCATAGCGTTCACCAGTAGACGCCATATTCTGACACGACCCGTCAGCCATGTCAATACAAAAACGGCTCTCATCTGAGAACAGCATGCGTCCCCACTGCTGCCTGCGCCAGTTGATTTGGGCTTGTGCCCACTGCAGCCTGTCCTGCTGGTGTCTTGGTGTCAGTACCGGACCTCTGTGAGGACGCCTACATGCCAGCCCGTTCTCCTGAAGACGCCGCTGCACAGTGTTGAGGGTGATTCGTTGCTGGAGATTCCCAGGCACCTGTCGAGCAGTGTTAGCGGCTGTTTGCCGCCTGTCCCGCAGATGGGTTCGAACAAAATGGCGATCCTCTCTTGGTGTGGTGACCCGAGGACGACCTGGCCGGGGACGATCATCAGTGTACCAGTGACTCGCATGCGGTGCTGCAGACGATAGATGGTTGAGATGTGGACGTAAAGATGTTGGCGACCTGCCTGGCATCCACACCAGCCTCCAGATGGCCTAGGGCAACGATTGCGTTCCTCTGCTCGTAGTCTTGGCATCTCTGTAGCGCTCAGACGGCAAGTCGTTATCTGAACCTTTTAGCGCGGCTTTAAAAAGGCTGCATGCCTGCGTACTTGTCGCTGGTTAACTTTGCTCTGCATGGTGTGCACGTGCCTCACATGCAGCAACCAGTTTGCCATTTTTGTTGACCCTCCAATGCCGGAAATGATGTGTTGCTCACACAATTTTTTCACTGCACGCGAGTCTTGGACCCAAACAACTTGCCACAATGGTTCAATATTGTATATTCACCCCTTTTCACCCCGAAAAATAGCCTTTCAATTTTTCGCGTTTTTTTATGGAAGTCAGTAAATTTAAAAAAAACATCATGCTCACTTCTGAAACCTTCAGACTTTTCTTAAGTACCACTTGGAGACTGTCATTCAATTATACAGGGGGGGAAAAAAAGTGTGAAATGTTGGCATGTCTTCCTTAAAATGCTCCCACCGTCTATCAGAAAATGCACCAACTGGGAAAAATAAGACGGCTTTTCTGTCGGAATATCACTCCCTTCATTTTTTACATTCATCTCTCTCAAACTCAATCACTTCTGGAAGTGACAATGGCCTTTATTCTGCCATCTTGTTCATTCCCTTCATTTTTTACAATCATCTCTCTCAAACTATCACTTCTGAAAGTGACAATGGCCTTTATTCTGCCATGTTGTTTGTGGAGTGAGCGATCCGACTGGTGTTGGCACACCGGACTTTCTGCCATGTTGTTTGTAGAGTGAGCGATCTCTGACTGGTGTTGGCACACCAAACTTTCTGCCATGTTGTTTGTGGGGTGAGCGATCTGACTGGTGTTGGCACACTGGACTTTCTGCCATGTTGTTTGTGGGGTGAGCGATCTGACTGGTGTTGGCACGCTGGACTAACTGCAGGAACGTTTCAGCTCTGACTGTGACATGCAGCGCTGTACAGCGGGCACAGGCCCGTGTCCATCAGTACCTGGGTTGGGGTGTTCCCGCAGGACGATGAGGGCAGGGTAGGTCAGCTGGATCACACCGCTGATGCCGGTCACCACCACTCCAAACCACTCCGACACTCGACCCTGCAACACAGCAAAGACAGTTTTCTTCCTTACATCTGAAACGCACTTTCCGACAGAAAAAAAAAAAAAAAAAAGCGCCTTCAAAATGATATCCTTGACACACCAGTAATCTGAAATAACACAGCTTAAAACAAACAAAAACCAAACGAGCAAAAAATATAAAAAAAATTAAAAAAATAAAAATCTTGCCCAGCTTCTCTTATTCTTTTTTTTTCCATTTCTACTGTCCCAGTCTCCTTTTTTTGTGTCTGTGATCATGACCTTTATCACAGACCTAAATGAGGACACTTGAACTGAAGTTAAACGAAAAGCAAAGTATGTAACTCTTTTTTTAATATCTCTCTCTCTCTCTCTCTCTCTCTCTCTCTCTCTCACTCACACATACCCACACACTAAGTGAAAATGTTTACACAAATGAGTGGCTGAGCACATTATCATTCCTCAAGTTTTATTTCTCCACTTCTACCACTGAGATCCAGGACCAGACAAACTGTTCGTGCTCTGCTTCACCTTCAGAACTCCTCAACACCTCAATAAGATTCAATGGAACTCAATGTGAACTATGGTTTTTCTCCATGGCTCAAGAAGATATACATTCATGCGCTGGATATGGGTGTATGTATGTCCCTATATCTGCCTGTCCACTGGAGCAAAATTGGTCGTTATGCTCAGGCAGCCAGGTACGTCTCTACACAACCTGACACCAATAGGGCTCTAATGACACAATGCTGTGTATTTTATGCAATGGAGCTCAAATTCACACACTGACAGGGCTCTAATGACACAACGCTGTGTACTTCATGCAATGGAACTCAAATTCACTCCTTTCATTATCAACATATCCTTGGTATTCACTTTGTAGAACACTATTGTGTAGCTGATCACCATTTCAAGGTCAGTGAAGTGTTTTACGTTCACAAAACTAAAAGTGAGCTTCAAAGCTGGAAGCTTGATCTGTGATTGGTGAGGGTGCTTGGATACATCGTGAAATGAGCGAACGGACCAGTTACATGAACGCTGTCACAATACTTAACACTGCACAGAACCAAGTTTGCTGGGTTTTGGCATGCAGCACCCAATCAGCTTCAATGAGATGACCCTGTGCAGTCAGCTACATGTCTGCCTGCTTCCTTAGATGAGCTCACCTTCCCATGCTACATTAAAGTGGTTCATTGCACAGACACAGAGAACAATGCTTCCACGAACAATCTGTAGTTCAGTAACAAACCTATACCGCTTGTCTTTCCTTCCTTTTTTTTTTTTTTTTTTTTTTGCTGTCCCAACCTCTGCGCCACCTCAGAGGCAGTGCACCCATGCCGCTCATTCCGACACCCCGTCCAGCCACAGCCCGGTCGGCCCCGCCGCAGCCCCGGCACCGGCAATCCACAGGGAGCAGTCAATGTCAAGTGGCAACCCACCGGAGGAGACACTGCACTGCCGTCGAGTCACTTCGGTGGTGTTCAGTGGCGCCTGTTCTGATCTAACATACGCAGGACACCACCTACTAAGCCCCCTACTGACGACAATAATTGCTTAGTCGCGGAGCCGGCGTGAGTGAGCTCTCCCTCCGGAGGGCGCCACCACGTCCGTCCAACGACAGCCTCCATGGACTCACCGATACCGGTGACCCCGACGGAACCAAACCAAGGCCACAGACGTGGAGAGGACATCGAAACTGAGGTCACCATGAGAGCAGGGCATGAAGGGCAACAGAATTTGAGACATTTTTTTTTTTAATGCTGATCAATGAGAATGAGGATGATTAAGATGATGCTACGGATTTCCATTTTGGTCTGAGACTACATGACAGGGCTGTACTCTACGCTTCCTTTCATAATATATCCCGGCGTCAACCAGGCCCGAGAGATACAGGCACCTGCAGTGTTGGTCAAGAAATTTGAGCAACACTCTCAGAAACGCATCCCTTAAGTGGATGAAACTCGACTGTGTGGTCCCAGTCTTCCCAACTGAGTCCGCAGCAAACTCAACTCTGGGTAGGAGCCGGTCGGGGCAGAAAAACCCACATGACTCTGATGGGATTCGAACCCACGACCTCCCAGCCGGGAGTCCGCGACGCTAACCACTTCGCCACGGCGGCTGGTTCTTTCCTTCCTTTATACATAAGAAAATAAGATTTCCTTTAAATGGTGATCAAATACGCAATACAGTGTTCTACAAGGTGAATATCATGCATATGTTGATAAAGAAAGGAGTGCTTTAAAGGGTTGTATGAACGAGTTTTTTTTTTCTTCTTTTTTTTTTCATAATGACCCCTGAGTTGGCTTCAATGCGGTGACAGCCCTGATATGGCCCTTTGTGTTTGGCTGGGCTATGAGCAACATTACCTTACCTTACCTGGTTCAAAGTCTTCAAAACTTTTAATCTGCAATAAACAAAGCTTTCACTGCAAGCTTGTCAAATTTGAAAGTGTAACTTGCATAGTTTTGGCATAACACCAGTTTGAGGACATGAGGTTCAAGGTGCTGCTCAACCGTGCCTGAGCATTGCATGTACATAGTTGTCTTCCCTTTCTAACTCTCTCCCCCTTCCCCATCTTCTTCCCTCCTTCTCCCTAATCCCCTCTCTGTCTAAAAGTTTATCAGTTCATGGGTTCAACCTTAACCTTGAAATGAATGCCTATTTTTATCTTCATAATTTATCAACTCCTTCAAGGTTACCCTGACACATATATAATCCAACAGGCACAGGAAAAAAGAATAAGATTCTGCTCACTCTATAAACCTTCTGGACTGGAAAGAAGCATGATCTATTATTCTTGTTGTCAGCATTTTTCCCATCAGAACATCCAGGGATGATCATTTGGAATTCTGTGTGGTGTATCACTCACACAAATTTACACAATGATAAAAATGTGCCACCAGAGGAAAAACGGCATAAAGATTTTCTCAAGAGTTCTAGGGCATTTTAGGAGATTTTTTTTCATGTCTTGGGCACTCCATGTGCACACATACCAACGACTGCACACCCAGTTTTACACAGACTGGCCAAGACAAAGTTCAACACAAATCCAGCTGGCCACATACTTATTTAATAATACACGGCTAACCATACACCAACATCCACCTTGTCTCCACCATTCCTCCATACAGCCAATGCTCTGGCCCCAAACTCAAAGGAACAAAATGGACAATCTACTTCTAGTCATGCAACACGTACACATACATGCATTATGCGCATGCACACATACACTTAGTTCAACACATGCTGACCTGCCAAGATGTACCCATTGAAACACACACGCGCGCACATACACACACGCTTCCATGCATGGGTGTACACATATCCTATCATATACCATTCTTTACACAACTCAGACTATTTCTCAGAGTAAAAAATGCGACAGTCTAACTATATTCACACACACACACACAAACAAACACTCTCTCTCTCACATACTCTCTCTCTCTTTTATTCTCTTCTCGTACATGTGTGAACACCTATGCGCGCGCACACACAGACTCATACACATTCTCCACCCATTCTCCATGTGTGCATGCAAACACTGGCACATACATCCAAAAACGACCACACCTCAAAAAAATACAATCACATTTATTTTCTTTTTTTTTTTAAACCGACATTGACCAAATCACATTCCTGTGCCTTTTGGGCGGCCATCAGCTAAACTGACTTCAACGACCACCCGTGGGCAGCAGAAGGTCAAGGTTAAGAGCAGCCGCGGGGTCAATGTCGTGTGAATCGATGTCAAAGGTCACCGTGTCACGATAAAACCACGGTAAACACAATGATGGCCTTTACTGACTGGGCAAACCATCCCGCCTCTCGAGAAGACCTAAGGGGGCTCTTATCCCGCGACTTCTGGAGTGTCAGCTTCTATTTGTTATTGCCTTCAGCCAGGAACCCGTTTCTACATAACGGTCTGCTTCAGCGACCTACTTTCACTGGAGTGGGAGAACTGAACGGAGCAGAAACTGGGACAAGTGGCAGCACAGACGACACCTGTGCACCACATGAGAGCCGCAGCAGTGACACCCTGTCCACATCACGCTCATCACCCCAGTAGGCCAAGCCAGTGCTGACTGAACAACAAGCACGAACCAGTCGTCAGAATGTTTGACGTGCGGAGATAATCACATGTGGAAAAAAACACAAAAAACATGGTGTGTGTGTGTTGTGTGTGTGTGTGTGTGTGTGTGTGTGTGTGTGTGTGTGTGCGATAGTGAGAGAAAGAGAAAGAGACAGACAGACAGACAGACAGAGAGAGAGAGAGAGAGAGAGAGATTCGGATTCGGATAATTTTATTCAAGCATAGGCCATTGCCCCTCTTGAAGGGGTACACTTTTCAATTCTTGAACATTGCAACATTTCCTTAGTATCTATACACACACAGTCATAAATGCATATTATGTATTTTAAGATCTTAAGATATAGCAGCAGATCGTATTTTAAATGCTTTATATAGGAATACTGATAATTTTCTGACAATGTGTTCATTCTTAGATGCCAACAGTAAACTCAATCGAAACTGGCTTGGATACTTATAGAATTTCAAAGGTATGTACTGTTTTCGTAAATTAGTTAATGCAGGACAGCATAAAAGAATGTGAACTTCATCTTCCTTGGCATTTCTACACAATGGACAAAATCAAATCTTTTTCTGTATGTAATCTAAACGATAGTGGTGACACGCAATTTTAGACACGCCAAGCCCTAAACCTTGTCAATACAAATTTTAAATGCCTGTCTACATTCAACTTCAAATAGATTTTATCATCATTTACAGAACAAAATGTTCTATACACTTGAAACCGTTCACTGTTATTCACATGTAAATCCCATTCTTGCCACCTACACGATATCAATCTGTCTTTAAATGATACAAAAATTGACGTATTTCTTCAACACCTTGGTTCTCCCATACATAACCAAAACCATACGCATATTTAATTTGCATCTAACATTTTGAGACCCAATTCCTTTTATTCCGTGCATCTAAATCAAATAACATTCTGTAGGCTTTCCGTGTAATCTACTCTCTTCTAGTCGTGTTAATTTTAACCAGTATCTCATACACTGCACAATTGAATTGATATATATATAGATACCTGTTCGTCTCCCCATAGATGAGGTCATTTGGTGTTCTCATTTCCACTCCTAAAAACCTTTTAAGTGCGAACATGTGCAATTTTTCAGGATAAAGAGCTGCATTTTCAAGACCCCATATCTCTGCACCATATTGAACAATCGGTTGAATTTGAGCATCAAATAACTTCAGATAAAGATCAAGAGAATATTCTTCAATTTGTACAAATTTTGCAAAACACATAATAAAGCCCTTTTTGCTCTGCTCACAAGATCCCCGGCATGCTGCAGTAAAACTCAGCCTAGTAGAAAAATAGATTTCCAAGTATTTTGTATATATTCACCACAGGTATTAGGATCCCATTATAAGTCACCTTTCTCTGTCGGCCAAATATCCACCTTTTCTAAACACCACTATATTGCTTTTGGTCATGTTTATATTCAAATGAAGTTCTGAGGCTGCGCGGTGTAGACTATTAAACTGCATCTGTAATCCAACAACGGTTTCAGACAACAAAAACACATCATCTGCCAATAACAAAATGAATAATTCAGAAAAATCATATGTGAACCTTGCACCATGTCTCCCACATCTGATTACTTCAAATGCCAGTTCATTAATGAATAGTGAAAACAATACAGGACTGGTAACATCACACCTCGTTTCACTCCCCGTGTACAGTTGATGTAATCTGTTAATTTATCTCCAGATCGAATTCTACTTTTAACGTTTATGTACATGCTATTAATACACCGAAAAAGTTTACCTTTTATTCCATTTTTAAAAGAATAGGCCACAGTAAATTTCTTTCTATAGAGTCAAAAGCATTTCTCAAAATCAATGAAAGCTACATAAAGTTTACGATTCATACAAAATTGTTTTTGTAAATTTAAAGGCTACCAGCGTGAAACATATGATCGATAGTGGAATAACCTTTTTTAAATCCTGCTTGATGCTCACCTGTAAGGTTTTGCTCTTCTATCCATTCCTGTAGACGGTTGTTTATTATAGTGCTATAAATCTTGCTACTTGTATCACATAGAGAGAGAGGGAAGAGAGGGGAGGAGAGAGAGAGAGAGAGGGGGAGAGGAGAGAGAGAGAGAGAGAGAGAGAGAGAGAGAGCGTATATGTGCCATATGACTGTGTGTATGAATGCTCGAGTCTGCGAGAGTGCTTGTATGTGTGAGCGAGTGTTGTGTGTGTGTGTGTGTGTGTGTGTGTGTGTGGTGTGTGTGTTTGTGTGTGTGTGTGTGTGCATGCAGTGGGCAGGCGTACGCGCGCGCATGTGTGTATGTATGTATGTATGTATATATATATATGTGTGTGTGTTGTGTGTGTGTGTGTGTGTGTGTGTGTGTGTGAGCGAGCGACAGAGAGAGAGAGGTCACCTTTGGACAAAGAAGTGTCAATTGAACAACAAACATAAACCAGTTTTGAGGCTGTGTAACGTGCCAAGATATACACAAGAGAGAGAGAGAGAGAGAGAGTAGATCGGTTGGGATCCGGATGGAGGCGAGAAAGTGTTGGGGGGGGGGGGGGGGGAGGGGGGTATAGGTAGGGTGGAGGGGGTGCGTGTCAGCTCTTAAGACCACAGAAAATAAACATGCTAAACGCTAAGGGTGAGTCGGCAAGCAAGCGGAGTGCGTTTGCCTGTGTGCGTGTTGTTTGCTTGAAAGAGGATCGGGTGTGGGGTGGGGGTGGGGGTGTGTGTGTGGAAAGACCAGTGTGTGCGTGGAGGGGAAGGGATGGCAGGGGGTGGGGTGTTGTGTGGTGTGTGGAAAAGACCAGTGTGTGCGTGGAGGTGAAGGGGATGGCAGGGGGTGGGGGTGTGTGTGTGTGGAAAAGACCAGTGTGTGCGTGGAGGGGAAGGGGATGTGAGGGTGTGTGTGTGTGTGTGTGTGGAAAAGACCAGTGTGTGCGTGGAGGGGAAGGGGATGTGAGGGTGGGTGTGTGTGTGTGTAAAAACCAGTGTGTGCGTGAGGGAAGGGAGTGAGGGGTGTGGGGTGGTGTGGGAAAGACGTGTGCGGAGGGGAAGGGATGTGAGGGGTGGGTGTGTGTGTGTGTGGAAAAGACCATGTGTGCGTGGAGGGAAGGGGATGTGAGGGGTTGTGTGTGGTGTGTGTGTGTGGAAAAGACCAGTGTGTGCGTGGAGGGGAAGGGGATGGCAGGGTGTGTGTGTGTGTGTGTGTGGAAAAGACCAGTGTGTGCGTGGAGGGGAAGGGGATGGCAGGGGTGTGTGTGTGTGTGGAAAAGACCAGTGTGTGCGTGGAGGGGAAGGGGATGGCAGGGGTGTGTGTGTGTGTGTGGAAAAGACCAGTGTGTGCGTGGAGGGGAAGGGGATTGGCAGGGGTGTGTGTGTGTGGAAAAGACCAGTGTGTGCGTGGAGGGGAAGGGGATGTGAGGGGTGTGTGTGTGTGTGTGTGTGGAAAAGACCAGGTGTGCGTGGAGGGGAAGGGGATGTGAGGGGTGTGTGTGTGTGTGTGTGGAAAAGACCAGTGTGTGCGTGGAGGGGAAGGGGATGTGAGGGGTGTGTGTGTGTGTGTGTGGAAAAGACCCAGTGTGTGCGTGGGGGAAGGGGATGTGAGGGGGTGTGTGTGTGTGTGTGTGGAAAGACCAGTGTGTGCGTGGAGGGAAGGGGATGTGAGGGGTGGGTGTGTGTGTGTGTGGAAAAGACCAGTGTGTGCATGGAGGGGAAGGGGATGGCAGGGGGGTGTGTGTGTGTGTGTGTGGAAAAGACCAGTGTGTGCGTGGAGGGGAAGGGATGTGAGGGGTGGGTGTGTGATGTGTGTGGAAAAGACCAGTGTGTGCGTGGAGGGGAAGGGATGGCAGGGGTGTGAGTGTGTGTGTGTGTGTGGAAAAGACCAGTGTGTGCGTGGAGGGGAAGGGGATGTGAGGGGTGTGTGTGTGTGTGTTGGAAAAGACCAGTGTGTGTGCGTGGAGGGAAGGGGATGTGAGGGGTGTGTGTGTGTGTGTGTGTGGAAAAGACCAGTGTGTGCGTGGAGGGGAAGGGATGGCAGGGTGTGTGTGTGTGTGTGTGTGGAAAAAGACCAGTGTGTGCGTGGAGGGGAAGGGGATGTGAGTGGGTGGGTGTGTGTGTGTGTGGAAAAGACCAGTGTGTGCGTGGAGGGAAGGGATGGCAGGGTGTGTGTGTGTGGAAAAGACCAGTGTGTGCGTGGAGGTGGAAGGGGATGGCAGGGGTGTGTGTGTGTGTGGTGTGGAAAAGACCAGTGTGTGCGTGGAGGGGAAGGGGATGTGAGGGGTGGGTGTGTGTGTGTGTGAAAAGACCAGTGTGTGCGTGGAGGGAAGGAGATGTCAGGGGTGGGGGTGGAAAAGACCAGTGTGTGCGTGGTGGTGAAGGGGATGTCAGGGGTGGGTGTGGGTGTGTGTGGAAAGACCAGTGTGTGCGTGGAGGGGAAGGGATGTGAGGGGTGGGTGTGTGTGTGTGTGGAAAAGACCAGTGTGTGCGTGGAGGGGAAGGGGATGGCAGGGGTGTGTGTGGTGGAAAAGACCAGTGTGTGCGTGGAGGGGAAGGGGATGGCAGGGTGTGTGTGTGTGTGTGTGTGGAAAAGACCAGTGTGTGCGTGGAGGGGAAGGGGATGTGAGGGGTGGGTGTGTGTGTGTGTGGAAAAGACCAGTGTGTGCGTGGAGGGGAAGGAGATGTCAGGGGAGTGGGGTTGAAAAGACCAGTGTGCGTGGTGGGGAAGGGGATGTCAGGGGTGGGGCGTGTGGAAAAGACCAGTGTGTGCGTGTGGGGAAGGGGATGTCAGGGGAAGGGTCTGCAAGAGCAGTGCGTGCATACTAGCATGCGTACATGTGTGTGCGCGCGCGCGCGCGTGCGTGCGCGCGTGTGTGTGTGTGCGTGCTTGTGTGTGTCTGTGTTGTGTGTGTGTGTGTTCGTGTGTTGAGTGAACCAGAGTGCGAGTGCGCAGGCGCACGTGCGTGCGTGCAGTGTGTGTATGTACATGCGTGCGTGCGTGCGCACGCAAGCCTGTGTGTGTGTGTGTGTGTGTGTGTGTGTGTGTGTGTGTACATGTCCGTGCGCGCGTGCTGCGTGCATGCATGCAAGCACACATAAGCTAGCTGGGTGGAGGTGTATTCTACGAAAACAGAGAGGGGAGGGCAGGAGGGCGAGGAGAGTGAGAGAAGGGGCAGACCGAAACAGACAGACAGAGATCAGATGTGGCCGCTGCACAAGTCCGCCACGACTTTCCATGTCACAAAACAAACGGGCAGAATCTGCGACAGAGCACGTACTAAGTGCAAGCCTCCACAGCGCAGTACAGCAATGAAGGCCAACCGTCTCACGCCAGAGATAACGACCTGGCAAGAGATGAGACCCCAGGATAAGCCGCCACAATCTCGTCACCAGGTCAGTCCCAGGTCCAGCACAAACAACGGGTCAGCTCATGTCCACTTTCATCTCAACGCCGGCTCCCCTGACCGTCAGGGTAAGACGGGAGTACGTCGTGATGTAACTGTTGTTGAAAGGAAAAGACCGCGCGTGTTACGGAACAGAAGGCCGTAAGATTAGATAGCCGCGTTTCATGACACATGTGTTCTTTCCCCTGCATGCTGTAAGCCTGATCAACAATAGCAGTCGGGTATGTACCGCGCGTGCCACGGAACAGAAGGCCTAAGATTAGATTGGCCGCGTTTCAGGACACGGGGTTCTCTCCCCTGCATGCTGTTAAAAAAAAAAAAAAAAAAAAAAAAAAAAAGCCTGGCCAACAATAGCAGTCCGGTATGTAACCGGTATTATCATCATAAAACATGTCATAAACAAGGAGAAGCAACTTTCGTTACCCATCGAGACACCATGACCTTCCGTGTTTAATGTAACGTCATTCTTTTGTCTTTGTTTTGTTTGTTTGTTGTTTGGTTTTCCTTCTCTTTTTGTTTGGTTTTCCTTCTCTCTTTTTAAGGGGAGAGGCGGCGGAGAGGCTGGTGGTGGGAAAGCGAGGGGATGGATGGGAGAGGAGGGTGGGATGGGGATATGTGATCAACACTCCCACGGACTCTCCCCGCCCCTTATCCCCCCCCCCCCCCCCCCCCCCCCCCCCCCCCCCCCCCACACACACACACACCTTTCTTTAAAACTCGGTTCAGTACGTTACAAAACACGGGCCTGAAGGTGGCGTTTGCCAGTAGTGATCGGGTCATGTTGCACGATGGCTGGGGACACGGATCAGGAGTGACAAACTTCTGGCAAAACAAAGTTAGTGTGGTCCGCCACGCCGCGCCCTGCCAAAGTGACCACCGGTCAGTGGGACGGCCATGTACATACATCCAGTTGACCAGCGCACCAACAACGGCGGCAAGGAGTGACCGAGCCACGCACCTGCCTCGTGCCCAGCCGGCCGTGGGGCCTCTAACCGTGACCCCGCCCTTTCAACTCCGAATCACGGGACCCGACCTCCCAACTCCATGTAACCACTGCGGGTTTCCCGCGTTTCTCTAGTTCATGACTCGGGCCAACGCGATGGGAGTGGCACAACGGAACCAGTCCAAATCCAACTTGACGTGCGCTGAACTGGATTCTACTGTGATTATGACCTGTAGTCGAGAGAGAGAGATATATATAATATCTACTTTTTTTTTTAAACGAGCGACCAGCACTTACATAAAAAAATTATGCTTATCCCCCCCCTCCCTCACCTTTCCATTCCCCCCCCAACTCCCGTCCTCTCTCGACCCCATTTTGCATCCCCCCCCCCCCCCCTCTCCCCCCAGGAGGGCGGCAGCGGGTTTGCTTTTCCTTCCGTGTGTGTGTGTGTGTGTGTGTGTGCACGATACAGAAATAAAACCTGCTCGCTCTCAGACTATTTTCGTGAACGTTCATTTCATCCTTTAGGACAAAGTTTCATTTCATCCTCAAGGACTAAGCTTAAGGACAAACTTTCATTTCATCCTTAAGGACTAACATCAAGGTCAGTGGAACAGTGACAAAAGACGAGTCTACGTGCTGGGAGGGGGGGGGGGGGAGAGATGGCAGAGAGGTGAGGAATAAAGAGGAAGCAACCTTGTCACTTTTTTCTCCACTCTCTCCGTGATACCAGGCCCAACCTACACTCCTCGACTTCTTACATCACCGGATCAGCGGCGGCGGCGGCGGCGGGGGGGTATCCCGCCTTTTCAATGGAGAACCACCCCAGCCGCGCGACCTTCACCGGCTGAGAGGCCTTAACTTTCCCCGGCGTCAGTGGCACTTTCCCCCGGCGAGCGTGGAGCACGTGGTGGAGTTTGGCCCAAACCGCGACCCCCGTTATACAAGCTGTTGAGCAACACTGGGCTCTGGCTTGTTGTGACTGGAGACGCTGCACTGAACGTGGCTGGCGACGAGTGTCTAGTGTCATCACGACTCTTACCATCTGTGACTCACCCCCCCCCCCCCGTGAGCCACGTGATGGCAGAGTGCTCCCTCTGTCGCCCATCTAGGATGTGGGCGGGTGGACCGGCAAGGGGTGGGGGAGGGTTATGATAAAGCCGTGGTGTTTGTGACCTAGACGAGACAACAGAGTGCTCTCCCTTGGTGTATCAGGAAACAAACACTCCCTCTCTGTCTCAGGTTACCGTCATCTTTCGGCCTCTACAGACCAGCTCGCGACACTAAGACAGGGCAGAATGACTGACTGGCGTTAAACCTGCTCACGACACTTCCAAGACAGGGCAGAATGACTGACTGGCGTTAAACCTGCTCACGACACTAAGACTGGGCAGAATGACTGAGTGGCGTTAAACCTGCTCACGACACTTCCAAGACAGGCAGAATGACTGACTGGCGTTAAACCTGCTCACGACACTAAGACAGGGCAGAATGACTGACTGGCGTTAAACCTGCTCACGACACTTCCAAGACAGGGCAGAATGACTGACTGGCGTTAAACCTGCTCACGACACTAAGACCGGGCAGAATGACTGACTGGCGTTAAACCTGCTCACGACACTTCCAAGACAGGGCAGAATGACTGACTGGCGTTAAACCTGCTCACGACACTTCCAAGACAGGGCAGAATGACTGACTGGAAGATCTGTCATCCACGTACACTTTATGTGTGCAGTGGGCACAGCACAGTAATACAGCCTCAAGTCCTGACCCTAGCCATAAGTACCCAACACGGTTAAAATTAATCATGCAAATACAGCCTCAACTCCTGACCCTAGCCATAAGTACCCAACACGTTAAAATTAATCATGCAAATACAGCTCAACTCCTGACCCTGGCCGTAAGTACCAACACGGTTAAAATTAGTCATGCAAGTGTTATATTTGCCACTTATTAGAGTAAGGATGGGGCGTGCACAAAAGCGCTTGGGGGGTGCAGCCCTTTTGTCTGTTTTTGAAAATTAGTATGAGAATCCAGTCTTCGTGTTTAAGAAAGGGCAGAGGGCCCTTTTTTTGTTCTTGGAAACCATGGGGAAAACATGCTGAAATTGTGCACCCTGTTTTCTCGGGAAAACCTGGGGAAAAAACAAGCGGAAATGTGCGCCTTTTTTTCTTTTGGAAAACCGGGGGCCAAAAACTGCACGGGCAGTCTTTTTCCGTGGGCGGTTTTTGGGCAGAAAAAGACCTGCCCTTTTCCCCTTGCTGGTCACCTTATCTTTTTCCGGGGTGCGAGGGTAAGGTAAAAAGAGGCACCCGAACAAATTTTTTAAGAAAAAAGAAACGTGAAGGGTGTACGGGGTCTTTTTAAATTATCCTATTCAAAAATGTTTTTTTGTGTGAATCGCAGAACCGGGTTTGTTGCACTGGGGAAATTCCCAAATTCTTTTCGGGGTTTTAACAGATAAAAACTTTTGCTTCAAAAAAAAAGGGTGTATCTGGGGATACTCGAAAAAATTTTAAAAATAAGAAATGACAAAAGGTTCAGTGGGGAGGGGAAATTTTTAAAGCAACACACCATGCACGCACCCACACGAAGTAGCCACAAAACGCCCAAAATTCACTTTTACCAAAGGCCCCTTTATGATTGAAAAAAATTTCATTGTCAGTAAACCCATTTTTACTTTTTTAAAGCAAATTAGTCAAAGGGGCCTTTTGATAATCTGCTTCTTTTGTGAGCCTGAGGAAGTTTTCGACTAATCCAAAAAACAAAACCTGAGATAGCGCGAAAGGGTCGTGAATCAGGGTTAAAAACTCAAACTGTTTTTTTAAAAGGGGGTCCCAAAAACCCTGCAATCGGGATTTCTATGAAATTTTAATTAAACAATTGCTCCCAAAAAAATTTTAAAGGCCAGTGAAAAACTTTCACCCCCTATTAAACCAAAAAAACAAAAAAAATTTTTTTCAAAAAATTTTTAAAATTGAAATTTCATCTAGGGGGAACGATAAAAATTGACATCAGAAAGAAACGATTAACAGCTCCCCCAAAAACAACTTAGGGGGCTTTTTTTTTGAACACCTTCTTTTCAAAAAATCAAAACAGCCAAATCAAATGACAATAAATGTCAAAAATCATTTCCCGGCCGCCTTTAGCGCGGTTTAATCAAAAAAACTTTCTTTTGTTTTCACAGGGGTCCCAAGCCCCCTGGGGTCAGTGGGGGACGATGTTCCCTCCTGCTCCCAAGGGAGGGCGAAGAGCGGGCCCCAGTTTTAAATGTGGAGGGTTTTATAAATGAAGCAGGCGCCCCAGGATTTCCCAGGCGTGCTCGATGGGGTTTAAAGGGGTCGGGCGGGGGCCCCACTGGCCAGTTGAGGGGGTTTTTGACTGCTGCCCCTCCAAGAAGTTTTTACACCTGGCACGGGGGGGAGGGGCGTTGTCGTCATGGGGTTGGCGTGGGGCCCCAGGGGGGCAGAGCGGGGATGACCAGGGCAAAATGAATGTTGCCCCTATACACCAACCCAGTTGGGTTTGCCTTCAATTGGGGAAAGGGGGGCTCTAAATTTCCCTTTCCCTTTTTGCCCCCCCAAAAACCTTGGGATAGTCCCCCCGCCAAAACCCGGCCCCGTTCAATTACTTTTACTTTGGGCTTCTGGGTTTGTTTTCCCCCCTTTCCGCCCCGGGAACATATGCGCCTTTCAGGGGGAAGACCCCGGAAAAAACGCCATTTGTTAGAAAACATCACCGGGCCCCATGCTGCCTCGTCCAGGCCAATGAGTGGGGGCACCTTGTCAGTCGCGCCCTACGGTGGCTCCCGTCGCACGGGTTTTAAACAGCTGGCCGTCTTGCTGGAGGTTAACTTTCTAAAGGCTTTTTCCAAAACATTTTGGTGGTTTTTGGACGTTCGCTGCAGCCGCAGTTGTTGCCTGGGGGTTGTTTGCAGGGCAGTTTTTTGGCTCGGCCGGGTCGGGAACCAGCGTCTGCCCGGCTGTTTGGGGGTTTGGACCTTTAAAAAAAAAGGGGTTTCACGCAGTCTTTTGGTGACACCCATGATGCCTTGAAGGTAAAAGGCCCAACTTTTTGGGACCCCTACACCTTCTTGAAGCCAAGAAACCCACCCTTCCCCGGCGTGTTTTTTAATCTCCGTTTTGGGTGGAATTTTTAAAAACACCCCCAAAAGCGGGTTTTTTTAAAAACCCCACGGGGGGGTCAGAAAAAATGGTTGCCAGGTTTTCCCAGTAAAGGCACGACTTGCACGTGCAATGCGGTTTTGCATTCAGAAAAATTTTCTGCTGCCTCAGCTATGCGCTCGAAAACCCTGCGACCATTTTTTTTGGGGGATTTGGCGTTTTTTTTTGTGGGAAACGTTTAACCCACTGAAATCAGTTCATTTTTACCATGCCAAAAACAGTTTTTTCACTGAAGCAGCCCCGTTTTAAATTTCAGTTTCCCAAAAATTTTGGGCAAAAAGCTTTTTTTTAATTTATCCTTCCCATGTTTTTATCTAAACCAAATGAAAAAAAGCGGTGGGCCAGCCGGGCCCTGGGAGGGGGTTTGCGTCGCGGGCTCCCGGGCCCGGGAGGGTTTGTTGGGGGTTTTTAATTCCCATCAGAAATCATGTGGGTTTTTTTGCCCCGACCGGCTCTACCCGGGTTGGTTTGCGGGGGACCCCAGGTTTGGGGGACTGGGGGCCACAAATCGGGTTTTTTCCAAATTAATGGATGGGGTTTCTGAGGTTTTTTTGTCAAATTTCCTGACCCAACCCCTGCAGGTGCCTTTTTTCTCTCGGGCCCGGTTTTACCGGGCCGGGTTTATTTTGAAAGGAAGCGTTAGATTTTTGGGTACGCCCCTTTATTTTAGTCTCAGGCCGAAATTTGGAAAAAACCCGGTTAAAACTTTTAACTTCCCCCATTCTCATTGATCAACATTTAAAAAAAAAAAAAGTCTCAAATTCTGTGGGGCCCTTCCCTGCCCTTTCTTCATGGGGACCCCAATTTCCCAAGGGCCTTTCCACGTCCCGTGGCTTTGGCGGTTCCGTCGGGCGGTTTTCCCCGGGATCGGGGGGGACCCATTGGGGGCTGTCGGGGGGAAGGTTTTGGGGGGCGCCCCCCGGAGGGGGGGCTCACTCACGCCGGCCCCCGCGGGCCTTTAAACAAATTTTTTTCGTTTAGTTGGGGGCTTGTAGGTGGTGTCCTGGTTGTTTGATCAGAACAGGCGCCAATTTAACACCCCCGAAGTGAAACGGCAGCAGTTTTCCGTGTTCCTTTTTTTCCGGTGGGTTGCCTCTTGACATTGACTGCTCCCGGGGGGATTGCTGGGGGCCGGGGCTGCGGCCGGGGCCGAAACGGGCCCGTGGTGTGGGGGGGGGTTTTCGGAAAAAGAGGGCGTGGGTGCACCAAACCCCTTTAGGTAGCGCAGAGGGTTGGGCAGGGGAAAAAAAAAAAAAAATAAAAAAAAAAAAAAAAAAAAAAAAAAAAAAAGTTTTCAGCGTTTTTACTATAAAATTAACCCAAAAACACACCCAAAAAAGAACGCCCCCCTTTTTTTTCCGGGCCAAAGCCCCCTGTTTCCAAATTTGTTTTCTAATTTCCCTCAAACCCCTGGTGCCCCGGGGACACACATTCATTGCAACTATAATAAAAAGTGCACATGCGGTGGTGCGCGGCATACCCACACCCCCGCGCGGCACAAAAAAAGAGAGAGAGGAGGGGGGGACGATATCAAAATTAACCTTTAAAAACCCTTTTCCCCCCAAACAAACGCTACCCAGTGTGCGGGCCCGACCGGGAGAACCCCATCTTTCCCAAATTTCTCCCTCTTTTTTCTCAAAACACAAACACATCGGTTTTAGAGTGCGGAGAAAAAAGGGGAAAATGGGGGGGGGGGGGGGGGGGGGGGGGGGCGGGGGGGGGGGGGGGGGGGGGGTAAATTTGGGGGCACGTCATTTTTCCCAAAAATGCTGACACCGTTGGTTTTGTCCGGTTTTAAGGGTCCAAGAAACCCTTCCTCCACCCCTCCCCACCCCCCCCCCCCCTCCACAACCCCGCGGGGGCAGGAAAAGGGAAAATTTGTTTCATTTAAGCAACGAAAAAGTGGAGAGGGTTTTTGGGGAACAAAAGGAAGGCGGTTGGGTTGGTGTGTTGGGGGTGGGGTTTTGGGGGGGGGGGGGGGGGGGTATGGAAAGAGGGGGAAGGGGGGGCCCTTTAAGGGTGGGGGGGAAAAAGAGGGGAAAGGGGGGGGAGGGGGAAGGGAAGGGGTTGGAACCCAAATGAGCCCCTGGGGGGCCGGTTACAGGGCAGGTCTGCTGAAAAGGTACATGGCGTAATGCACCCAGCTATCGATGGCCAAACCCCCCCGTGCAAACCTTTCCCCAAAAAAAAGCCCTGCCTCCTAACGGCCAGTCAGACCCCACTGTTTTTCGTTTGCCTCACCCCCCCCCCCCCTCCTTTATCTTCCCCCTGTCAAAGCTCCCTGTTTTTCGATTTTCCCCCCCCCCCCCCTCCCCCACTTGAACTAAACCCTGTTTAAAAGGGCCCCCCTGTTTACCGTTTGTCCTACCCCCCTCTCCTCCTTTACTCCTCTGTCAAGGGGAAAATTGGTTATCCCCCCCCCCCCCCCCCCCCCCCACCCTTTCCCCTTTTTTAAAAAAGACAGCCAAACCCCCTGCCAAAGGCCAAGCTGTCGCTTCAAAGATACATTTTCCCCGAATCAAAAAGACAGGTGAACAAAAAACTGAAAAAAACACCCCCCAAAAAAACAAGTTCCCAATTTTTGCCTTATCAAACAACCTCCAACGCAGGAGAAAGGTTAAACGTGCACTGCCTTTTTGAAGTCCCCCCTGAACTTTTTCAAAAGCCTTTTGGGCCAAATTCCTTCCCTCGGGACCCACCCTTCCCCGCGCTAAACCTTCCCCCTGGGAGATGGGGCTGTCTCAGACCCGGAGGGGACATGGGCCCGGTGAGTCAGAAACCGGTTTTGGGAGGGGCCCGCCCTTTTGCTTTGGGAAATGCTGGTTTTTTCCCCGGGGCCTTTTAGAAAGCTTAAAAAGCTTGTGCAATGCTGAGGGATCCCCTCTGTGCCCCGGGAAAAATGCTCAAACCGCTTGTGCAATGCTGAGTTTCACTGTGGGGCCCGAGAAAGCTCAAAAAAAAACTGAAGCCATGAAGGAGCTACAATGAAACGTATGTAAGAGTATTAAAAAAAAAAAGGTATACTACAATCATCACCTATGCTGATAAAGATCATCCTAACACACCACATCCAAGTGAAGCAAATCTGGGAGAATGAAGCATGGGTCTCAGCAAAGCAAAGGAGATCAGCACATACTGTTGACTTAAGAACAACAACAACAACACACAACAATCAACAACAAAACAAACAAACAAACAAAAAAAGCAAGCAAACGGAGCTGGATGGATTAGGAAAATGATGTAAGGGTGGATCTCTCTCCTGTCTTCAAATATCAAGAGTACATTCCCAGAAATGTGTAACTTTCCCACTCACTCTCACAGTCAGATAATGGAAACTTTTTTATTGCACACGGAATAAAATACTTCAGTTCACTCACAGATCTTCAATCTCCAGCTTCGAGAATGGCATAGATAAAAACATACAAAGAACATACAAACGTACCCCAGTACTACCAACACGCATGTCTCCTGTCTCACACAAATGGCCGTGCATGCACATTTGTAAGTCAACCTGTGAGCATACTGTGTTGAAAGCGTGCATGTTTCAGTTCATGCATGCCAGGACACATGTGTTTCACTCACCTTCGATAACTGCCGCTGCAGGATGAAAGCCACCAGGGGGTGAATCCCTTGATTCTAAGGGTGGAGGGTAAAGGGTGGAGAGGGGGGGGGGGGGGGAGAAGAAAAGAAATGCATAGAATTAGCACTCAGAAACGGTCGACTCATTACTGTGAAAAGCACTAATCGATTCTATAACATGGAATAAACCCAAGGGCATGCAAAGTCCGAATTAA
>CM031609.1:82530376-82587876 GCA_018398815.1 Conus ventricosus | reverse complement strand
TTTGACTATAACACTCCAACCCAATACATTCCTTTAATTACATAAATCAGGATTGAAACTCACATTTCAAGAAGTCTAGAGTTCCTAATCTCACAGTCACTCATGACCACAGATATCCATTCATATCGATAAGCTGTCCATACACTGCATGCGTGCGTGCGTGTGTGTGCGTGTGTGTCTGTGAGATAGTGCAAGGGAGAGGGGAGGGACTGGGGTTGTAGTGGGATCAGAACAGCAAATAAAAATAGGGCTGGGGGACGAGGGTTCAGTGAAGTGTTTTTGATTTTTTTTTTTTTTTTTTTTGGTAAAGGACTTAGGAGCTTAATGCAAAGTTTTGAACAGTAGTGGTAGTGGCAGAAGTAATAGTAGAATAATGGAAGCAGCAGCAGCAGAAGTAGTAGTAGTAGTAACAGCTGCCGTAAGGTAAGGTAAGGTAAGGTAAGGTAAGGTAATGTTCCTCACAACCCAGCAAGCCTCAAAAGGCAATATCAGGGCTGTCACCACGCTGAAGTCAACTCAAAGTCATTTAAAAAAAAAAAACGAAAAAAAAAAACAACTCCTTCACACAACCCTTTTTAAAACACATACACACCTTCCAAAAACATACTGGAAAATTGTTAAAAATCTTTCCTCAAAAAATCTTAGATCAGATGAAAAATGTTTATCTCCTTCAGAATTCAAAGATCACATCAGGTGGGACATCTCAGAACAAGATTTTCATGGAGTCTGCTGTAATGGTACTACTACTAGAAGTTAAAGCAGCAGCAGAGACATGACATTCGCCACTGCCTTGAAGCCTGCAAAAACATCATGGCTGTTTATAAACTGACTTCGAATTTGAGTCTGACCACTTCTCCATTAATACTACAAATCAATCATTAGTCAATGTCATCAAAACGTTCTTAAAAATTCTTTTAAAAATTCGACCAAAAGATTCTTGACCCCTTTTATAGTTTTAACATTCTGTGCAAATCTGATGTTCATCATAAAGTTTATTCCAGTGATTTGAAACTCTGTAAAGAATAAGAAAATTTGCTTTGTCAGTCTGACGATGTTTGGGTTATTAAATTGTGAAACAGGAAAACAAAAAGAATGAGCAGGATACTTGATCAATACAACATGAAAATCTTGTAGGCTTGAACTGGATCCCTCCGATCCTACTTCCTATTGAGGAAGCAGAGATGTAAGCACTTTACCTGTTTTGAAAAATGAGTACTTTTGCATTCTTTGATTTTGAACAGTTATGTCGCTCATTTCTGCACTCTATTCCTACTGGCACCCAGTGCAAAAAATGTACAGCATAATACCTAGTTATGTCTTCTGAAGACAGGTGATTTTTCTACAATTTAATGAAAATGTATTTGTCTTAACTTCTCTTAGTACCCAATATTTGGTTATAATTGGGGGGCTGGAATAGCTCGGTGGGGTTACAGCTTTGAACCTCCATGGGGACATTTCAGTACAGGGGAATTTCCCTAGGGGTCAACATTGTCTGACCCCATTTCTGAAAAGTCCTTCAAATGAGACTATAAAGCAAGGTTCCACAGAAAAACACACACATAACATCTTGCACATACGTAATATCCCATCACCAACCTATTAAAAAAAAATAATGACCAGTTTGGCTGTTGGTTTGGATACATGTAATAGATGTATACATAGCATGCTCTGGGAGAAAACAAAAATTCAAAGGATGAGTGAAAATCTGAAAGTCTGAGATCTGACCGAATGACAAGGAGAATGACTGAATGTAGTGCTAGCATACAGCTCTTTAAGTCCACTCAACCCAGGTAGCCAGCCTGTTGTGCAAACAAGAAAATGGATTGCAAAGCACTTGGAGTTTGGTATCTGAGGATTGGTGTAATATAAGTACTCTCAAATTGATAATTCCAATAATATTAAAATAATAATAATAGTAGTGATATACTGATAATGATGATAACAATAATAACAAAAATAATGATAATAAAAATTAACAGTAATAATAATCCATATATGTTCATTATCATTAATACTATTATTACCGCCACATCAATTTAATGGTTCAGCTCCCCTCAGACTGTTAAACAGTAAGCACATTCTGGACACTTTTTTTAAAAAACTGTCAGTGACCCAGACACACCCGTTTTACACCGCGTTTGTTTTTTTCCTAAATCATATGAGATCTAGATTGAAACAATACTGATTTAATGACATTTTTGTTAGGTCCAAATACTATAGACCCAATAATCACCTCTGCATGCATGCACATGTATACACACACATACACACAAACACAGAGTAAATTTGAAAACAAACTTAGCTCATCAAGAATGAAGCCTAAAGAATGTTACACAATTGTTCAAACAGGATTTCCACAAAGTATGACTAGAAATTTAAGTCTGATGATCTCATAAAATAAAACACTGAAGATGGGCAAGATCTTCAAGAGCCACAAGAAGACTTTGAAACCTAGGAGTCAAACATCTTCACAGAGATGAGAGACGCAAACTGTAGTCATTTTCCCACAGCTGAAAGCTCTCCAATTCAGCTATGTATCAGGCAGAGGGTAAATTTTCACTAAACTAACACAGCGAAGAGAGATTTTAGACAGTTCTAAACAAAGTTGATTTATAAGGACTTTTTCTTTTAATGGAGTTTGAATCTGGAACCCTTTAAACTTGCTGTTAAAGGAAATCAAACCAAATAAGTTTGTTTCGTTGGCATACATAACAGTCTTTACAACAACAAAGAAAAAAAAAAGGAGGGGGGGTGGGGGGTGGTTCTTTCATTCTTCTATGACCAGGCAAACTGCTTAAAACTTACTTCTCGTTGACTGGCACTACTTCTTGCTGCTGCTTCTCTCCCTCAGCACGGTGTGACTTATCTTTCGGGTGCCAGTTCACATACTCTGGCTCAAAGAACCACTGCGGAAGGTGTTTCTTTTTCAGGAAACGAAATGGGAAAGGGCAGAACTCGTCCATATTCTTGTTGACCTGTTTTCTCAACCCAAAACAATTCTGGCACACTTCCACATCACTGTCGGTGAGATCTGTTTGACAGTCCTGGCAGCTGGTATGAGAATTTGTAAAGGTGGGGTTCTGTGGGTGTTTTTCTTTGTCTGCTTTGTTTCTCTTGTGCTTGCTTTTTCTCTGCACCTGGCAGTCGGCCTCAACCCCACTGGATGAAGAACTGACGGTCCTTTCTCTTTGTGTCACGGTCTGTGATCCTTTGTTCCCTTTCAAGCAGCCATTGGGAATGTCAGCATGTCTGTTGCCCGGGTGACCATTTTGTGCATGGCCGTTTCTTCGACCGCTGTTCGCTGATTCTGCCACCGTGTCTTTGGTCTGCGAGTGTGAGTTGTCATTCAACCGTGCCACGGTGAAAAGGATTCCTGGGTGCATAGTTTCAAAGCTCAACAATGACCTCCTTCGCAGGCCATGGTGCCGAAAATGCGTGCAACGCGAAATCAGTCCGTGGGTCAGATGTGAACAGACTTCGACGTGTGTAAAGTGTCTCGGTGTGAATCACTTTTTAAGGTAAAGCAATGACATATTCCGACAAACGCAGCCAATAACAACAGCTTTCCAGTGACCGTATCGCCACCAGTTGACGTTTAAATAGGCGACGGTAGAAGGTTGCTCCTGCACCTCACTCAACGAAGGTGAACTGATGACCATCAGGCATCACGCAGGTCGCAGTACCCTGAACACGCGGGTGACGAGTGGGGTTATTTTTAGATCCACGTGCAAAGGCAATGTCAAGACCGAAGACAACCACGGACAAGCGATGTAAACAACACCCCTTCGCCGATGCGGAAGTGCACCGTAGTCCAGTACAAATTATTAAAATAACAAAAATAGTACAATCCACCACGAAAAATACTTACGGTTTGTCTGGCATCCATTGCCTTGCTTGCCTTTCTCCTCGCGTAACATGTTCAACTTTTGAAAACACTTGTCGTCCGAGTGAGCGTTCGCCTCGTCGCCATCTTTTAAAGTTTACCGGATGTTGATCAAAGGTCAGGGAGACTCCTGTGATATTTTATCCAAGTGATAATGTTGTGGCAAAGTTTAGATATGAGTACAATTATAAACTAGATATATTCATACAAAAATTTTGTCTCTATTGCATAATTGATATACTTTGAAGGGCTGGACTTTCTCACAGGCTTAAAATTTTTCAATCAGGTCAGCTGATTTAAGTCACGTACAAAATTTCCCCCCGCAAAAACTACCACCAAGCAAGTTGGAAGCGTAAGTCCTCTCGCACATATGGCTGCAACAGCAAAATAATCCATTAGTTGAAAGGTATGGGAGTGTACATTCTGTCCTTGTTGTCTTATGGGTACGAAAATTTTGTCTTCTCTCAAATTTTAGGTTTTTCTAGATGTTAACTGGGTATATTTCTAGTTGTGAAGGGCGTGGAGGAAGACCAAACAAGTAGACCTATCCAATGCCATGACTGTAAACAGTGGTGCCATAAAGAATGCACGACACTGACAGAAAGAGACTTCAGCTACCTTCAAAATTCTGAGACAGAAGGAATAGAATGGATCTGCCGAAGATGTTATGCAGGGGAGGGGGAAAAGAAAAGCGGAATGGAAGTGAAATTAGACAGACTGATTGGATTGTTCGAAAGGGTGGAGGAAAGGCTGGAGAGACTGGAAAAAAGGTGCAGTGGAAAGGCTCTCGAAGAGAAGATTGAGGAGTATGTTGAGAAAAAGGTGTCAGAACTATGGGAAGAGAAGGTTGACAAGGAAAAAAAGAGAGCTGAATCTGATATTTACAAATATTCCAGAGTGTGGGAGTGAAAACAGGAAGAAAGAATGAAAATGGAGAGGGAGAGTATACAGAAGATGGTGGGAAAGATTTGTCCTCAATTGAAAGACGAGACTGTCCAGAATCCAGTGAGACTGGGCAAATACAATATCGGAACAAAACCGAGACTGCTTAGAGTAAGTGTACAAAACAAGGAGGTAAAAAAAGAAATATTGACAAATGCCCACAAAATAAATGCAGGGGTGACAGAGCAAAAAAAGAGGATATATATAAACCCAGACTACACACCAACTGAAAGACAAAAGAACAAAGAACTAAGGAAGAGCTTCGAAAAAGGATTGAGAAAGGAGAGAAAGACATTGGAATCAGAGGTGGGAAAATAGTGAAAGTACAGTGGAAACCTAGGCCTGGCCAAGATGATAAAGAAGAAAACTGACAATCAAAATACAAGAACAAAGAACATGTGAATAGTTTTAAAAGGTATGTAGATAAAAAATCTGTGCAGGAACTGTCATATACGTTCTTGTACACAAATGCAGATGGACTGTTGAACAAAAAGATGAGTTACTTCTATTAGCTGAAGAAAATAAACCTCACATTATAGTAATAACAGAATCTATAGCGAAAAACCAAAAAGGGGTAAATTCTGTCGAATATTCAATGCCAGGTTATGAAACTATTTTTCAATGAAAATCCCAAAAGAGGTATAACTGTATATGTGAAGGACTCTATAAATGCAAAAGTATACAAGTTTACAAAAGGAAATGACTTTGATGAAAACTTGTGGATTACCTTTTTAAATAAGGATAGACAGAAAATACTGATTGGAACTATTTACAAAAGTCCAAACTCAACAACTGAAAATGAAGAAAAAATGTTTGAGTTGCTGAAACAAATTAGATTAGAAAGATTCAAATATGTTTGTATAACTGGAGATTTTAATTTCCCAGATATTGACTGGCATGGTACTGGCTCTGGAGAAAGAGGTCAAAAGTTCATAAACTACCTACAGGATGCATTTCTGAACCAAATGGTGAAACAACCAACAAGACACAGGGAGGGACAAAAATCAAATATACTAGATTTAGTACTTGTTAATGATGAAAATATGATATCAGACATTAAGCACTTAGCTCCTATAGGCAAAAGTGATCATGAGGTTTTAATGTTCTCTTTGTACCTAGGAGAGGAGCAAGGGAAAGAAGAATCAAAGCAGTCATATAATTTTAAGAGAGGAAATTTTATACAAATGAAAGAAGAATTGAAGAAGATCGACTGGAATAAACTCAATGATCTTAGTGTAGAACAATGTTGGGTGGAAATTAAAAGTATTTTAAATTCTTTAATAGAAAACAACGTTCCAAAACAAATTATTAAGAAAAATAAAAAACAGAAACCAAAGTGGATGAATGTAAAGACAATGAAATTTGTAAAAAAGAAATATAATATGTATCAGAGATTCTTAGTCACAAAGCAGGGGAAAGATTATCAAAATTATATTAAAGCACGTAATACTTGTAACAAAAAAAATAAGAAAAGCAAAAAGGAATTTGAAAAGAAGTTATCAAAGGAATGTAAACAAAATCCAAAAGCCTTTTGGAGATATGTACAATCGAAAACAAAGATGAATACTGGAGTGAGCCCTTTAGAGACTAAGGATGGTGACACAGTGGAGACAGATAGAGGTAAGGCAGATATTTTGAATACATTTTTTCTAGTGTATTCACAAGGGAAGATACTAATAATATGCCTGTTCTAGGTCCAGCCTCAAGGTCAAAAGGCATAATGTTGGAAAATGTAGATATTTCAGTGAATGCAATAAAAAAGAAACTTCAATCTTTAAACCCTAATAAGGCATGTGGTCCGGATGCCATCCCATCGAGAATACTAAAAGAGCTAAACGAGGAAATGGCCTTCCCACTTTACATACTCTTTTCTAATCTGTTAAAGAAATGATAGTACCTTCAGATTGGAAAACAGCTACAGTCATTCCAGTATTCAAAAAAGGTACAAGAACAGATCCAGGAAATTATAGACCAGTGAGTTTAACATGCATTATATGCAAAAATTTTAGAATCATTTATTAGAGGGGCTATTATTAAACATATGACAGAAAATAAATTATATGCTGAGTGTCAGCATGGATTTCGTGCAAAAAGATCTTGTGTGACTCAACTTTTAGAAGTGATGGAAGACTTCACAAAGGAGATAGATAAAGGAGAGAATATAGATGTTTTGTATTTAGACTTTAGAAAAGCATTCGATTCAGTACCACATGAAAGACTTTTAAAGAAATTAGAGTCTTATGGATAATAGGAATATACTTGGTTGGGTTAGAGACTTTTTATCAAAAGAACTCAGAAGGTAAGGATTGGTAGCTCCTTCTCTCATAGTGCTGATGTTATTAGTGGGATACCACAAGGTAGTATATTGGGACCAATATTATTTTACGGTGTTTATAAATGATCTCCTGTAGAATTAAAGAGTACATGCAAAGTCTTTGCAGATGACACAAAAACTGTATAACTCTCCAAAATTACATAAGGAATTACAAAAGGACATTGAAAACATTAGTACAGTGGTCTGATACTTGGAACCTATATTTTAATGCAGAAAAATGTAAAGTACTTCATATTGGTAAAACAAACCCACAAAGGAGTATATAATGAAAATTGGGGGCAAGGAAATAAAAGTATCTAAATGTGAAGAAGAGAAAGACCTAGGTGTGACTTTTGACAAAAACTTATTATTTGACAATCATATGTAAATAGTATTAATAAAGCTAACAGAATGATTGGAATAATAAAAAGAACCTTTACATTTATGGAAAAGGACACTTTTTTGCAATTATATAAGACACTAGTTAGACCTGTTCTTGAATATGGCAACACTGTATGGTATCCAATGCTAAAGAGACAATCAGAAGCTCTAGAACAGGTACAAAGAAGAGCAACCAAATGATTCATAATATAAAGATTACTCATATCAGGAAAGATTAAAATATTTGCAACTTCCAACACTTAAGGCAAGAAGAATAAGAGGTGACTTGATTCAGGCATACAAGATATTTAATGAAATTGATGATGTTGATAAAGCACGCTTTTTTTGTACTCCGCAGAAGAATGTTACAAGGAACAGTGAAGATAAGATATTTAAACAATATTCTAGAACGAATTTAAGAAAATTTACTTTTACTAATAGAGTAACCAACTTTTGGAATAAACTAACACTTAACATCAAACGTGCACCCAGTATTAATGTGTTCAAGAACCTCATAGATAAACATGAATTATTAACAAAAATTAGATATGAATTTGATGGATAATAAGTCTGAGCTAGCCTATGACTGGACAACGGTTATGAAAAAAAAAAAAAGGATATACATACAGAAGGGGCGTATAAAAAGCCTAAATAGGCTAAGTTGTATTGATACAACGCCCCTGATCCTGATCCTGATCCTGATCCTGATCCTGTGAAAGATCTATGTTAACGATTGGGCATTGTGTATTCCTGAACACGTAACATGGCAAGGCCTTGTGCACCTGTCGATTTTCAAACTGATCGGATAAAATTTCTGACACAGGAACTATAACACAAATATCAACAGTATCATATCAGATCCAGCTGAAGCAAGGTATTTATCTTTAAGGGAAGCAAATTAACATTTGGGAAGAGAAAGATTTTTTTTTAAATTTGTCATTTGACTTGATAGCACAATCCATTTGAACATGTACATGTGATTTTCATGACTCGCCTTCAAAGGGCCTCTGTCAGGGCTGAAACTGTGATGCCTATTCATCAGTCTGTTCTGTTTATTAAATATTTATCTGATTGCTTGTAGTTTTATTATCATTGTATGTAACTTCTGTAAGAAAGGAACATTTTTATATTTAGGCGGTTGCATAATATTCATCAAGTCTTTGCACAAATTTGACACGGAACATTACAGTGCTGAAATAAGTCAGTATTCATAAGTTATTGGTACAATATCTTTTATAGTAATGAACATGAAGATCTGCAGTGATTTGAGTAAGGTAGGATTCAGGTAGAAAGCACAGAGCATCCTCAGCAACAGAGTACCAAAACTGGTCTGCAGTGATGTCTGCTTTTTCCGCTTGACTGCCACAGTCAACATGCTTACCCTGCAGCTTTGCTGGTTGAATATCAACAGGAATTAAATAAAGATTTATGTAACTGGAAAGACATCTCCTCAGCTCCATGAATCTCTCATAATTCAATTATAAATGAAACAAGACTGCTCCAGTACTGAAAACAAGGCAAAAAGCAGTTGAGCACCCCAAACAACCTGTCGCCTACTCTTGTTTGATACACACTATGAAACAGGAAAGTACATTTTACACAAATATGTCTTTAAATAATAAAATATCACAAACAATATAATGCATACAAATGCATGAAAGAATACTCGCCAGTCGGCTGATAGCAGCATAGAAGTGGGGTTGCACGTGAGAACAATTCAGAATCTGAGAACAAGACCAGGGAATAAAAAAGAGAGGGAAGTCAGTGGGGAGGAATGGGTGAGGGAACAAAGCAGTGAGAGAGGATAGGTAGAACAAAAAATGAGCTGAATCTCTTCCACCACTAGCAATGCATGGCAAAATGTTGGTGTGTGGCAGCAATATGGATGAGATTGAAATATATTACAGAATGAATTCATATGTTTTTTTAGTTTTGAGTGATGCACCATTCTGTTGGTGAATGCATGCACGCATACACAACCCTCCCTCCATCTCTCTGTCTCTGTCTGTCTGTCTTAGTGTCTTTGTCTGTTCCCACCCTCCCTGCCCCCATCGCCCACTCTGTTAACTTTGTGAAAATGTCAGTACTGACTCTGGCAGTCAGATTTGCAGCATCTGTTTGCCCATGGATGGAATTTAGCCCTTTTAATGTATCTTTTGTTATCTTTAGTTTTGAATATTTTTCTTGATATCTTGATGACATTTTCATCCCTAAACATGTTACTGGTTTGAATATTTTTCTTGATATCTTGATGACATTTTCATCCCTAAACATGTTACTGGTTTAACTACCATCTTATCAATTGCTGTATGTTGCTGGTAGCTGTGCTGTGTATGTTGTTTTTGTTTTTTCAGGATAGTCCCTTTTTCCCTCTCTATAGCAAACGCTGCTCTAAAGTGAAAAAGCCATGTGCAGTCAACAGTTTTAACACAAACTGAAAAAAAAAAAAAACATTCCTACAGATGTACACAGTTTGTTTGTTTTTTTTGGTTTTTTTTTTTAACAATGTCATTGGGAAGATGACTGTGTGTTGTTTGTACAGTTAGTGGGCAAACTGAAAATTTGCGATGACAGTTTTTCTACTTTGATTTCAAATTTGAGATAGCCCAGTACATGTACCTTCTCATTGCACAGCACTGGTGCAAGGTGGCTGGTTGTGTAAATTTCCCCAGTTGTTGTGTGCATGCAGACCATCACACGCTGGTCCACACCAGCCCCGCTGCAAGGTCAGAGAGGGTCATCACTCAGTCTCAGGTAATCAGGCAGTCCACTTGACTTACCTTCACAATCGCTGACACTCATGCGAGACTCGTTGTTGTGATTTATCAACAAAACTGTCTGGGACAATGTGAGAGACTTAAGAGCAAGAGAAGGAGTGTTTTGGGGTGTTAGGGACAATGACTGATAGCTTTGGCGACGGGTGTTCCAAAAAAAAAAAAAAATTCATGGTCGTGTAAAGAGATAAGGGAACAGCTCTCGCCTTTCAGTCACAATGGATCAACTTCATAATCTCATTGTCATTCAACTTAGCTCTTTGTGATTTAACAGTGTGCAAAATTTTATGTAAATGAAATGGAAAAAAAGAAGAAAGAAGTCTCTTTTCAATCGAATGATAGTAATTGATAATAATCTGTGTATTGTTTATCTGTTGTCTAATACATGAATTATTCTTTTTGTTTAAAAAAAAAAAATTAAATTGTTGAATGAATGTTGCCCATCTTTCGCTTCACTGTGACTTGCTGTAAGTTATGTCTTTAACTGTGATTTATGGTAACCACAGCATGAGTTTTCATGGGTTTTCTGGATTTGTCGTTTGATAGCCATTTGAGGCTCAGATTGACATAGCAGCCTGCAGGAGAGAGTTGATCCCTTAATTGGCTGTATGATTTAACAGAGTTGTTACTGTTGGCTCTTAAGACATAGGATAATGTGTGCAACGTGTTAAGACGAACTTGGCATAGTGTCACCAAAGTTCTCTGAGCCAGGATTCATGCTGAACCAGTAGTTGAGTTAGACTTAGAACCTGACAACCTCAAATGAATAAGCTTATCAGCAGACATTCCAGAAACAGACATTTCTCCAGATTTAATGGATGAAAATAAGCTTGATGGAAAATCACCATGACTGTCCATTTTAATGATGGTAAATATCTTTTATGCTGTTCAGGAAGAGAGAGGAAGAGAGAAAGGTGAAGGGAAGGGGAGTAGCAGTATCAGGTGCCAAGCGGTGCGATGATATGCCAAGGTCGGAGACGATGACCGCTACATCTAGATAGGCACCCAATAGATCTGACTGTTGAAGATCTTGTGAAATGTGATTGATGTAAAGAGGGTTTATAAGCAGGGTTTGGATGCTCCTTAAAACTCCTTGAATTCTGACAGTGAATTTCAAGGCCTTGGAAACCTTTGAAAATCAATAAAATGTGATTCTGTTGACCAAACCTCCTTGAAAACCTTTGACAATCAAGCCATCAGCTCCAGAAATCTTTGATGTGGAAAGAAGAAATGGCAGTTTGAATTTTCTGTGTTCAGGTTGATGAAAAATATTATTTAAAAACAAGTGTTTACAAACATCGTCATGATCCTGGATTGTCATCTGCTATTTAACCAAGGGAGATAATTTGTAACTTCAGCATTTTTTTCATCAACCTGAGTGCAGAAAATTCAAACTGTCATTTCTTTTTTCAATTTTTATGTAATTATTGTAGCCTTGAAATAAAATAAACACTCCTTGAAAACTCCTTGAATTTTGTTCTTGGGAGTCTGTAAGAACCCTGTGTAAGTTATACTGCATTCTGCTGTGTCTGTATGGTTTCTGGTATGACACATCATGAGTAGGTCTGCAGTTTCCTATTGTAACATAAGCAGAATTGTGTCACAATCCATCCACCTCACAAAGCGGCTACTTCGTGCTCCAGTTTAACTTAAGATTTCTTCACAATCACATCAAGCATTACTACTAGCCTTCTAGCCTGTGTCTGTATTATTCATCTAGTTTCATGCTGCAGTTGGCTAGCTCTGTGGCTAGCTCTGTGGTTACTTGGTAATTGTGCACATAGGACTGCAAAAAGCTTTAGGCTAGTGACCAACAGAAATCTGCCTTGATGGAAAATGTTCAGTGCCGTTTGTTTTGTTGCTGAATAAAACTGAAAACTACCAGACCTCCTGCTATAGAGTCAGTATCTGCTTGTGCATAGTTGGCAGGCAGCAGGTTCGCAATTGGCTCAGCATGATTCCCTGTCCAGAAGCCATGCATAGGCTACATGGTGATCTTACCCTGACACAGGTGACAGCTCTTTGTGGACAGCTTTCATGACAAACAGGGAACATTGGATGCAGTGGAAGACTGGAAATGATAACAGTAGGGAGAACTCTCAAGGGTAGTGGAGATTAGAAAGAAACTGAAATTAGATATTAAACTTTAAACAACCATTGCTCAAGAATTGTAATTTTTCAGACACATGTATGATTGGGTCCTGAAATGTGGAATTGTTATGCACATTATTTTAGGAGAAGAGAGACTAGAAAAGTTTTTCCTGAGTCCACTGGTAAGAAATTACAAAAGAAAGAAAATACTGCAATACAAAATCTGCTGTATTCATTCTCATTAGTAAGAAAATATTTTTTTACTTGTCAGGTTGATTCTGTGCCAAAGGAAACTCTTCACTGTTATTGTCATTATCAAGATTTCATAGTCAATAGTTTAAATATTCCACAGTGTAACTAATAGCGTTAGTAACTGATAGCGTTAGTTCAGTTCCCTTGTTGGGTCAGACTTTGACAGCTTGAAAATCACTATCCCCCTAACAGTGAATGAGTAGACTGAATCATTTCAAAGAATGTTAAAGCAGTGGAAGGAGAGGGGAGGGCTTTGGCTTCCATGATGCCAGGCCTTGACATGATGAATCTCACAGTTCTCCACTCCTATGGCCCATTAGGCTGTGAAATTTTCTTATTTTTTTATGTTTTCATGTTGTGTGCATTTTGTTCTGTGTGTGATTGCAGAGCAGGAAGTGTGATCAAGATGAGTTTGAAGTTATGTGCTTTCCCTCTTTGTGGGCACAGAAGTCAGTGTGTTTGCTTGTTACTGCCAGCAGTTTTTCGTGGCAATCTGATGTTCTTATCAGTGGCACGGCCACTCTAACTTCTCTGCTTTCAGGTGAGACTTGCAGCCACAATGAGCGACTCAGGGGACTTATCCACAGATGAGCGAGACGTCACGGAGATGGAGCAGGAGGGTGATCAGGACCTGCTCACACTGCCATCAGATGATGACAGAGGCTCTGACGACAAGAGGGACTCTGAAGACATGGATCTGCAGACCAATGATCAGTCCTCAGATGATGCCGAATTCTTCATCCTGAGCAAGGACTCTCAGAATAACATGGAAGATGAGAATTTAGGGAACAGATCTGAAGAGGAGGACCAGGAATATTCATTTATCGGTCAAACTTTGCCACACGCACAGATAACTGAGGACAATGGCAGCAATTCTGAGGATGACAAAGAGTTCTCCATCATTAGTGATGATGTTTCAGATGCTTGTGCGGGAGATGCTGACAAAGACAGAACTTGTGGCCTGAGTCAGCCTGAAGAAGTTGTGAATCCTAAAATTGACAGTTCGGATTTACAAAGGACAATGGATAAGTATGTGAACGGTAGTCCAAGACGGCAGAGAAGAGGTAAGTATTTTGTGGTGTTTTCCTATACAGTGCTTCCTTTACTGTCACGGTCTGTTAATGTTATCCTTCTCTTGAAAGATTGTACTAACATTGTTGAATAGAATGAATCCTTCCTTTACTGTCACGGTCTGTTAATGTTATCCTTCTCTTGAAAGATTGTAGTAAAATTGTTGAATAGAATGAATCCTTCCTTTACTGTCACTGTCTGTTAATGTTATCCCTCTTTTGAAAGATTTAGTAAAATTGTTGAATAGAAATATTAGAATGAATTTCAGTGTTTCCCATGAATAAGAAATGCAAATCTGCTTCCTTCAGAATTTGAAAAGGACCAACAGACTGACTGCCAGAGAATTCCAGGAATGCTTTATTTCTCTGTTTTCTGACAGCCGTCCATTTGTTTTACTGTACTTAGAACAGTCTTCGTTTTTCTCACATCACATCATGAATACCATCAAACATGAAGACCAGCCGTTACCAAGCAGCAGTCACTTCCATTATGTTTCCTTTTCTGGTTTTCATCTCAAAAAGCAGAGGGAGTGAAGCATTATTTCCCTTTGTTTGAAGCATGACATTTTCGTAGTTGGACTCATAAATTCATTAAGAAACAATCACATGATGTGTTTAATGCGATGGTTTACACAATCAGAAATGTGCTTATTGGCTCAATATGACAGTGAAGTTTTCAGACATTTGCAAAGTGAAACGGCACCTTTGTGCCGCAGACACAAGCTCAGCTCCAAATATCATCTCACAATTCACCTTTAGCCTCGTCCTGAGGAAGTTTGATGTTCTAAAAGACGGAAGAAAAGAAAAGGATGTGACCGATGGTCAGACAGAGGAGTAGTTGTGGTGTAATTGGAGCAGGGCAGACAACAGACTGGGCAACAGACTGAAAATTAAGATTGTCTTTAGACCTTATATTGGGCTCAAGGTGTGCTGAATTTTCCGGCAAAGGGTCCCAAGGACCCTCTGTTTCAGAGAAGATATTGAATACTTTCTTTCTTTCTTTCTGCGTACGCAGGCTGATACTCCTGTGGACACTGCCTGTATAGACAGGCAGTGGAGTTTTGTGTGTATGACAGTTTTTTTATCCCGCCATTAAGGCAGCCATACTCCATCATCGGGGAAATATCGAATACTGATTTTGATTAAGATTAATTTGTGGAGAGGTGCACACAGACCGAAGTTAGATGTACAAATTAGATCAAGTTTGCTTTTTGATCTATTAATTTGTGGAGGGGTGAATACATGCTGCTGAATGATAAGTACTATTTGTTATAACATGTGCAAGATTCTTTGTCGCTCTCCTTGCCATTCCACCTTCTTCCCCACTCTCTCTCCCTCGTTCCTTACCTTTCATATAGTATTACATACTTCCATGCATTGTGAACATCTGAAAATTTTGATCATTTTTGTCACTGCACTTGCTGCATGCTGTCCTTTCTGCCTTTACAGCATTCCATCGACAGAAAGCCACACGCATAGAGACTTTACTACAGCAGCAACCTGTCGATGTGTCCGAGTTGCGGCAACAAGCCATAAGTCATGGGGGACTTCTCAGTGCTAGCTTGAGACGCAAGGTGTGGCCCTTCTGCTCAATGTGAACCCCAAACAACATCACACCCAAACCAGGTCAGTTGGCTTTGGTTGTTTATGTGTATTGACGGATTTCTCTCTCTATTCTTTTTTAATAGTCACAAGATTCTCATTAAAAAAAAAAGATTGTTTAGAAGTTCTTTGAAATGTCCATCATAGTTTAAAAAAGAATGAGTAAATAAAAAAATAGTTAAAAAAAATACTTGCATATATATATGTGCGCACATTTTTTTGTTAATGGATTACATGTATAATTTTCCATAAGTTATTGATGTATGCCATCTTTTCTACTGTCCATGATCAAGTGGGTTTTTTTAAAGTAAGATACTGTGAGTGTATGTGGCACATTGCTTTCAGCTGTACATTGTGAGTGCATTGGTGTTCATTGCAGATGATGAGGTGCTCAAAAGCCACAGAGATTATCAGCAGGTGGTGCTGGACGTCAACAGATCCATCAAAAGATTTCCACCAGGTCAGCACAGTAGTCAGTTCAATGTATATCCAATGCCAAGTCTCTAGTGCCTTTAATACAGTAGACTGCTAAGAAAAACTCTGAGACATTTTCAGAAATTGTATGCATAGATACTTGTAGATGGATTCTCATAGAATTTTAATTGGTTTTAGTTTGGGCCAGTTAGTGTTTAACAGTGAAAAGAGAAGAAGCTAGTTTAATCCATGTCTCCACCCCTCTGCATTAGGAGTAGTGTCGCAGTGCTAGCAGTACACAAGTTTGTGATGCTTCTTGTAAAAATCTTGGATACAGGCCAAATTGCATCAAATAACATTTTGTCAAGAAATAGACATGAACTAACTGGAGAAAAAGAAAGAATGATTTCAGCGATCATTATTAGAGTCTGAAAGACATCTATGAAATAAAGCATGAAAAGGTGTCCATTTTATTGACAATGAATGCCAGGTTGTGGATTTCAGACTTATACTGTCATCACTAGTTTGATCAGAGTCGAGCATGTGCTGTCATTTCAGCTGTAGACATGATTTCATGCTTTGGACCATAGGCATTAAACTCCAAGATTATGCTGTGATGTCAAGTGACATATTCCAAATGAAGTTTAGCATAAACTTACGCTGGTACTTGCAACCTATCCATGCTTTTTGTATGCTGTATTACATTTGTACAAGCTTTTCTCCCCCAATTTTCTTTCTGATAGCTCAAAGCTCATCTGTAGGAGCCATGTCAGGCCGCACTTGTGTCAAAACGAAGGTCACAAAATCATTGTATCTTTAGGGTCAGACTAATACCAGACACTGCACATGTCGTACACAGAACACAGTCGTTGACACATTACTTTTATTGGGGGCTTGTGAAATTTGGGGTTGGCCAAATTTCAGGTAAGCCAACTGATGCTGTTGGGACTGGGAGCAAAAGGCTGAACTCATTGAATCTCTCTGGCCAGACCTACACATTCCAGTTATGCTTACAAAGTTTCCTAGGAAAAGACAGTATGCTTGCATTCAGGAGTAGGTGGCCTTGTCTTTAGAAAGGACTGGAATTGAATTGATTCTGTCATGGACCCGTGGCTGCTAAGCTTGCCCTTGGCTTTGCGTTGTGAAATGAGCAACAAAACTAAAACAGTCACACTTAACAGGTCACAAACAGTGAAGATGATACAGAATCAAAACCATTGTTTGGCCACACAGTAGAATGAAAGGAAGCTTTGCCAGAAGCTTAGGACACCTATTGGGGCATCTGTGTACAAGGGTAGATAATCACTCTTAGTAGGTCACACAAAGTGAAGACAAAACAGGATCAAAACCATTGTTTGGCTATACAGTAGAGTGAAACTGAAAGAAACTTTGCCCAGAAGCTTAGGAAGCCTCCATGGGGCATCTATGTACAAGGTTAGATATGAAATTGTGGCCAACCAGAACTAGCGAACTGACCGTAGTTTGCAAGGTGTTGACATGGTAACCATGCGTAGCCGAACAGAGAGAATAACGAAAATGCTCCATATCCATGTTACATGATTTGTTTTTGGATGAATATACTTCATTATGATTCATTTCATGATTGCTGAACTGTTGACATCTTTATAACAAATGGTGCTCTGCTGTGCTGAGCATGTCGGTCGTTCAGCTAAAGTTCATTGCCTACAGGTTCTGTTTGTTTTCCTGGAAGAAAAGTAAAGTAAGTAAGCTGTTGCTTGTTGCTGCTTCAGTTCAATAGTTTATTTATGTACACATTGCTGATCAATAAAGAAATGCTTTTTTAAAAAAAGTAAGAAGTCCATAAAAAGTATACTTGTACCACTAAAAAAAAAAGATTTCTGATTGAAGACAGATGAATGGGCCATTAACCCTTTCGCTGCCTGGGAATTAGGCTTAAAGTTAAATCCTGTTTGCCAGGGTTTTAAAAAAAAAGGGTATATATTTTCAAAAAATTCTACTGATCAGTGATGTTCCCACTGATGAAAACGAGATTACTAACTATCAGTAGAATCTTGAGACCTTCACCTCTCTGAAAATATCCTCTGTTTTGTAAGCAGTATGAATATAAATGAGGAAAATTCCGGACTTCCCCATGACGAGTACTGTACTCGACGGCCATGGCAGCGAACAGTACACGTTCTTGCCGTCGAGGTATCTCGTCAAGTAAGGCATGGAACGGGTTAAGACCAAAAAAAAATCTGTTTAGGTAAAAACAGCAGACAACTGAACAGAAAAGAGGCATTCATAGAGTGTTAAAAATAAAGATGATTTTATTTTTTAAACAAAGAATGTGAGGAAGCAGCATCCTCGTGATCTTGAGAGTCCTTTCATGTTTTACTGTTTTCCTGTGCTCATTTGAAGTATTATGCCTCCTGGACACAGTGTGTATATTAACACTGGTTTCTGTCACTTACATGCTCGCACTCCCCGGTGAATCTTGAATGAATACATGCAGTCACTGACTACCAAGTGAATTATCATAATGATTAGCTGTGACACTGTATTACTACTTGTGTATCTCTCCTTCTCTTTCTTGCATGCTTTCTTCCTTTCTTTCCTACTTTCCATTCTTTCAGCTCTGTGTCTGTACTGCAGTACTCATTATTGACTTGTTTGCTGTGTTGTATGTGCTTCGTTATCGACACCATCACAACAGACTCGCAACAAACACATTTGATCAACGTTTAACAGTGATTTGTCAAACAACATTTTAACTAACATTCTGCTCATACTTTCTATCTGTCAGTACCAGATTACTAACATTTCATTTCATATGTATCACCTGTTTAGAGTGAACCTTTGGTTTGTTTACATACTGGTTATTTGAAACTTTTGTCTTTAAGATGCACCATCGGAGGATTACTGTTGTTACAGAAGTGTGTTTGCAGGGCTTTGCTTTGACTCTTCAGAAGTTTAAAGTCTTTTTGAGCTGGTGTCAGGTGTGACCGTCAATGACAGTGAGAGGCAACTCAGCAGGATTGGCCACAGCTTAACACTCTAGGTGCTGCTGAAATTCAGAATTAATGACTGCTCAGAAAGGCACATAAGTGTCTGTGCATCTACATTTGCTTGAAATTTCAGTGGCAGTGTGTCAGATGATAAAGAGATGGGGAGTCGGTGTCAAGTTTTGTTTGTTTTGTTTTTTTTGTAATTGGGGGTGACTTTTGAGTATCAACAGCATGCAAACAGACCCATGCACAGCACACCACATCTAGTGTTAGATTTTTATGCAAAATTTGTTGTGACTGAGCTCTAACATTGTGAGTGTGCATGTGTGTGTGTGTGTTTTGAAAGTTAAGTGGATTTTAAGAGTTCAGTTAAAATTTGTCTGGCACTGTAAAGAAGTCATTTGGACAGTTTGGTGTTTTAGGGAAAGTTATCAGGAAAAAGATCCCTAGTTGAAGCATGAAGACAAAGATAATGTCAGTGAATTAGCTCACAGACAGAAAAATATGGAAAGTGAATGATATGTTTCCTGAAATAAACCCCAAAATGATGTGAATTGTGTGCAGGCATGGAAGAGAGTCATCGGATGTCCTTGCAGGACAGACTGGTGGATGTGATCATGAGGGTCTTGGTCAAACATCCTGAACTTCACTATTATCAGGTCACCTGTTTGCCTCTAATAGCAGTGCTGGTGGAAGTGTGTGTGTGTATGCATGTGTGTGTGTGTGCGTCTGGTTAAATTTTGTGATATTAGATAAGTGTGTGTGTGTCTGTGTGTGTGCTTGAGTCTATTTGAATTTTGTAATGTTAGATAAGTGTGCGTGTGCACGTTTCATTAAAGTTTTGTACTTAGATAAGTGTGTGTGTGTGCGTGTCTGTGTGTGTGTGTGTGTGCGTGTGTGTGTGTGTCTGTGTGGGCATTTATGAAAGAGAGATGCAAATATGCATTGTTAAACAAAATCTGATACCAGAATTAGCTGTCTGATATAATTGTAGGTAGTGCTTGTCTTGTCCACGTTCATAACATCTTTTTTTTATCCTGATGTGGCCCTTTGCGGTCGGCTGGGCTATAAGCAACATTATCTTATGTAGCAGATTATGTGTGTGTGTGCGTGTGTGCGTGCGTGCGTGCGTGTGTGTGTGTGTGCGTATGTGTGTGTGTGTGCGTAGTGTGTGTGTGTGCCAGTGTTTCCATGCATGAATATGAAACCAAGGATGTGTGACAATACATTGTATCTATCAAAGACAGGGAAGGAAGAGAAACTATCTGAAGGAAGCATAGTGACATATACTGACATCATAGCACAGCCGTGCATTGGCTTGCTCACCAACCTTTCCTCCTCTTCTTTCAGGGTTACCACGACATCTGTGTTACGTTTTTGTTGGTGGTGGACGAAGACATGGCTTTTGCCCTGGTTGAGAAACTTTCTCTCAGTCATCTCAGGTGAGAGCTGATGTTCTGTGCAATTCAGCACATTCCATGTTAAAACCCTTTTTAGGAGAATTACAGTATTTACATTTTAATGAGACACTCTTTTATATATGTGATGTATTTATATTATGTATAGTTTATTTATTCAAAACAGATGTTTTCAGTCAAATCTTTTTTTCCCTGTCTGTCTTGTGGCAGCCGTGATACTGGATTTTGTTTGTCATGGAGTGTGTATGTGTATGGTATATACATGTTTGTTGATATGTGATCATGGTGAAGTTGATGTTTTATTGTTTTTTGTTGTTGTTGTTTTTTAACATCCATCACTTGTTTAGATCAACTCAAGAAATCTCTGGTGCAGACCGGTATGTCTGCAGTGCAGTTTTAGCTCTTCTGTCTTTTGTTCATGAATTTATGTTAAAAGACAACTTACAACATAACAAAAACTTGCTGATGTTTTACAGAAACAGTAGTATGAGTAGCAGTACAGTAATGCGTTATCTTAGTTATAGAAGATGGATCGCTTTTAAGAATTCTGTAAACTGCATGGTAGATTCTGCTACATCAAACGCAGGCACTTGCTTGGATACTGGTATATATTGGTGTACACGCACTCACGCAGGCATGCATGCACGCATAGGTTGAAGAAAAAGATAGTACTTGAGAAGTTTTCCTCAAAGAGTTTTTTTCTTTTCTTTTTGGTTGTGGTGTGCGTGTGTGTGTGCGAGTGTATGTGGGAGTGTCAGTGTGTGTGCGTGTGTGTGTGTGTGTGAAATTTGCTCCATTTTCTGTACTGTCTCGGCTGTTTAGCTCACATGCCAGCAGTCTGAACTCCCTTCTCCTGTCACAGTCCCAGAATCGGGCATTGACAGTGAGCCATCAGTGTGATTGGTAATATTCTGATATCACTCGGTGTTGGGTCAGATCTTGGATGACATCAATATATCAGCGACTGTCAGCATTCCATGTATGTTATTTTATCCATTCTTTCTTCCCCACAGAGACTTTCTGGAGCCCACCATGGAAAGAACACAGCAGCTGCTGGACTATGTTCCTCCTCTTATACGAAGGGCCAACCCTGAGCTGTTGCAGTATTTGGAAGGGTAAGTTATCAGGTCTGCTTGTGTGTTTGGCACATTTGGGTGTCTGTGTGTTTGGCACATTTGGGTGTATGAGAGAGAGAGGCAGAGAACAGTCTCTGTGTCTGGAATCAGTGGTACATTCTCATCAAAACTGAAGATAGTACTGTATTTATTCATTCAGTTACTCTGTATATCTTTTTTTCATTTAAAAAAAAAAGAGTCATTTGAAAGTTCATGTATTCCTTTTTTAATGTTTTTTTTTTTATATTTTAGGATTTTTTTGGTTTGATTTACTTGTTTTTGTTCGTTCGTTTGTCATTTCTTATGCATACACTTTTATTCTTTGTCATTTCATATACGTACACTTTTCTTTATTCTTTGTCATTTCTTATACACACACTTTTCTTGATTCTTTGCCATTTCTTATACATACACTTTTGCTGACTTGGAGGTGCATGTTGCTGTACAGGGCAGAACTGGGCAATGTGTTCTGCATCAGCTGGCTGCTGACCTGGTTCGGGCATGTCCTGAGCGACATCGAGTCCATCCTCCGCATCTTCGATTTCTTCATCGCCTGTCACCCCCTCATGCCAGTCTACGTCATGGGAGCTGTGAGTATGACTCGCTTCTTTCTGCTCCCTTCTTCGCTACATGTGTGGATCTGTCCCAGTGGTATTGAATGCATCTTAGAATTTCTGGCCAGTAGTTGATGGGTTTTGTCAAATTCAAGTTATGAATGTTTTTCGTTGGGAAGGTAGACGTACAGTAAGGCATGGTTTTATTTTCTGGGTTAGCTTGGATCTTCAAATACAAACTTTCAGTGTAGTGGTGGCCGTTTTACTGCACATGATGAAAGAGGGGAAACTGCAGTATGTGACTTTGTTATATCTGCCTGTCTGCTTTGTTTCATTGCTAAACATAAGCAATATTAACAAAAAAATATGTATACGTAAATTTATGGGCTTGTAAACTGCCACGTAAGATCACCTTGCTGCTTGACAGGGAAGCCACTCTCCTCTCTTGCGCATATCGGAGTTATCCCTGAATTGTTGGTCATGGTACACATTTTGTGTACACATTCATGCTTCCTTAGTTTGTTATGTTACAGAATGTAACACAAGAGTAAATCAAATGCATTTTATAGTCTTTAGTGTTTACTCTTTGCTTACTACTATCTTTTCTTATTTTTCCTCAATTTTGTACATGTTTGCATTTATGTGTATGTGTAAAGTATGTTTATGTACATGTATATGTTTACATTTTGTATACGTGTGGGTATGTATTTTTTTGTTTTCTGCGTCTTTTGTTTAGCATAGTAACTTTAATAGTCTCCTGCCATTTCCTTGTCACATGTGTAATTATAAACATTTGAACACACTATAAGCATTAGCTTGTTGATGTTCAAATTTTCACAATTTTTGTAAAGCTACGTGATTGTAAAGTGGAAAAAATGAATTTGTTTATACCAGTAAATCAAATGTTTCTTCTCTTTTTTTTTAATGTAGTTTACCGTCAGTGCTAAAAAAAGAATCTCAAATTTGAACTTCAAAACTCCAGTTGCTGTTTTTTTGGTAAGCTTTTTTATGCTTCCTTCCATGCATTGACCTTATAGTCAGGTGACACCGACAGCCCTAATATGGCCCTTTGCAGTCATCTGGGGTATAAGCAACGTTGACACTGACAGCCCTAATATGGCCCTTGGCAGTCAGCTGGGCTATAAGCAACGTTGACACTGACAGCCCTAATATGGCCCTTGGCAGTCAGCTGGGCTATAAGCAACGTTGACACCGACAGCCCTAATATGGCCCTTTGCAGTCAGCTGGGCTATAAGCAACGTTGACACCGACAGCCCTAATATGGCCCTTTGCAGTCAGCTGGGCTATAAGCAACGTTGACACCGACAGCCCTAATATGGCCCTTTGCAGTCAGCTGGGCTATAAGCAACGTTGACACCGACAGCCCTAATATGGCCCTTTGCAGTCAGCTGGGCTATAAGCAACGTTGACACCGACAGCCCTAATATGGCCCTTTGCAGTCAGCTGGGCTATAAGCAACGTTGATGACCTCTTTCTCTCTCCCTGCAATCAGTCCCTGTTCTTCTCTTCACCAGTGATGCAAGGCCTCTTTCCTGTGTGACTGAATCAGTCATGCCCTGTATTGCAAGGCCTCTTTCCTGTGTGTCTGAATCAGTCATGCCCTGTGTTGCAAGGCCTCTTTCCTGTGTGACTGAATCAGTCATGCCCTGTGTTGCAAGGTGTCATTCCTGTGTGACTGAATCAGTCATGCCCTGTGTTGCAAGGTATCATTCCTGTGTGACTGAATCAGTCATGCTCTGTGTTGCAAGGTGTCGTTCCTGTGTGACTGAATCAGTCATGCTTTGTGTTGCAAGGTGTCGTTCCTGTGTGACTGAATCAGTCATGCTCTGTGTTGCAAGGTGTCGTTCCTGTGTGACTGAATCAGTCATGCTCTGTGTTACAAGGTGTCCTTCCTGTGTGACTGAATCAGTCATGCTCTGTGTTGCAAGGTGTCGTTCCTGTGTGACTGAATCAGTCATGCTTTGTGTTGCAAGATGTCATTCCTGTGTGACTGAATCAGTCATGCTTTGTGTTGCAAGATGTCGTTCCTGTGTGACTGAATCAGTCATGCTCTGTGTTGCAAGGTGTCATTCCTGTGTGACTGAATCGGTCATGCTCTGTGTTGCAAGGTGGCGTTCCTGTGTGACTGAATCAGTCATGCCCTGTGTTGCAAGGTGTTGTTCTTGGGTGACTGAATCAGTCATGCTCTGTGTTGCAAGGTGTCATTCCTGTGTGACTGAATCAGTCATGCTTTGTGTTGCAAGGTGTCGTTCCTGTGTGACTGAATCAGTCATGCTCTGTGTTGCAAGGTGTCATTCCTGTGTGACTGAATCAGTCATGCTTTGTGTTGCAAGGTGTCGTTCCTGTGTGACTGAATCAGTCATGCTCTGTGTTGCAAGGTGTCATTCCTGTGTGACTGAATCAGTCATGCTCTGTGTTGCAAGGTGTCATTCCTGTGTGACTGAATCAGTCATGCCCTGTGTTGCAGGTGGTGCTCCACAGGGAGAAAGAGATCTTTGCCACTGTCCAGGAAATGCCTGCTCTCTACCAGCTGCTGAACAAGGTGCCAGACAACCTCCCCTTTGAGCACTTGCTCAGCAACGCCGGGGACCTGTATCTCCAGTATCCTCCCACAGAGCTGGCTAATGAGGCTGTGCAGAGGTTCAAGAGGTCAGTGGGCGTGCGCATCCATGTCTCTTGTGGTGTTCTCTTTTTTGTGTGTTTTGGTTTGGTTCATTTTTTTTTACCTACCTTCTGTGCCACCTCAGTGGCATTGTACCCACACCGCTCATTCCAAGCCCCCCCCCCACCCCCACCCCCTCACCCGCCACCTGCTCTCCACAGCCACAGCATTGGGGTGTTCTCTTGTTGAAGTAGTCCATTTCTGTGTATGTTAATGATGACGTGCACAGATCACAAAGATAAAGCTGAGAACAATGAAATAAACAAGGGTACTTGCTGAACGGCTAGAAGGGTCCCTGTGTGCCTGTGTAACTAAGAGAACTGCAAATGAATTTATCTTTGGTTGTGGCCTGGGTTGTTTTTTAACATAGGAACTAAACAACAGTGGTGTTGCAATCTTTTTGTTGATAACAGGCACATTCTCAAGGCTGAAAGAAACGCACGTCCCCATGAACCTTTTGTTTCCCCAAGGTTTTCAACGTGAGTGCTCGTCTGCCCAGGCTAGGATATTGTCAGATAGTTCATTGTTGAACAATGTCCAGACACAATGAAACGCAACTGATAATCATATCAACAAGGCCAGACATGATTGCACCAACAAGGCCATCAGCAGTTGCGCCGACAAGGCCAGACTTTTTTTCTTTTTTTTTTTATTCCGATGTGCTTGATAGCGTTATCAGCTAGTGTCTGTAAGAGGGAAGTGTTTTGCAGTGTCTGGACCTTGAGAAATGTTTATGGGGAAAGAAAAGGTTGAATTGTGACAATGAAAGATTGTCTTGTTGAGGATTAATTGGGGTTATGTTGTTTACTTGCCCTTGGCTCCGTAAATCGTTATTTTGCAGTTTATTTTTATTTACATCCTTGTTTTGTATTATACTTAGTTTTTATGCCCTCTGTTTAGAAAATTGCTTGCCTGTAGTTTAACAGTTTGTTCATCAGTTTGATTAACTCCTGTACCCCATTCCATTTCATTATTTTCCAGCAATGCTGAAGCAGCGTGTTAGCATTATTTTCATTTGCAAATGTAACATCTCAATACTGACTTTGGATATCCTTTAGGACAGGATCCTAACCTCTTTGATTGCCAAATTATTTTGACGTAACATGTACCATAGCACCAAATCAACATTCTAGATCACTATACCAACAAGTTAAACTGGGGTATCATTTAAAGAAAAAAGAAAATTAAAGAACCCAACAACTTGTGAGTGTAAATCATGGCAAATGATGTATAAAAAGAACTTTTTTAGATTATCTTTTGTAGCTCATTTCATTGCACATTGAAGAAAAAAAGGCACCACCAGGATCTAAAGCCATCACCTGAAAACGATCTGCCTTAATGCTGAACCCTTCTCAAATGACTTGTATAGAAACAAAGTGTTACCTGCAGTGAGCAGATTTGTAACGAAAGGAAAATTGTGCAACTGCAGACTAGTAGCTTCAAAGGTTAAACTATATATAACAGGGAAAGCCTTTTTGTTTGATCGAAGATATGTCAAGTACAGAGTGAAAAATGTTCAAGACGGGCTGAAGAGATTGAGTCTTAATGAAAGTCTTTGGGGTTTTCACTTTTTTTTTTTTTTTGGGGGGGGGGGGGGGGGGGGGGGGGGGTTGTCAATTCACCATCCAGTTGTTTTTTTCTTTAAGAGTAAAATGTTTCTTTGGTTACATCTGTAATGTGCGAGTGTGTGTGTGTGTGTGTGTGTGTGAGAGAGAGGGAGAGAGAGTGTTTGCAAGGGTTAACAGCTTTCTTTGCTTAGGCCATTAACTGCTTAGATTTTAGACTTGAAGTTAAGAATGGAAGTTAAGAATTCATACAGCGTTATAAGAAGAGTGTGGTGAGGGATTGTGAAATGTACTGGATCCTTTCCGTTCTAATCCGTTATAGCGAGCTTCACTGGAGCATCCAGCCCCAGGACCTTGGGTGAGATTAAGTTGGCAATGGGTGTTACTCAGGTACAGCAGATGTGAAAAGGGATTTTTTTTTCACTGTTATTTATTTAATATATTAATACATTCATTAATTAGTTGCATGCTGTTGCAGTTTTTTTTCTTCTTTTTGTTGTTGTTTTTGAAATGCCGTAGAGAAAGACATTGTGGCACACTCTTTGCCCAGCCCTCCACACCCCCTCCTCCTACCTTTTCCCTTGGAAGTACTTTGTTGTTTTGGAGTGTCTTGGTCAGACTCAAAATATTCTCTTCATTCACGTGAACATGGTGAGAGATTTCCTTTTTTTCTCATGTCCTTGGATCATCTGTCTGCTTCGTGTTCATTGTATACAGAACAGGGTTCATGATGGGACTAGGATCATCTGTCTGCTTAGTGTTCATTGTATACAGAACAGGGTTCATGATGGGACAAGGATCATCTGTCTGCCTGGTTCTAGTAGATTTTGGGGGGGTATCATGTAGTATGAAAGTCTCAAGGGGGAGTGTGTTACGGTTGTCAGCATATCTCTTCTTTAAAAAAACACACACACACACACACACAAAAACTCTTTGTTTTTTGTCCGACTAAAAAAAGCTTTCAGTCAACTATTACCATTACTACTGTTTATGCAGTTGTAATTGTCATCATTATAACAGTCATCTGGCTGATTAAAATGCACGGTAAACTCAAAACACCCACACTCTGTGCTCTGATGGCCGAGCTCAAGAGCAGGCAGCAGTGAGTATTACAATTGTTTATACAGTTGTAGTTGTCATTATCATGATAGTCATGTGACTCATTAAAATGCGCGGTAAACACCCACACTCTGTGCTCTGGCAGAGCTCAAGAGCAGGCAGCTGCCAGGAAAGCCCAGGTGCTGGCGCGACAGCAAGCCAGACACCGCAAGTCTTCTTCCTTCCTGCCCGACGGCGACGTGACCTTTGGCAGGGTGACCTTTTGGATGCTGGGAGCCGTGGTCAGCGTAGCCGCCTACGCCCTCCTGCAGACCCTGGAGTGGGACTGGACATTTTCTTCATGACCCCCTGTGTGTGTGCTGTGGATGATCTGTGATAATACTGAAGTGTGGGTCGTTACGCTGAGGAACAAGTGAGGGGTATGAAAGGAATGAGGAATTTGGGGCGACGGAACTGTATGAGACATAGTCACGGGTTGGCACTCATAGACATGAATGAACTCATGAACACCAGTGTGTTACCGTTACATCCTGTGACGTACATGGTCCTGCCAAGTGATGGATATTGTCTGCCACACGGTATCAGTGCATTATGACCAAGATGTGTTCATACAGGTGAAGAAGACGATGTGGAGTCGCTGCAGGAATGTGCGATACACAGGAATAGAAATCCAGATCAGAAAGCTCAAAAAGTCCAAAAGATGGGGGAGGGGGTGGAGGAGAAGCAGTAAGGAGAGAGAGAGGGGGAGAGACACTATGTGGTCTTGCAGACTGAGAATAGAAGATCAGTGCAGCAAAATGCTTTTGTCATGTTGTAATCAGGCTAAAATAGATTGATTTTTTTTTTCATTGTCATCAAGTTGCTTTAACCTGGTGGATTAGGTTTCTTGGTTTTGATATACAAGGTGCATAGCTGATAAATTCTGCAGGAAAATTATTTGTTAGAACTACAATTTACAGTTGTGGTTCCAAACGAAAACGATCTGGAGTAAAAATTTTATTATGGCAATGGTGGTTCACAACATGCTGAATTGACTGGAACTTCACAAGGGCTGTTGACAATTTGTAGTAGTCTTCAGTCAAAATTACTCTGATGCTTGTGAAAAATGTGCTGGGATCACCTAAGGTTGTGTTCATTTTAGTTTCCTCTTACCTGTGTAATAGAATAACAGATGGGAAAGAGGGTAATGTTTACAGCATGTATATGAGAACATACATGCTCTCAGGTATACGTGTGTGAGTGTGTGCACAAATGTCTGCATGTACTCATACCTGTGTGGTGTTGAAGGTGAATGTGACAGATACAAGGTATGTATGCACAAGGATAAGTATTAGGAAGAGCATGTGAAGGGAGTTATGTTTGTTTGCACATGTATTTACATATCAGTTTGTGTGAATGCCAAGTGATGTGTTCATTAGACTAAGGGGTCTGGGTCCTAAAAGCTCCAGTATGGGTGCCTAATCCTGAACACAGAAAGAGATAAACATGTGTAAAGATGATAAATCATCCCACAATCTGACATGATTAGAGGTCAACTAAAGAATTCTTTCATCTTTTATTTCCTGTGCCTGCAAAATAAAGATGCAGGTACAGATCTGTATTTATTAGCAGTCGGTAACCACAATTTGTACTGCAAATATTCTTCAAATTTTACTTTTACTGTGCAACCACTCACTTGGTTGCAAGTTTTTTTTGTATATCAGCAACAACAAAAGATAAGTCATTAACTTGAGGAGAGAAAAAAGAAAGTGAAATGTACATGTGCTTACCTTAGAATGTTTTTGTGGTCCACCAGGAAATGCTCTGCAGAGAACTAGATAATATTTCCGTCAAAGTGATGTTCATTCATCACATTAACATATTCAGTGTCAGATCTTTGACCAGTCTAAAGTTCAGTAGCTTCTTAAAGTGAGAACTGCTTTTTCCCCCAGCTGATTGGTAAGTAGGGCCCTCAGATCGACTTCTGATAATGCTGCCACAGAAAAGACTTCAAGTTTTTCAGTTGGTCTTTTTTTCTTCTTTTCTTTTTTTTTTTTTGCCTGTGGGAAAACTGCTTACAGCAAAATATCAAGCTAAACAGGCTGCATAGTTTCCTGGATTGAAGCTCAAATCTGCATGAAAAAAAAAAGCATTTATTTTGCACATCGCTGTTTGTCAGCATGGCCTCCAGGTTTACCTTCAGCTCATCACCTTGGAGTTTACATTGGTGGATGTGGCAGGCTAGGCCACACTGATGGTTCAACACCACAGTTGAACTGCAGAGGGCTGTCAGACAGACATTAGACAGCTGATTCAAAATTGATCAAGCCGGTGCCAAAGTGCTGGCACTGTCAGAGTGTGTAGAGTAGATCTGACCAGACAGCCGTTCAGATGATACGAGGCCATCCATAATGAAAGAAAAGAAAAAAACACAAAAGAAACAAAATTTAACATGTTATTTGTACAGCATTGTTGGTTTGACTGTGAAGGATAATTCAGTTCAAGTGTGGGGTTGACAGGTGTACATCTCTAATTCTGCACTTTCATCTTCAGCATGGAAGGAAGAAACAGAACTTTAAAAAAACATGGTTTCCGAACATGGCTGTCGGGCATACTTCTACAGCGATTAACCATGCTTTATCAGACAAGCTGTGCTGTATCGGCCATACCAACATTTCCTTATTATTAAAAACGTGGAGTGAATGCGTATGCATGGGAATGGGATTATGGGGGGGGGGGGGGGGGGGGGGGGGTGCGTGAGAGGAAATTCTTGGCTTTTGAAAACAAAATTTGTTGAAAGGATCTTTGATCACATGTAAGTTAACCAGTGATAGTGTGAGTACATATTGCCTGTGTAGTGGAGAGTGAATCTACAGACAGTTGGAACTGCGTAGAAAGAAAGTCATGTCGGACATTGTGGCATCTGTGATAGGTGAGAAGGTCTCCCCGTTTTCAAAATGCAGCATGTTGAAATTTCAAAGAGTCCTGAAGTGTACAAAGACGCATGTTCATCAGTTGTGGAGTGATATGCAAGCTATCTGAATGTCTTTTAGTATGATGTTTCTGAGATTTTCAATTGATGTATGCTTTTATGAAATGTAGGCTTTCCAGTGACTTTGTACATGTTTACATATTTTTGTAATATGTATGTTTTGTGAACTCTTTTGTTACATAGGTTTTACTTTTGAGAAAGAGAATAGGAGAGAAAGAAAACCCTTTGAATCTTACATCCTTCATTTCATTTAAAAAAAAAGAAGGTTTAAATGAGTTTATGCATTTATCCATATTAAGCCAGCATCAATGAGATCTGTTGCCTACAATTGATAACCAGTTACCTGTTACTTCTCCTCTGTCGTATTGTTCTACCTGGAAAGAAAAGTCACTCTGATGTGCTGTTACTGCAGATTCACTTCATCAGCGTACTTCTTTTCTGCTGTCTGAACTTTTTTTCAGTCCATACCATAAATGTATTCTCCATCCATTCAGACACTCATCCAACAATGAGTGCCGCAGACTGGCTGTCACATTACTTTCTGACCTAGATGAAGTAGAGGTCCTCATGGATCAGTTCATTCATCGTCTCAGCTCGGCCAAGCTTTGCACCCCCACTGTATTGCCATGGGTCCACTGATGTTTCAACACAGGTCACCCGGTTGTCCACACTTGGTGTTGCTTTCAATGCTCTGCACACTGCTGTTGTTGTAGCTCTGTGGGCTGTCTGTACTGCTGTTGTAGCACTGTGAAGTGTTTACACTGCTGTTGTAGCACTGTGAAGTGTTTACACTACTTTTGTATCTCTGTTGCCCTTTACTCAGCTTTCCAAGCTGAACTGATTGTAGTGATTTCTTGGCACGTTTACATTGTTTTTGATTGTGTTTTTTTTGGGTGAGGCTTTTTGTTAGTTTGTTGTTTTGTTTTCTTTCTATTATTTTTGATCATGTGGTTGGTTTTGGTTGTTGTTTTTTGATGAGGCTTTTTGTTTGTTTGATCATGTGGTTGGTTTTTGTTTTTTGATGAGGCTTTTTGTTTGTTTTTGATTTGTTTTCTTTCTGTTGTTTTTAATTGTTTTTTGGGTGAGGCCTTTTGTTTGTTTTTTTCGTTTAGTTTTCTTTGCTCTCCAAGCTGCTTTCATAGCTCTATACATTGGTCACACAGTTTTCATAGCTCTAGAAATTGTTTACACTGTCTTCTTAGTGTGTGAATGCTTACACTGATTTTTTAGCTTTGCAAACCATTCATGCTCCTTTCTTAGCTTTGCAAACTGTTAACAGAGTTTTCTTAGCATCGGAAACCAATCAGAATGCTTTCCTAGCTGTGTAAACTGTTTGCACTCATTTCCTAGCTCAGTGTACATGTGTGGTTGTGTGTGTGTGTGTGCATGTGGTTGTGTGTGTGTGTGTGTGTGTGTGTGTGTGTGCGTGTGCGCACACATGTGCGTTGTGTGTGTGTGTGTTTTAACCCTCTAAACTGTTTACACCACTTTCTAAGCTCTGCAATCTGTTGACAATGCTTTCTTAGTATCGCAAACTATTTACAGCTCTTTTTGGAAAGTGGTGACCCTGCTACCATTGCTCTGCAAATTGTCTGTGCCAGTTTCATGCAACAGATCAGCTTGAACACAGATTGATCAACCATCAGGCACTTGAGGGCAAAGCTGTTTCAAGGCCTTGATCACCATAGTTTCCTTTCCTTCACTTTCCATGTGCATGAGGTCAGTCCACTCTCGTGAGCTCTCTGAGTTTGATTTTACATGAGGAGCTTCCCTCCCCACCCCACCCCCTGCCACCACACCCACCTCTCTCCCCCAAATCTTTACCTTATAGGCTGTAGTTCTTTTTGTGCATGCATTCCTGTGAATATGTTCTTACATCATGGCCATTTAGGGCAGCTGTAATGTTGAGGAGAGGGGAGGGGGGCATTATGAGTGAGTTCATAACCCAGTGATCACCAGCATAGATTTTTACATAATTTCAATCATTTTAGTGCACAATTATGTTTAATCTTCTGTATGCATATACACACAGAGGGGATTCAAGGTGATGGCATGTCTGAACAAAATGACCCGAGTTGGAATCTCATCCTTCATTCACCATGACTGATCAGCTTCGAACTTTCTTTCTTCCTTTTTCTTTTTTTTTTTTCCTTTTTCTTCTCCAAGCTGTTAACCGTTTAGTTCGCTTGTTGAGCTTCACAGTTTTAATCTTCAGCTGACCATCTGAATGGTTCCAGTGATGTGGCGTTCCTTTCCACAAAATTCAAGGTCTTTCAAACTACTAAAATCTCACATTATATTGCTTATGAAATACAAGATTGTGACAGAGCACAGTCAATCAAAATGCACGGAATGCATGTTCCAGGGAAACTCGCAGATCATCGTTTCTCCGGTAACAATGTTGAATAGTGAGATTCACGTTGAGGCTTTTAAGGACCACATTCAAGATGAAGTTCAACACATGATCACCCCAAAATCACTCGCACACTTTTTTTTTCTTTCTTTTTAACTCAAAGTTTAGGTGGTGGTGTTGTGTTCACTATTTTGATGTGCAGTGTATGGGATTCTTGCATTTACTTCAAACCACCCAATTGACACTGACAGTCTCTCTTAGGTACTGAACATGAAGATTGCTTAATTCTTTGCACACATGCACGCACACCTGTGGACAGCACACCCATCAGGTTGACTGTGAGATCAAACAACCCTCATCTTTTGCCATCAGACAAGGTCTGAGACTCGAACCCCAGACTCCATGTGACCCAGCATGACAGATCGCCATGTGTCCTTTCTCTGACAACATCATCATCCATCAACTTCAAGACTTCTCTGACAACATCATCATCCATCAACTTCAAGACTTCTCTGACAATATCATCCATCGACTCCAAGACTTCTCTGACAACATCATCGTCCATCGACTCCAAGACTTCTCTGACAACATCATCGTCCATCAACTCCAAGACTTCTGACAACATCATCATCCATCAACTTCCAGACTTCTCTGACAACATCGTCCATCAACTCCAAGACTTCTCTGACAACATCATCATCCATCAACTTCAAGACTGTTTTTTACCTCCTGCACTTAAATTTGTAAGCAAGTTCTAATGAGGTGCTGAAGGTGTTTTGTGAATATGGGTCAGCTAATTACTGAGCCCCCATTTCTCAAACGGGCTGATTGGAAACCAACAAACTTCAGAAGTCCATACCTCAGGTGTGTATTAAAAAAAAAAACAACAACTATTTTTGACATCATCAAAAAGAGATTTTTCTGAAATGTTCATTATTGGCCAGTTTGATGCTTCAGTATGCTTTTTGTGGTAATGAACTATTCCACTACCAAGTTTACTACCTTGGGTCGAATGCTTTTTGTGGTAATGGGGCAATGAACTATTCACTACCAAGCTTACTACTTTGGGTCGAATGCTTTTCAGTTCTAAGACCATGAATTCTTTTTCTATCAAACCACTGATTCCATGTAGCATACTATATATCTTCACAACAACTATCATTCTTCGTCACTAAATCCACCACTGTAAACAGAACTTGTAATTCAATGCAAGGCAAAGAACATTTGCTTGATTCAGTGTACAGTAAAGAACTACGGACAGCCAATAGAGGAGAGAGTGAGAACAACATTTGAAAGAAATTGAATTGTTTTAACCAATGGTGATTTTTTCTTCTTTCTTTTTTAAATTTTCCTTTTGTCAGTTAATTTGGTTTGTGTTTTCCATAATACATGTCACTTTGCTGTTTTCTCATATGAATAAAGTTTTTTCATCATTTTCTTTCATACGGTAGTTTTGATGTTCCTTGTTTTTTGTTAATATCATCCCCAATAATCCACTGAAGAAATCACTGCAATTGCAAATATTCTGCACAAGAACATAAAAATGTACATGTGGTTCAGGTTGTAGAGATTTCAGTTCCATTTTAGGTGTGTCACTTGAGTTGAAGGTCTACTTTGGCTGTTAGAAGTCATTCCCTCCAGATGATGATCCCATTGTTTGTCTAGTCAGGGTGATGAAATGAGGATTAAATGTGGACACTGAAAGCCTGCATTGTCTGCTGACCTGTGAGTGGACAACTGTTCCCACTTCACCTCACTGTTTCTGCCTTGTTTCTATACATACAATGTCGCTGAATGAAATGGAATTTCCTTGAATCCAGATCTCAGCTCATTTGGCTGATTATCGCTGCCATTCAGTGTGCTGTTTGTACAGTCAGATCTTGTGCAGAAATACAAATGCAGATACATGCATATATGTGAAAAAAAAACCCTCAAATGATTCTTCCAGCTTTTAACCTGCATCAGGTTTTATGATAAATAGTACAGGTCTCACAAACATGGTGCACTGACATTGTTGAATAATTCATATCACAGCAGATCTGAAGTGAAAAGTTAGCAAGACAAACTCATTCTCTCACTCACTCTCTCTCTCTCTCTCTCTCTCCTCTTCTCTCTTGTCTCTCTCTCTCTCTCTCTCTCTTCCCCCCCCCCCCCTTCTCCCCATATTATTTGCATACATGAACCACACATACTCCAACACACACTAGTTCTGAATGAGAACACTGATGGTGAGGCCAGATAAAACATATGAGTGAAGAAATCCAAGTCGCAGCAGAATTGCACAGGCAGTTTGTTTCCAGTTTACCTCTGGCTGGGACCAACTACTTGTATATGTATGTAAATGATAGTAACCTGAGGCTGTGCTTGGAGTGAATGGAAGAAATCCAGATCAACAGCACAGCAGAAAAAAACACCCATGCACAGTTGCTTCATTTCCATGCAACCTAGTAACAAAAACAGCTTATTGCACAGTGTACAACTTTCAAGGTGGTAAAACAACACAGTAACTCATTACTTCATCTACATGCAAATCAGTGTTACAGCAATGCACGGCTTAATTTCATGCAGCAAAACAGCGTTCGAACATGTTTTTAACTGCCATGCTACAAGGTAACTTGACAATTCAATGCCCAGTGTCAGCACAACAAATAACCACGCCAAGTTGTTGTTCACTTTTCATGCAACTTTCTGCTCGTACAACAAAGCGATCCTCAAACTGTCAAGCAACAATGTAACATGGGAATTTGTGCTCACACACCACAGTGAAAAGGCAACTGCTGGGATTCCATGCTTCAAACAAACCTGACGACTCACCATGCAAAGAGACTGAGCCACTTGTGGACACCCGTGAGCAGCCTGCGCATATCAAGCTACTTGGCAGATGATGAACTGGATTTAGAATCAGGTGGAGTTGGATAGTGGGTGCCAAACCATGCGTTGACGGCGCTGGTCTTGATTCGCAACTCCAGATGCCTCATGAATGTCTTGCCATGTGGGGCCTGGATAGAAGGAAGTGTGTAATGGTAAACGTCGGCAAACACCATGCTGTGCATTTTGACTACAATGATGGACGTTTTAGCATAAATATCAAAACTAATGTCAAACTGTACAACATAACACAAGCATAATATGGTTCACACATGCACACACACACAGGCGCATGCACACACACACATGCATACATGAAGGCATGCACATTTCACATGTTTTGTGACTGCAGGCTTTAGAATAAATGAAAGGAAAATATTGTTATACACATTTAACACAACACATCACACCACATGAATATGCAACACACTCCATCACACCATGTACACATTGAATACTGACTCTACATCAATCACACACAGTAAACACACTAATGCACAGTGATGCATGTCATACACACTAACATGTTATATTACACATTGAACACACAACATCTCACAACATCTACACAGAAGCATACCACATCACACCACAAACACACTGAACACTGTCAAATATACGTAAGTGAACACATTACATCACATCACATACTGAACACTACATCACCAAATACGCTGAACACCATCCCACACCATGCCCACACTGAGCTGAACATCATGCATAAGCACTAAACATGTTGCATCACATCTCATTGAAGATTGCCATGCAGAGTGAATGCTATATCACCCTACACACTTACACGATATAACTAAATACACTGAACACATTGCATCACCTAATGAACACTACAAGCACGAACTGAATGTATTACATCACACCACATACATACAGAACATATCACACATACACACTGAACACATTGTATCACACCACATACACAATGAACACTACATCACACAGAACACATTATATCACATCACATACACAGTGAACATTACATCACACATACACGCAGAACAGATTATATCACACCACATACACAATGAACACTACATCACACATACACACAGAACACATTATATCACATCACATACACAGTGAACACTACATCACACATACACACCATATCACACCACATCAACAATGAACACTATATTACACATGCACACTGAACACACTACATCACACCTCATACATAATGAACACTATAACACACATGCATACTGAACAGATATCACACAACATACATAATGAACACAGTATCACACGTACACACAGAACACATCATATGACATTTACTGAACCCTTTTTTTGTAACACATACATGATGAACACTGTCACATCACATGATACACACTGAACGCTACATCACTATCACACAACATCCATTGTGAGAATACAACTAAGCACTGTACACATCTTCACCACACTACACCACACCATACACACCGAACAAACTACGCCACACCACAAACACATTCAGCACACATCGCATCACACCACACGTACATTCAATAAACCAGAACACATTAAGACACACATATAACACGTTGACCCTATCACACAGTCATTTGATACATTTCACCATGCAACATATACACTGAACACCATACCACAGGCACATTCACTGTTTTGCCCAGCATGTCTACACATTCAAACAACACCATGGCCACAGACAGAGCACTCCATCCAACCTCCACAGTCCTTGTCCCCACCTCACCTGCCCTAGCTGCAGGTGTACCGATGCTCGCTCTCCCTCGTACACCATACGTAGATGCTCACCTTCCTCGTACTCAAAATCGGAACCTGCCATACAAATTGATAACTCAGACTTTTGGGGCGATATCCACAGACAGGCCTTCTTAATTCAATGCAGAAATGTGACCTATTACAATCCATGTATTCCTTTTTCAGTACAAACAGCCCCTCCTTCTACCCCCCCCCCCCTCCCCCTTTCTGGAAATTCATTTTAAGTTAACTTCTCTTTTCTGTCATCTCTTTGCCTCTGTTTTTTTGTTTGTTTTTTTCTTGTTTGTTTGATTTTTTTTTTTTGGTTTCAGTTTTTGTTTGTTTGTTTTTTGTTGTTGTTTGTTTTGGGGGGTTTTAAATTGTGCAGCAGATGCTAATGAAAGGCTTGAAACAGTGCTAAGCTGATCTGACAGGAAGATTTTTATTTCCTTTGACTGGGGTTCAGAGTACTCAACTGTATATGCATCATAGCAAATATCAGTTTAGCTATGAATGAAAGTTCTAAGGAGTGTGAATTTGATTGTAGTGTATGAACTGTAGGAACTCACCCTGGACTGGCGGCTTGTAGGCTTTGACAGGAGAGCTGTAACATGTGAACATTAAAAAGTGACACTGAATAGATTTGTACACACACACACACACACACACACACACACACCATGTGCATGCACGCGCGCACGTGCGCACACACACATACACACACACACATGTACACACACACACACACACACACACACACACACACACACACACACATACACAGATGTACACACTTGCCCGTGAGTAAGCACACACCTGCCAGAGTTGCAACCGAGAAAATGAATATCATTAAGCAGATAATACAACTTTGTCTCCCAAATAATGTCAGATATTAAAATCTCTACTCAGTTGGAATGTGCTCAATTTCATATGATGCTTTTCTTGCTGGCCAATCATTTAAACACATGCATACTGGCTGATAAGAATTGCATGAAATAGTTCCTCTTTCTTCTTTCTTCATCTACTCCTAAAATCAACTGCCTTGTTTCATACAGTTTAAATGGCAAGGTGGAGTGAAATCACTGAAACGAAAGTCTTCATGTACACAAAAGAAAGGCAGAAATAGTTCATGCTTAGAGCTGCAAATGCAGACAAGCATGGATGCACAAATCAGCACAAAACCCACTGTCCACACCTTACATGAAACACAAGACTCCTACACATACACACCTGGCAGTAAAGAAGACCTCTCCTCTTTCATCCAGCACCGTCACATCCATCCATGCCATATTCTGCACATACAGGTAAAGGTATATGTGTATTTATATCAGTCTTTCTTTAATGTACATTATAGGTACACATGCCATTATATCAGTCTCTCCTTAGGATAAGATAAGATAATGTTGCTTATAGCCCAGCCGACCGCAGAGGGCCACATCAGGGCTGTCACCACGTTAAAATCAACTCACCAGTCATTTAAAAAAAAAAAAAAAAAAAAAAAAAAAACTTTCACACATCTCGTTAAATGACATCGTCTACAAACGAACCAGAAACTTTGTTAAAAATCCTTCTTCCGTAAAATCTCAATCAGATGAAAAATGTTAATTTCCTCTCAAAAACCCAAGGATCACGTCAGGTCCCTGAACAGGATCTTCATGGACTCCGCTGTAAAATGTTTGTGTCTCACATCGTGCAAGTCCCAACACTCTAAAAGAACATGTTTCATTGTAGTGGTGCATGACATGGAATGCACCACGGAGCTTCGTCACTCTTTAAAAGGTAAGAATGGGTAAAATACGAATGGCCGGTGTGCAGCCGCACAGAACCGTTTCCTCTTTACGACCACCCGACGTAGATGGAGGAAGTCTTAAGTTTGGACGGATCTGAAAGAGTTTGTTATTCGTCTGTGTGTTCCAATCCTCCTGCCAGAGGTCTCTCACATAATCGTTAATTTTGGGTTTCACATCTGAGCAGGGGATATAAGTGTTGACAGTTTCTCTCTTGTGGCGTTCTTGGCTAAACGATCAACCATTTCGTTCCCGCCGATCCCAACATGGCCAGGAACCCAAGCAGAGTAATGTTGTAACCGTCCGCCTTCAACTTGCTAAAAAGTTCAAAAAAAAGTAAAAGTTCTGGATGCTGAAGTTGCGGCCAGCTATGGCCTCCAAAGCTGACAGCGAATCCGACAGAACCAGAAAGTCCTCCTCGAAGAATGGGAGATTATCTTCAAAGCCAGTACTAGAGCAGTAAGTTCAGCGGAATAGACAGAAGCATCTGAATGTATATGTTCCAACAATATCTGAGAAGGAGCCCCAGGCAGTAGGCTGCACAGGCCACTCCATCCTCAGACTTGAACGTCAGTGAAAACTTTTTGATAGATGGGAATTTGGAACAGAGCTCGGCATACAAAGCCTTGTACGCCAGAGAGCTGGTAGACTCCTTACGGAAAGCTGCGAGATCAAAACGAATCTCTGTGTGAAAAAGGTCCATGGAGGTTGATCCGGAAACTTGGAAAAATCGAAACTACTCCCAGGTCTATACCTGCATTCCGCACGTGAGGCTGCATACGAAGCCCAAACGGCGGAATACATTTCGGGTTTGTTTCAAACTTACTTTGGAACGGAGGGTCAAAAACACAGTCATAGGCAGGATTCTGCGGTTCTGAGAACAGTCGGATGTAATAATTCAAAGACAGTTTCAGCCTGCGGTTGGACAGTGAAGGTTCACCTGCTCTGCGTACAGGCTGTACACAGGGGTGGTGCGGAACGCTCCAAGACAGAGACGAAGCCCTTGATGTGGATAGGGTCCAAGAGTTTGAGGAAGATGATCTTGCGGAGCCATACACAGCACAACCGTAGTCCAGTTTGGAACGGACCAGGGCTCTGTAGAGGTGCAACAAAGTTTTCTTATCAGCGCCCCAGTCGGTGTGTGCTACGACCCGCAGAATATTCAGTGCCTTTTGGCAAGCAGTTTTGAGGTTTTTAATATGGCTGAGAAAGTTAAGTTTTTGGTCAAAAATGACCCCCAGAAATTTGGCCTCTTTAACAGCTGGAATGGGAGATTTCCCTACTTGAAGTTCCGGATCTGGAAAAAACTGACGGAAATTATGGAAGTGAATACACTGGGTTTTTGTAGCAGAAAAGGTGAAACCGTTTTCATCCGCCCACCGATGGATTTTATCTACGCAAAGCTGGAGCCTGCGCTGGACACTCGGGTACAGGCTTCCAGTTGCGTAGACAGCAAAATCATCCACAAACAATGAGCAGTCTGAACCCTGCTGAACTGATTGAACAATGTTGTTGATCTTAATACTAAAGAGGGCAGGAGATAGTATGCTCCCCTGTGGAACACCCAACTCCTGCTCGTGGACATCAGAGAGAGTGGTGCCAACCCGGACCTGAAACTGTCGTTCTGCCAAAAAATTTTGAATAAAAAGCGGAAGATGACCTCGAAAACCCAGATCGTGGAGATCATGAAGTATCCCGACTTCCAGGTGGTATCGTAGGCCTTCTCCAAGTCAAAGAAAATTGCCACTGCATGCTGTCTGTTTAAAAAAGCGTTCCTAAGTGTAGATTCCAGACGAATCAAATGGTCAACTGTACTACGATGTTTGCGGAAACCACACTGTTCTTTCGCCAAAAGGCCATCGGTTTCGAGTTTCCACATGAGCCTAGCATTGACCATTTTTTCCATCAATTTACAGACACAGCTGGTCAAAGCTATGGGACGGTAGTTAGATGGATTAGAAAGATCTTTTCCAGGTTTGGGGATGGGAATAATAAGGGCTTTCCGCCAAGAGGGTGGAAAGCAACCTGTAGTCCACACGTGGTTGTATACCTGTAACAGGATGTTCAGACCTTCTTGCGGAAGATGTTTCAATAGTTGATAATGAATGTCATCTATACCTGGAGAGGAATCGCTGCAAGAGAGTAAGGCAGATTTCAGCTCGTTTAATGTGAAAGGAAGATTGTAGTCTTCCATGTTGTCGGATGAAAAGTTGCAGGGTGATTTTTCTTTTAGGGCTTTGTTTTTGACAAAAGTGACTGATTTATTAGAAGAGGAGGAATTCTTTTCAATGGTTGAAGCAAGCAGATTAGCAACTGCTTTCTTCTCTGTTATTAAAGAATCCGAAAACTTGAGATGGTTCACAGTGGGACAGGTGTTCTTCCCTTTGATTTTCTTAATGATGTTCCACACTTTTTTCTTAGAAGTTTTTGATGTCAGCCTGGAGCAGAAGCTTCTCCAGGACCGACGTTTACTGATTTTAAAAGTGTGTCTTGATTTAGCACGGAGTTTCTGATGGGCTCGAGCGTTGGGACCCGAAGGTCGTTGGTATACCCGACGCTGAGCCCGTTTTCTAACTTTGGAAATTTGTTGGCATTCTGAATCGAACCAGGGTGTTTTTGGCATTTGAAGTTTATCGGAAGACACTGGAATACAGACTTTAGCACATTTGATTATAGTGTAAGTCAGTGATTCTGCTGGGTCCGGACTCTGAAGAAAATCAGTGTCCTGGAACTCCTTGGAAATAGTGGCTGCAAATAGATCCCAGTTTGCTTTCTTATAATTGAGATGCTGAGAGACAGAGACATGTGCAGTTAATACAGGTTGTAGAAGGACAGGGAAATGGTCACTTCCGTGCAGATCGTCATGGACAGACCACTCATAGTCCAGGACCAGCGAGGGGTCACAAACCGACAAATCTAAACACGAAAGTGAACCTGAGGAAGAGTGGAGATAAGTTGCAGATCCGTCATTCAGACAACACAAATCCAAGTCTGAAAGGACATCCTCAATTAGCAGACCTCTGGGTGACGTACCGGCACTACCCCAAAGAGGATTGTGACCGTTAAAGTCACCCAACAGCAAAAAAGGTCGAGGAAGTTCTTCTATCAGACTGACAAGGTCCTGACGACAAACCGGGACAGAAGGTGAGAGATAAAGGGAACAGATTGTCACAGTCTTGTGGAGAGTGACTCTCGCAGCTACAGCCTGAAGGGAGGTAGACAGAGTGACAGGACTATACAACAAAGTTTTGTGTAGGAGAAGGGCAACACCGCCCGACAGTCCCAACGTGGATGGTTGTGCAGGTTTCGAAAGAATATTAAAGCCAGAAAGAGTAAAGGTCTTCTGGCTTTGAATTTGAGTTTCTTGAAGAGCCACGACGGAAGGTTTTAGAGACTGACACAGAAGCTGCAGCTCCTCGAAGTTGGAATTTAGACCACGGATATTCCAATGGAATATTGTACTATCCATGGTGCAGAGGCGAAAAGGAGAGAAATCAGGTCATCTCCTCTTCAACGTCCGCTTCTAATGGAGCGAATTTATTTTGTAGTTTCACTGGGCTGTGGTGGTCTTTGGACCTGCTGGCAGACTTGCCCGCAGGTGACAAAGGCCTGGAGTTTGGAGATGGTGGAGGTCTGGATTTGGGAGATGGTGGAGGTTTCTTCCTCATCTCCACCATCTCCACACTGGGTTGAACTCCCTTGCCCGCACGGGCACTGGACAGAGGAATTCGAGTTGCGGGTGCTGGTTTTTTAATCTGCCCAGCAGCAGATGTTGTAGACTGCTGGGCAGTCTGAGGGGTGGCGGATTTTTTGCCTCCACCAGGGGCATTCACTGTGGGTTGGGAGGTGGTGGACCTGCTTCCACCAAAGCTTATCTGTCTACCTGGCAAAGTTTTAGAGAAAGTAAAATCGTCAGTCTGGCAGCAGACTGAACGTGTCGATACTTTTTTTACCGCCGAAGCGTATGAAGATGCTGTTGGCGTCTGACTGCCAACAACTTGCCTGCGGGCTTCAAAAAACGAGATCTTCTTTTCTGTTTTTACCTTTTGGATGGTTGACTCTTGTTTCCAGACAGGGCAGTTGCGTGAAGAGGAGGGGTGGTCGCCACCGCAGTTTGCACAATGCGCCGGGTCTTTACACGGCCCATCATGGGTTGCCTTGCAACAAACCCCACACACCTCCTGCCCAGAACAGCGGTCTCTGACATGACCAAACTTCTGGCATTTGAAGCAACGCATTGGAGACGGAACATACATTTGTATACGGACATTCAGATATCCTACCTTGATGACAGGAGGCAGCACAGGATTGCAGAATGTCAGAAAGAGGGTGTTGGTGTCCACTCTTTCTGCACCATTTTTCACTGTCACCCTATGCACCTCTGTCACACCCTGGGATGCCAGTTCCGCTTTGATCTCTGCCTCTGAGACTCCTCTAAGATCTGGGCATCGAATGACTCCCTTAGAGGAATTCAGCTGTTTATGGGGGGTCACCCGGATCTCTCGGTCTACAAGCTTTGTAGCTTTCAGCAGCTGCACTGATTGTTTTTTACTTTTACACTGGATGAGAAAGGTGCCGTTTCTGAGTCGCTTTATGGACTGTGGGTCTCCTGCAATACCTTGGAAGCCCTTCTGTATTGCAAACGGGCTTAGTGCAGAAAGAGGTTTGTCCTGCTCCTTACTTTCCATGATCAACCAAGAAGACCAAAATCCTGACAACTGCCTTGTTTCATTTTCAGAATCAGAGTCTCCATCGGACTCCTGTGACGACCTTTGCGAAAATGACGGAACTTTTCTTTTTTTGGGGGGATGATGTTTAATGGAAGTCATATTTATAGGCAAAAATTTCATCTCTCCCTTACCCACCCACCTTGGAGTCCAACTAAGGGCCAGGGCCAAGAATCACTATCTTGACCCCTTCCAGGCTTCAGGAGAGACATACAACAGACAAAAACCTACCAACCCTATCCCCCATGATCATGCTCAACTCCCGGGAACAGAGAGCTGAGCACTGCAGGGGTTACCTTGGCCAGCCGGAGAAATGCCTGTTTTGACCCAGCCCAAGAAGGGGAGCCGATTAGTACACCCGGCCAAAGTGTACTCCCTGTCTAGGAGAGGTCCGAGCCAAAGTGATGTGTTGAGAGCGCTGGCCCTCTCAATCACCAGGATCTCATTCCCCTCCGACACAGGTCGCACCGCACGGCAAACGCGGCGGATCTTAAGGAGACCACAGAGAGAAAAGGAGTGTGGAAAAGAAGACTTGAAGGGGAGACGAAGATAGAAAAGGGCCAAATAAGGGAGGCAGAAAACAAGAAAAGGAGAAAGGCGGGTTACTCTTAGTCAGGATCCTCACCCTTAGCCTATCTGACATGGGAAGCCCTACCAGGGGCATCAACTCCTTACCACGTTACGCTTAGGCCAAACAGCATCTGCACCTCTCAGGCCTAGAAGCAGTATAAAAAAAACAGCCTATCTCCAAGTATTGATGCCCCCGCCAGCAGAGCCTAAGGGATCACTGGACCACGCAAACCCTCCGACCACGACAAGGTCGCAACCCCCCGGAGGGAGTCTCTCCTTAATGTACACTACAGGTACACATGCCTCTATATCAGTCTCTCTTTAGTGTACACTACAGGTACACATGCCTTTATATCAGTCTCTCTTTAATGCACACTACAGGTACACATGCCTTTATATCAGTCTCTCTTTAATGCACACTACAGGTACACATGCCTTTATATCAGTCTCTCTTTAGTGTACACTACAGGTACACATGCCATTATATCAGTTTCTCTTCAATGTACACTACAGGTACACATGCCTTTATATCAGTCTCTCCTCAATGTACACTACAGGTACACATGCCTTTAGATCAGTCTCTCCTCAATGTACACTACAGGTACACATGCCTTTAGATCAGTCTCTCCTCAATGTACACTACAGGTACACATGCCTTTAGATCAGTCTCTCCTCAATGTACACTACAGGTACACATGCCTTTAGATCAGTCTCTCCTCAATGTACACTACAGGTACACATGCCTTTATATCAGTCTCTCTTTAATGCACACTACAGGTACACATGCCTTTATATCAGTCTCTCTTTAATGCACACTACAGGTACACATGCCTTTATATCAGTCTCTCTTTAATGCACACTACAGGTACACATGCCTTTATATCAGTCTCTCTTTAATGCACACTACAGGTACACATGCCTTTATATCAGTCTCTCCTCAATGCACACTACAGGTACACATGCCTTTATATCAGTCTCTCTTTAATGCACACTACAGGTACACATGCCTTTATATCAGTCTCTCTTTAATGCACACTACAGGTACACATGCCTTTATATCAGTCTATCCTTAATGTACACTATAGATACACATGAATTCATATTTGTGGATCCTGAATACTATCTAGCTGAGGGTGGCGCACACGGCACGATTCCCTGCTGCCGCATGCTTGCGCATGGCGCTCAGTCCCTGACGACGCGCATGTTTCACTACTTTTTAATTTTTTTTTTACAGTAGCTAGACAACAACTGACAGTGTTGTGTTAGGTGTCATAGGAAAGAACAAACACTCAACTAATCGAACATACTATAGTAATTTTGAATCATTTACTTTCAATGTGTAGACATGACTGTGTGTTGAAAAACATGTCTGACAAGTAAAAAAAATTCTGCATTTTCAAACAGTTCACATTCCTCTTCTCTTTCTTAGTTTTCTATCTCTCTATCACTCCTCTCATCATCAGATCCACTTGGTAATATGATTTCAAGCGCTTCATTATGCGAAAAATTGCTACTACCCCTTCGCCTGACCGACATTTTTTCTGGCACAGGAAATTCCAGTTGCACACGTGCTTAGCAGGAAAGCCCGGTGCCGCCAGTTCCTTTGTTTCAAAGCTGCTGGGGTCAGCCAAGTTCATGATTGAGCACTGAAAGTAAGGTCTATAACTCGCTATGACATCCCCAAGACTAGTTACAGAGTTTATTTCCCTTGGATCATTTTATGGAAAGTGTAGGAATTTTTTTTATGTTCCCGTCAACTGATAGTGGTTGACACGGCAGAATGTACTGTCTGTCTGTCAGCCAGCCTTGGCTGATGCAGCTGCAAGGGAAAGAAATCCCATCAGCCACTACTGGCTGACACGGCTGGTAAAGGTTGATGTACAACCCTGTTTTTTTAATCTGCTCTTGTTGTCACATTTTTTCTATTTTCATAACTTGCATTTTAATTACTACAGTTTTTGGTTCAATCAAAATTATTTGGAGGGGACAAATATCACAACTGAAAGAACAAGGTTTCGACAGGTTAAGTAATGAGCCCTACAATGAGCACACACACACACACACACACACACACACACACAAACACACACACACACACACACACACACACACACACACACACACCACACACACAAACACTCACACACACACACTCACGCACACACTCACACACACACACACACACACACACACACACACACACACACACACACACACACACCCTTTACTTCCCTCTTTTCCACCACTTACAATCTTAAGCATTCACAAACCACCTAATTCCACACATTTCCTCACCACCACAAACACGGAGCCTCACCTTAATGCTGCCTTTAAACAGCTCCGTGCGCCAGGGCAGACACACCTGCTTCTCCAGGGGCGTGTCACCGACAGAGGTGTCACTGTGGATCAGCGTGAAGCCAAGGTCGGCGCAGGGCACGGGGGACTGGGCGCAGTGTAGGCCTGAAAACTGCTGGGACCACATGGAGTGGTGCAGGGTGCGCAGTTCCACTGTGGCCCTGTAATCATGAAGTCCTGGACCACCAAGAACATTGTCATGTCATGCGTAGTTAGAACAGAGAGAGAAAGAGACAGAGAGTCCTAGACCACTAAGAACATTGTCATGTCATGTGTAGTTAGAACAGAGAGAGAAAGAGACAGAGACAGAGAGTCCAGGACCACTAAGAACATTGTCATGTCATGTGTAGTTACAATAGAGGCAGAACGAGACAGAGAAAGAGACAGAGACTGAGAGTCCTGGACCACAAAGAACATTGTCATGTCATGTGTAGTTAGAACAGAGAGAGAAAGAGACAGAGACAGAGAGTCCAGGACCACTAAGAACATTGTCATGTCATGTGTAGTTAGAACAGAGAGAGAAAGAGACAGAGACAGAGAGTCCAGGACCACTAAGAACATTGTCATGTCATGTGTAGTTAGAACAGAGAGAGAAAGAGACAGAGACAGAGAGTCCAGGACCACTAAGAACATTGTCATGTCATGTGTAGTTAGAATAGAGGCAGAAAGAGACAGAGAAAGAGACAGAGACTGAGAGTCCTAGACCACAAAGAACATTGTCGTGTCATGTGTAGTTAGGACAGAGAGAGAAAAAGAAAGAGACAGAGACATACAAATTCTTTACCTCTGAGGGTAATGCAAGAGAGAGAAAGATTGAGACAGAGAGAAACAGAGACGCGGACATAGAGAGACACACATAGACACACATAGAGGAGGTGGAAACACAGATAGACAGAGACAACATGGGAGAACTTCTTTAAATTCTAATAATAATACATAGGAGAGAGAGAAACTGAAATAGAGAGACAGAGACAGACTGAGATAGAGACAGATAGCCAGACAGTGAGAGAAAGACAGAGAGACTGAGATAGAGAGACAAAGACAGACTGAGACAGAGACAGACAGACAGAGAGAGAAATAGAGAAATACCTTACTTCTAGGGATAATACAGGAGAGTAAGAAAGTAAATGAGAAACTGAAAAACAGACAAACAGAAAAAACAACAACACAAAAACAGAGAGATGAGAGACAGACAGACAGAGACAGAGAAAGACAGAGTTTCAGATTTAGATGATTTAATCATTTAAAAACATAGCCCCATACGAACAGTTTGATAACAATATTACAGAAAGACAAAGAGAGACAGAGAAAGACAGACAGACAGACATAGAGAGAAGACAGAGACTGAGAGAGAAAGACGATGACAATGATTCTTTATTTTACAGACAGACAGAGAGAGAGAAAACAACCAAGAGACAGAAAGAGAGAGAGAGAGAGAGAGAGGGAGAGAAAGAGAGAGAGAGAATGTTCATTCCCAAGATTTAATACATAAAAACTACAGCGCATGCTTACATTCAGTACATGCCATAATTTTCATTTCTATTTTCATTTTTTTAAGTACTTGCCATAATTGGGTTCACACTATCTGAATGGCTTAGAGCAAAATGATGACGCATTATCTGAAGAACACATACACACAGTCATGCACTCGTACACTCCACAACAGATCTAAGGAATTTTTTCCACAAAAAAAACATGCTTTAAGGCATGCTTTGAACTTGGTCAGTCGAAACGTTCCAATGAGAAAACACCCTGCCAGCACTGAAATCCTGGAGTCCTCTTACCATAGCTGCTGTCGATGTCATCTGGAATCACTTTGTGTGGCATCATTTCGTAGCGGTGTTTGGAAGATCCCAGCATGCATCTCTGGACCAGCTGATCGTAGTGAAGTCCTGCAGCGAAGAAGGCGATCTCCCCATCTGCCTGAAGGATGCAGACATATACCGCTTTAGAAACAGTGTGTTGGAAGGTGTTCATGCAAGCATGCTCCTCCTACCTCAACACACACACACACATACATGCACGCACGTGCACACTGACACACACACACACAAACACACACACACACACACACACACACACACACACACATTCACGCACGCCCACACACAGACACACACACACACATGCAAGCACGAGTACGTACACACACACACACACACACACACACACACACACAACACTTACACAATACACACACACACACACACATTCACACACACACACACACACAAACACGCATGCAGGCGCGCATGCACACGCACACACACACACACTTACACAACATACACACACACACACACACACACACACACACACACACACACACACACACACACACACACACACACACCTGCAACACACAGAAACATGTACAGCAAACTATATACTTTACAAAGTTTTTAAACAAAATTTATGTGATTCAGATCAATTCCTTTTCATCTGATGGTTTTTAAAAAGAAAGCATCAAGTTTCAAAAGTTCAGTTTAAGTTTGCTTTGTGATCTTGAAAAATATTTTGGTAGTTGCATGAATGTTACATAAAAAATGGCATTCCAATAGTTAATGTTTTCTTCAATCGTCGTCATTGCATCATGATGTATAATAATAAAAGGTGTTGACCAGCTGCTGTGGCGAAGTGGTTATCAGAGTCACATGGGATTTTTCTGCCCCGACCGGCTCCTATCCAGAGTTGAGTTTGCTATGGGTTCAGCTGGGAAGACTGGGACCACACAGTCGAGTTTCATCCACTTAATGTCTCTGACAGTGTTGCTCAAATTTCCTGACCAACACTGTAGGTGTCTGTATCTCTCAGGCCTGGTTGATGCCGGGATTTATTATGAAAGGAAGCGTAGAGTACAGCCCTGTCATGTAGTCTCAGACCAAAATGGAAATCCATAGCATCATCTTAATCATCCTCATTCTCATCGATCAGCATAAAAAAAATGCCTCAAATTCTGTGGCCCTTCATGCCCTGCTCTCATGGTGACCTCAATTTCCACATCCTCTCCATGTCTGTAGCCTTGGTTTGATTCTGTTGGGGTCACCGGTACCAGCGAGTCCATGGGGGCTGTTGTTGGACGAATGCGGTGGTGCCCTCAGGAGGGAGAGCTCACCAACGCCAGCTCCGCAACTAAGCAATTATTGTCATCAGTAGGGGCTTAGTAGGTGGTGTCCTGCGTATGTTGGATCAGAACAGGCACCACTGAACACCACTGAAGTGACTTGGCAGCAGTGCAGTGTCTCCTCCGGTGGGTTGCCTATTGATGACTTGACATTGACTGCTCACTGTGGATTGCCGGTGCCGGGGCTGTGGCGGGACCGACCGGACTGTGGCTGTGGGCAGGGTGTCGGAATGAGCAGTGTGGGTGCAGTGCCACTGAGGTGGCACAGAGGTAGGGATAGCAACAACAACAAAAATTTGAAAAAATAAAATAAAATAAAAGGTGTTCACAGAGCCCAATATATTCTACTAATCTCAATGTGCTGTCTGCTTACAGAAGTACAAACCTCCACCCAAAACTACTTCCTGACTGCTCCCCCAACTTTGACTTTAAAGTAACAATACAGACATGCCCCACCCCCAGTTCCCCTACATTCCCATCCCTCCCACTACACTATGTAGATGATGGAACTGATATGTCTTGGGGCAATTCTCAATTCAGGCACAGATGAGATGTGGCATGAAGTAGTGAGTTCAAGACATGTGGAGCCCAAACACCGAAACTGCGTGTTGAAATGCTCTACGTTTTTGAGTCATGGAAGTCTCCAGAGGTTTTTTGCTGGAAGAGCACAGTGAATCAGCACCAAGTGGTGACCAAGGTGGACATTTTTGGTCAAAATGACATGCTGAGATGGCGGTTGCAAGAACTGCAATCTTGCACTGGCACCAAAATTTGGATGGAGTCGGTGGAAATTCTTGACAGCAGAGTGATGTGCTCAAGCTTTTTTTTCTCTCTTTCAGTTAGCCTTGTGGCACTGTTTTGAATGCTTAACAGTTAATTTGATCTGCTAGAAGAGCGATGAAATCAGAGTTCCAACAATCTGGCTCAGACATCATTATAAGGACAGTGATTATATGCAACAATGTCTCTTATTGAACAAAAAACGTTTAATAGATGTAACATGTTACGGTCAAAAAAAGAAAAAGAAAAAAGAAGTATGACAAAAAGGTCTGCCACAGCAGCTTCACACACACATTGAGTTGTCTACCTTCCATGTTGCCAGAAGCAGATCTGCAGGCAGGTGATACAGGCTGACCTGGTCATCCTCACCCAGCAGATTCTGCTCTGTTGTCCACTGCCACAGCCGGAGGTCAGCCTCCCACAGCAAAGAGCGCTGGTATGGGCTGGACAACAGAGATCACGGAGCAGATAGCAGTGAAACACAACTACAGGACAACAGAGAGCACATAGCAGTCAAACACAACTGCAGGACAACAGAGATCATGTAGCAGTCAAACACAACTGCAGGACAACACAGAGCACATAGCAGTCAATCACAACTGCAGGACAACAGAGATCACATAGCAGTCAATCACAACTGCAGGACAACACAGAGCACATAGCAGTCAATCACAACTGCAGGACAACACAGAGCACATAGCAGTTAATCACAACTGCAGGACAATAGAGATCACATAGCAGTCAATCACAACTGCAGGACAACACAGAGCACATAGCAGTCAAACACAACTGCAGGACAACAGAGAGCACATAGCAGTCAATCACAACTGCAGGACAACACAGAGCACATAGCAGTCAATCACAACTGCAGGACAATAGAGATCACATAGCAGTCAATCACAACTGCAGGACAACACAGAGCACATAGCAGTCAAACACAACTGCAGGACAACAGAGAGCACATAGCAGTCAAACACAACTGCAGGACAACAGAGAGCACATAGCAGTCAAACACAACTGCAGGACAATAGAGATCACATAGCAGTCAAACACAAGTGCAGGACAACAGAGATCACATAGCAGTCAAACACAACTGCAGGACAACACAGATCATGTAGCAGTCAATCACAACTACAGGACAACAGAGAGCACATAGCAGTCAAACACAACTGCAGGACAACACAGATCATGTAGCAGTCAAACACAACTGCAGGACAATAGAGATCACATAGCAGTCAAACACAACCGCAGGACAACAGAGATCACGTAGCAGTCAAACACAACTGCAGGACAACAGAGATCACATAGCAGTCAAACACAACTGCAGGACAACAGAGATATCATGCAGCAGTCACTCACAACTGCAGGACAACGGAGATCATGCAGCAGGTCACTCACAACTGCAGGACAACACAGATCGTGTAGCAGTCAATCACAACTGCAGGACAACACAGATCATGTAGCAGTCAAACACAACTGCAGGACAACAGAGATCATGCAGCAGTCAAACACAACTGCAGGACAACAGAGATCATGTAGCAGTCAAACACAACTGCAGGACAACAGAGATCATGTAGCAGTCAAACACAACTGCAGGACAACAGAGATCATGCAGCAGTCAAACACAACTGCAGGACAACAGAGAGCATGTAGCAGTCAAACACAACTGCAGGACAACAGAGATCATGTAGCAGTCAATCACAACTGCAGGACAACACAGACCACGTAGCAGTCAAACACAACTTGTATCGATGTAAGCATGGAAGTCCCACCTTTTCTGCCTGCATTAATTCCTGTTTCTATCCACTGATCTGATGAATTACACACTATTGAATCTAGGTTATTCATATCATCAACAAAGCTGAACAGACTGTATGTAAATAGATTTTTTAAAGTATTTATAAGGCTCTGCCGAAAAAAGTAGACAAACGAAACATAAGACAAAGCACGACGCGTTTCGACCTCTCGGGTCTTCTTCAGGCAAGATACACAACACTCAGGACAACAAAAATGAACGAACAATCGCTTTTCCTCATCCAATTTGGTGCAGGATGGGCATTGAATCTAGAAAAGACCTAAGAGGTCAAAACGCATTGTGTTTTGTCTAGTGATTCCTTTGTCTATGTTTTTCGGCTGAGCCTTAAAAATGATTTTAAAGATCTGTTTAGATTTCCCCCTGCAGTCGCCTTACTTTGCAATTATGTATAATTGATAATGAGCTTCCTGATTTGCCAGAACCGACCCCACTCTATCAGAGTCCTATCACCAGTGTCACCAGCAATGGATACCAAATTGTATTGAAGCCTCACTCTATCAGAGTCCTATCACCAGTGTCACCAGCTATGGATACCAAATTGTATTGAAGCCTCACTCTATCAAAGTCCTATCACCAGTGTCACCAGCTATGGATACCAAATTGTATTGAAGCCTCACTCTATCAGAGTCCTATCACCAGTGTCACCAGCTATGGATACCAAATTGTATTGAAGCCTCACTCTATCAAAGTCCTATCACCAGTGTCACCAGCAATGGATACCAAATTGTATTGAAGTCTCACTCTATCAGAGTCCTATCATCGGTGTCACCAGCAATGGATTTCAAATTGTATTGAAGTCTCACTCTATCAGAGTCCTATCACCGGTGTCACCAGCTATGGATATCAAATTGTATTGAAGTCTCACTCTATCAGAGTCCTATCACCGGTGTCACCAGCAATGGATACCAAATTGTATTGAAGCCTCACTCTATCAGAGTCCTATCACCAGTGTCACCAGCAATGGATACCAAATTGTACTGAAGCCTCACTCTGATTATCAGAGTCCTATCACCGGTGTCACCAGCAATGGATATCAAATTGTATTGAAGCCTCACTCTATCAGAGTCCTAATCACCAGTGTCACCGGCTATGGATTTCAAATTGTATTGAAGCCTCACTCCACAGGAGACCCAGCATTACTGGTTAATCACTTTGGTGATGTTCAGAGGCACCTGCTCTTACCTACCATGTGCAGGACACCACATACTGAGCCCCTGTTGACAACAGTAATTTCTCTGCTGCTGAGCCAGGTTGAGTGACAGTGCCCACCAAGACTGCCGTCACAACGGTGCAGACAGTGCCTTTCAATATGCTGATGCTGAAGAAGCCAGAATGTGCACACACACACACACACACACACACACACACACACGTCAACCCCCAAAATTGCCCACTTCAAGTCAAAACCTACTCACCTGCCTTTCACCACAACACCTTTATCATTGTAGAAGAGCGGACAGACGGCCAGGACACGCACACGTCGCACCTGGCGGAGTGGCAGAAAGGTCAGGGAGTGCCAGACGGCGGCAGCGGATGATTTGTGCATGAAGATCTTGGACGACACGGAGCAGGACTCCCTCCCATCCCCGTCCACCAGGGACAGCTGATAGGCGATTCCCATCTCCCTGGTGACAACAGGAAACGTTGGTTCAGCTTGGGATCTCCTTCATTCATGAGATCCACAGCAAACACCAACCGGCCACTACTATGTTGGAGACACTGTTCTACCATGACCTCCATTACTCTATAAAACCTCCATATACTTTAAGGACTGATTATTTTTTTCTGCACGGACCATTTTATTGTAAAAAGGAATGCTTTATTCCAGAAGGCCTACTTTAATCAGAATCCATTTTGTATCTCTACATGTATATTAATTTATTCTGTTTGGACTACTTGATTCTAGAAACACTTTTTCTTTTTCTACATGGACTACTTCATTGTAAAAGTAATGTTTTATGCTACAAGGACTACTTTTATCAGTAACCACCCTTCTTTCTACGTGTATGAATTCATTCTATATGGACACGTTTTTTTTCCCCACAGAGACTGCTTTATTCAGCAAAGACTTATTCGTTCCTTAAGCACTACAGAGAAGTCTGCAGAAAAAAAGAAAGAAGAAAAACGCCAAAGCTGGAATGAAGGGTAATGGTTGCAAGCAGTAAACAGTGACAGGCAGAGGTTTTGCTAACTGCCAGCATTTTATGCCTGGTGTGGAGCAGGTTGTTCTGGCCCCTGATGAAATCCTCGGCACTGCTTCTGGAGTTACTTGGGAAACACACTGCTGTAACTTTAGGAATACCGGGGGCTTTGGAATATGACGCCCACCCTTGACTTTCAAAAAAAAAAAAATCTCTTCCTTTTAAAAGCGAGGCACTTTGGAAACTAAGACAGATCAACCTTTTGTCTGTTTCCTTGGATGCCCTTGACATGGTCACACAATAAAATCATTATAAATGTTGAACTATTCAACATTTTCTAATGGAATTTTGGATTCTTGTCCAAAAAACCCAGTAAGCTATATGTCAGCTGCTTTGGTGAAGGGGCATCAACACAGCAAGAAATAAACAGCTGCATCTGATGATGTGGGTCAGTAAGGACCCACACTTTAATCAGCAGATATCAGATACGGCAGCAGACTGAGTATGGGTCGTATGTGACCTGCATTTTCAGTTGAAGTATAAACTCTCCAGGATTTTTTGACAAGTGTGGGTCTTGTACAACCTGCATTATCTCCAGGATTCTTTGACGTGCGGGTCTTGTACAACCTGCATTATCTCCAGGATTCTTTGACATGTATGAGTCTTGTACAACCTGCATTATCTCCAGGATTCTTTGACAAGTGTGGGTTTTGTACAACCTGCATTATCTCCAGAATTCTTTGACATGTATGGGTCTTGTACAACCTGCATTATCTCTGGGATTCTTTGACAAGTGTGGGTCTTGTACAACCTGCATTATCTCCAGGATTCCTTGACATGTATGAGTCTTGTACAACCTGCATTATCTCCAGGATTCTTTGACATGTGTGGGTCTTGTACAACCTGCATTATCTCCAGGATTCTTTGACATGTATGAGTCTTGTACAACCTGCATTATCTCCAGGATTCTTTGACATGTGTGGGTCTTGTACAACCTGCATTATCTCCAGGATTCTTTGACATGTATGAGTCTTGTACAACCTGCATTATCTCCAGGATTCTTTGACATGTGTGGGTCCTGTACAACCTGCATTATCTCCAGGATTCTTTGACATGTATGGGTCTTGTACAACCTGCATTACCTCCAAAGGGACAAACACAACAAAAACCTATGTACACAATGAAGGTCAGTGAGCGACATCCATTGCCGGGAGTGTGTGTGGTCAAAAGCGACGTCCGTTAAAGTTACATGTGATCCATGCTTTCTGAAGTGGGTGTGAGCAATAAAGTTGATTATTGTTCTTCGCTATCCTTCAAAACTGATTTCACCATCTACAGGAATCTTCAGAATATATGATGACCCTATCAAAAACTGAGAAAAGAAACAGACTCCTTGTAATATGGAAAGTATGGTATGTATCACAGCAGCGGAACCCTTTAAAACAAAATTTGAACAGAAAAGAAACAAACAAAAAAAGAACATCTGTAACCATTCAAGAATGTTTTTAACATGCAGAAAGAACATCTGTAACCATTCAAGAATGTTTTTAACATGCAGAAAGAACATCTGTAACCATTCAAGAATGTTTTTAACATGCAGAAAGAACATTTGTAACCATTCAAGAATGTTTTTAACATGCAGAAAGAACATCTGTAACCATTCAAGAATGTTTTTAACAGGCAGAAAGAACATCTGTAACCATTCAAGAATGTTTTTAACATGCAGAAAGAACATTTGTAACCATTTAAGAATGTTTTTAACATGCAGAAAGAACATCTGTAACCATTCAAGAATGTTTTTAACAGGCAGAAAGAACATCTGTAACCATTCAAGAATGTTTTTAACATGCAGAAAGAACATTTGTAACCATTCAAGAATGTTTTTAACATGCAGAAAGAACATCTGTAACCATTCAAGAATGTTTTTAACAGGCAGAAAGAACATCTGTAACCATTCAAGAATGTTTTTAACATGCAGAAAGAACATCTGTAACCATTCAAGAATGTTTTTAACAGGCAGAAAAATCTTTAAGCATAAAAGTAGGTCTGAAACACCAAGATAGTGGAAAAAAAGATGAAATATAAAATGGAATAAAAATTAGTAATAAAAGAGGGAAAAAAAAGCAGGAATGAATAAAAAGGAAAACAGCTTTGACTGAAATCAGGATAGTGCCCTTTAGTCTCAAACATGCCTCATAAGAAACACTAATGGATCAATAAGTCTCCCTACAAATATCAGAATCAGAGAGAGTCTACTGATGCCCGAACTAAAGGCGACGAGAGTACACATCACCTCTGTTTTAAAGACACTTCTGGAGCAAATCTAGCATGTTTTACACAATCTGTTTTAATAGCTCTGTGTGTGTGTGTGTGTGTGTGTGTGTGTGTGTGTGTGTGTGTGTGTGTGTGTGTGTGTGTGTGTGTGTGAGCATGAGTGTTTGCATATGTGTGTGTGTGTGTGTGTGTGTGTGTGTGTGTGTGTGTGAGCATGAGTGTGTGTTTGCGTGTGTGTGTGTGTGTGTGTGTGTGTGTGTGTGTGTGTGTGTGTGTGTGTGTGTGTGTGTGTGTGTGCATGTGTGTGTGCATGTGTGTATGTGCATGCATGCATGCATGCGTGCATGCATGTGTGCAAGCACATATGTGCGTTTCAATAAGTGTGTAATGAGTTGATTCTGATAAGATGACAGCCCTGGTATGGCCCCTTGCAGTCAGCTAGGCTACAAACATCATGAAATGAACGGAAGTGTCTTCGATATGAACTGTTTACCTTTTATGGTTATCTGCATTTCAAACTCTCCAACAAACTGCTGTGGGTTAAAGCAGTGTTGACAATCTTCATTTCATCATAAATGTCTCTTCTTCACCAGGAGTTGCGCATCAAAGACCACTGACTGAGTCTAAGTACAGACCCCACTGCTTACAGAGTCTTTGGATATGAAGGTCATCACCTACGTCAGAGCTAGTCTTTGGACATGAAGGCTGTCACCTACTTCAGAGTTAGTCTTTGGACATGAAGGCTGTCACCTACTTCAGAGTTAGTCTTTGGACATGAAGACTGTCACCTACTTCAGAGTTAGTCTTTGGACATGAAGGCTGTCACCTACTTCAGAGTTAGTCTTTGGACATGAAGACTGTCACCTACTTCAGAGTTAGTCTTTGGACATGAAGGCTGTCACCTACTTCAGAGTTAGTCT
>CM031609.1:82512876-82525376 GCA_018398815.1 Conus ventricosus | reverse complement strand
AACAGACCTTTATGTCCCTAAAGAAAAGAAAACACGTCATGGAGAAGATCCATCCCTTTTTTTTTCTTAACATTTCTATTAACTTTTTACAATATTGTTTTTACAGTGAGGAAAAAAAACACACACAAAAAAAGCGCCATCTCCTGTCCACACAGCCTCCTATGTACAAACATCCATCCACTCCCTCGTGCCCGCTCCACTCCCAACCCCCCCCCCCCCCCCCACCCCCCCCCCACCCCCCATCCAGCTGTTGACAAGACATTCATCAAACATTGCTTATACATGTAACTATCTGTCTACATGGATAAAAAGTGGTATACAATTAGGCATCATTCAATAGAGCATGCACAGTACAATTATATCAAAGTATATGCATGTCCAGGGAGTGTTTAGCATAGGAGAACAGATAGATAAATATACAAGAGATCCATCTCTTTATACCACAGCAATACTTCAGACAAGTTACACAGAACTTGGACAACTGTGTGGAGTTTAGCTTGCTTACATACATAAAATGAACATGCTGCTGCTGCTGACTCAGAATGACAATGGAAAGAAGATTAACTCATCATACACATGACCACAAAGAGGCTGATTTTACATATGTGAAAAAAAGCCCAAACCATACTACAGTCACACTTATGGCTGTTGAATGAAAAAGCATGTTATTAAGAACATATAAAACATCTGACTGAGTTTCAGCCATTTTACGTAATGATAGTGAAAAAAAAGCCATTTCACTTACATGTACAATTTCACCAATCATTTCATTGAATGAATAAAACTTTCCCTCTCTTTCTTGCATTTCACTTCAAAGCACGATCAATTCTACAAATTCTACAATTGATGCAACACTCTTTCTTCTTTCATAGATCGTCTGCCTTCAACCCATTGAAGATTCTGACACTAAGAACTGGTTGAAGGTGGACATTAAAAGCTGGTTGAAGGTGGTCATCAGAGAAGAAAGTGTGTTGCATCAATTGTAGAGTTGATGTGCTTTGAAGTGAAATGGAATAAAGAGATGGAAAGATTTATTTATTTAATGAAATGATTGGTAAAATCATCCCATCTCCATATCCCGCCCCGGGCAACAAAATAGGTGACCTACTCGCGCTGGTGACCTACTCGTTTTTGAGTGAACCAGTATTTTAGGAAGAAGAAGAAGGATTGAGATAATAAAAACGTCTTGATACAACGCCCATCTTGTGCCGAATTTGAGAAGATAAGTGACTTCTTCTTCTTCTTCTTCCGTTTAAGTGCCGCCATCAATTACTGGTTGATGATTCTGCCACTATTTCGGGGGTCTGCGGTGGATGGTACAGAAGTGAGAGAAAAAAAAAAAAAGAGCCTACGGCCTTCTTCATGATCCAGCATGCGATGTGGAGCTTCTTCTTCTTCTTCCGATAATGACCATGGATTGAAACACCGATCATCACTGTCATACTCGGGGTGCGCAGCGCTTTTAGTGATAGCTCGTCCATCGTCTTCATTGCAATGAATATTGTTGCTTGTTCTTTCCTGAAGAAGACACTTCAGGGCCAGAGAAGCTTCTGTTTGAAAGGCATATTGCATGTTCTTCTTCTTCCGTTGTAGCTTCGGGAGCTTTCAATCATAACCTTTAATGTCGCTGACAACGTTTCCTGCTCCGTAATGCATACCTTGGTGGGATGATTCCATTTTTATGACGTGACAAGTAGTTTGAAAGTTGTTGTTTATGTCTCGTCGCCATTGTAAACTATGGGTATGACCTAACTGTACTCTTGCATTCAAGAATGGGAAATAACGCTGTAATACTAGTATATTTTTTACAAAATGCCCCTTATTGTAACATGGGGATGTAGCTCAGTGGTAGAGCGTTCGCTTTGCATGTGAAAGGCCCCGGGTTCGATCCCCGGCATCTCCACTTTTTTTTTTTTTTTTTGCTTGTTTCCCCCCAACCCCCCCTATTTTTAACTGTGTATAAAGCATTTAATGGACTGGCACTTTCATAAAAGAAAAACTAAAAAAAAAAATTAAAAATATCAGTGATTTGCGAGTCTATGCTCCATCTGTATGAGAGCCTTCAATCGTTTTCGTATCCGTTATCAGGCAGAACAGTCGCTCACAAATTAACCCTCTGGGCGTGCGTGCGATCGTGCATATGCGCGCGCGCGAGAGAGTGTGTTTGTGTGTATATGTGTGTGAGTGTTGTATAGTTGTTTGTTGTGGGGGCCGCTAATCGCCAGTCCATGTCGGGCAGCGTCCGAAAGAGTGGATCCACCTTCTTATGGCCTGGTCACAAAAGCCCCAGAAGAAAAGCCATCTGAAGCAAAAGAAAAAGAACAGTTGGCTGACGTCAAATCTTGATCTGGATCTGGATCTGGAACATTAGGCCTACGTCGCAGGAGCCAATCAACGGCTATAAACACGACGGAACGGGAGAGCGCAAAAATAGTTTTAAAATGGTTTAAAAGCCACCACTTTGTCCTAACGATCTTCTACTGGTTAATCTATTGGCATCAAGTCCGATGACGCCAAAAAGGTACATTCCAACTCTCTTCCCAGTGTTCTTTTTTTTTTTTTTTTTTTTTTTGGACGACTGTTATGTCAAGAGTCAACGCTAGGCGCCTGGGAGAGGCCTACGGACTTAAAGTTGGACTTAAAGTTGTCTCCAAAAGAGCTTTCAAGATCTCAGACTGTGAAAAAGAACCTGAAAACATTGCTTCAGAAGTTCCGGTTGATTGTGTGATACTGCATACTGAAAGAAATGATTTGAAAAGTACTGACCCTGGAGTTACAGCAAAAAAGATGATTAGTATTGTCAACAAAACCAAACAGCAATCTCCGAAAACAAAAATCGTGTAAGCAAAGCAACGCCAGTCAAAGATCAGATTCTGGAGGGGAGACGACAGCTATTCAACGCTTTACTGTTCTCTGAATTTCCTCGTCATAAGACATCTCTTCTCTCTCATGAGAACCTTGATCCTCTCAACAACCGGCTCATGAGGGGTGCCATCCACCCGTCTGACAGAGGAACCAGCATCCTCGCCGGAAATCTGGGGCGGCATGTCCATCGTCGCTTTTGGCAGAAACGACGCCGGAGACATCGCCAGAATCAGACAACGCGGAGAGGCCCCTGGAACCACGAGCCATTCCCCCCACCTCGTGCTGGTCGTGTCGGAGCTCCCGGTCCGTGGCATTTCCATCCCGTGCAGGGGACACATGGGACTCTTTCAGCTGGCAATTCGTCCCTTGGTGACTCGTCAACTTCACCTTGCCATTTGATTCTGTGAACTATGTCTTATGAAAACTTCCAATAATTTATGAATATTTCAATGGAACTGTCGGTCAATATCAACAAACCTCTTACACTTTGAAATTCATATATATATATATATATATATATATATATATATATATATATATATATATATATATATATTATATATATATATATATATAGATATATATATAGATAGATAGATAGATAGATATCAGCATAATTATTCAGTGCTAGCATACAATCACTAAATGTAGATGGTCATAAGCTACCGAAAATACGCAGTTTTTTATTATCCACCTTTGTATAACTATAGGAATGATGGTAAAAAGATTCAACTGTGAGAAGGGATCTAAATTATTGTTCTCTGAACCCTCCTACAATGCTGAAGTTTTCGCAACTGGGTACTGTAAAACTGAACAAGCAGACAAATTTAAACATCATTTCTGCTTACTATCCCAGTGGCCCAAAGGCAGATAATACAGACTGGATAAAAACCTTCCTTTGTCAAACAACAAATGGGTAATACTGGGAGATTTCAATGCGCATGCTCCATTTTGGGAATATGGTTGCACCACTATAACTTGCAACCGTTTAGTTGAAAATACTGTTGACTCCAAATTGGTTTTATTAAACGATGGTAGTATTACCAGACATTTCCACTCATAAACCTACTTCTATTGATTTATCTTTAATTTCCTGGATTTGGCAGTAAACTCGTATGGTCAACAGAGGATGATGCTTTGGGCAGCGATCATTTCCCAATCATCATACAGTTAAAGGAGCATATTGAAAATGAAGAAGATGGAAATGAAGATAGTATCCCAAAGTTTTCATATAAAAATGCAAATTGGTCTCTGTATGAATCGATCTTGTCCAATACACATTTCCGTAGTATTGAAAATGAAGGTATAGATGCATATTATACAGAGTTTTGTCGACATGTCTTACAGCTGCCGGAAAATCTATTCCTATTTGTAAAGATGCCCAACAGTGGAAATATGTTGGTCATTCATGGTGGAATTTAGATTGTGCGATAGCTGTAGCTCTTAAACAGAAGTTTATAAAGCTTGGCTGAAAGTGAGAACAGATGAACATTTCCTAGCGATGAAACATGCTAAAAATAACAGTAACATGATCGTTGCCCGAGCGAAAAGAATACATTTCTCAGAATTTTGTAGATCCAAAATATCGGAATCAAAAGATATCCATAAGGTTTGGAAAATGGTTAAAAAATTGAAAAATGGTTATTGCTTGCAACAGTACCCAATTAAGTTAGATAATAATGCCTTCAATCCTCACAGAGAAAGCTGAGGCATTCGTCAAATATTTTCAGAAAATAACTTGCTGTCTAGTCTCAGTCCATCTATCAGGTGTTTTAGAGAGGGGAAGAAAAACGAACTATCTATCAGGATCCACCACCAAATCATTTCCATTATTTAAACGCTCCTATTACATATGATGAATTTTATGAGACGTTAGAATCTTTTTCTTCAAATTCAAGTGCTGTTGGCCTAGATGGTATATCCAATCAACTGTTATAGCACTTGCCTTCATATTGGAAACGATTACTGCATTCATTTGACCAAAAATGTTGGTTAATGGAACTCTCCCTAGTATCTGGAAGAGATCTGTTGTAGTCTCAGTTCCAAAACAAGGTAAACCCAGGTCAGACATTGGTAGCTACAGGCCAATAGCACTAACCTCTCACGTTGGAAAGTTGTTAGAAAAGATTATCCAAAGACGTCTTTTATATTTTTGTGAAAAAGAAAGTATAATCCCTGTGAATCAAGCGGGATTTCGCAAAGGTCGATGTACAACAGATCATTTGGTGAAACTTAGAAGTCAAATTAAAAAGCAGTTTGCTAGACGGAAAAGTACACTTGCTACCTTTTTTTAATATCAGAAAAGCGTATGATAGTATCTGGCACGCTAGACTACTATATAAATTGAAAGAAATAGGAATTAATGGAACGATGTTTCAATACTTTAAAAGTTGTTGTTTTTTTTATCGCAGAGATCCATATGTACAAGAATAGGGAAAGGTTACTCGTCTTTTCAGAGTATTGATATCAGAATTCCACAGGGTTCTATTATAGCCTCCATGTTGTTTAACATTCTTATTTATGATCCTCCAAAGATATTATCAAAAAATGTGAGTTTAGTACAATATGCTGATGACATTGCTCTGTGGATAAATACAAATATTCGAAAGCATACTGGCAAGAGAATTACGAATCATATACAGAAGATATATCAGTTAGAAATAGATAAATTAAACAACTTTAAGGAAAATAACGGGCTTATTCTCTCAGGTGAAAAAACACAATCAATGTTTTTCAATAATGGAGACAATCCAATGTATTTGCCAAGCTTCAAATTGAATGGTTCTAAATTGCATTACTCACAAAACATAAAATTTCTGGGTGTGAATTTAACCCCTAAACTGAACTGGCGTTTTTTACATTGAAAGCTTGATAACTAAAACAAGGAAACGTTTAAACTTATTGAAAATTATTTGTATTCAACCGTGGGCTCAAGATACAAAAACCCTCCTGCACCTAGCTGTTTCTCTAATAAGATCAAAACTAGTGTACGGACAAGAAGTTTATTTTCAGCTCCTCAAAGTCTACTGAAAAAATTGCAAAGTATAGACAGCAAAGCTATTAAATTAGCGCTTGGTGTCCCAGTGCACACAAACACATTGAAAGTGTATAAAGAAATTGATATGCTATCACTGTCTGATCATCGTAGATTAGCTGTGGCCAAATATATTGCAAGAAGTCTTTCAGTACCTAATTCAGTCGAAAACTAAGTGTTGATGGATTCAAATGTTGAATATCCCAAAAGAGCTCAACAGCTAGGTTATCTTTGTCCCGTTCGAAATTACACGAAAGATTCTTTTGAAAAATGCAATATTGATGTCACTTCACTCTCACCTGCTCCTGTTGTTCCCCCGGTGCCTCCATGGGAACATAGACAAGCTATCTTTGATGTAGATTACACTAATGTCCGAAAAAATGATAACATTAACATTTTAACTTCTAAAGTGAGAGAAAACTTAGAAAACAAATATTCAAATCATTTAAAACATTTTACGGATGGTTCCGTTTAGCAGTTAAGTGCAGGTTCAGGTTTTGTTATTCCGGCTGTAAAAGTTCAAAAAGCATACAGCCTCGGAAAAAGATTTTCTATTTTTACGGCAGAATTGTATGCTATTCATATGGCATTACTCTTTATTTGTGATAGTAATCATTCTTTCTGTAACATTTTATTTTGTGTTGATTCTAAGGCAGTGTTAGATAGTTTGAAAGTTTGGGATGTTAAAACAAGGAAAGATGTAATCTTTGAAATAAAGCATCTAATTAATTACATTATTTCCACAGGAATTAATATAGTCTTCTGCTGGGTCCCTTCACACTGTGGTATTTACTGGGAGGAAATAGCAGATAAACTAGCCAGACGCGGGTAATGGACAATGCTGCAAAAAGTAATTTGAAGTTAGATATATATGAAATACATTCGTTATTGGAAAGCTGTTCCGAATTGAGAAGTCTCAAGATAAATGTGTAATAGAAACATGTCCTAGACATTTTCTAGTTTATATACAAGATACGTTTGAACTCTTGGAAGACCAAATATTCCCAAAATATAGCGTGTGCATGTTCTAAGCCATTATCTGATGAACACATACTTTTCCATTGCCCCAATTTAAATGCTCTTTATTCAAAAGCAAACATTGAAATTTTGAAATCTAAACCGGCTCACGCTATTTCTTTCAATTCAGAAATTGTTGAGGTTGCAAAAATTATTCTCAGTCTCAAATTAGCATATTTTTATAATTATGATAGTGTATTTATATTTAAATGTGTACTGTTCTTGACATTATTTCTTACCCCCCCCCCCCCCCCCCGTCCTCCTCCGCCCCCCCCCCCCACACTCCCCCCCTCCCCTTGTAAAGTCAATATTACCAAGTGTGAACAGACTATAAATCAACAGCAACAACAACAACAACACACTAAAAGTCTTAACACTTACTGTGAGCCGCAAACACGTTCGGGTGTGCTTGTATGTATGTGAGCTACCAGCGCGCGCGCTTGCTTCTGTGGTGTGTGTGTGTGTGTGTGTGTGTGTGTGTGTGTGTGTGTGTGTGTGTGTGTGTGTGTGTGTGAGGAGGTGCGCGTGAGTATGTCTGTGAGAGTGTGCTTGCGCATGTGTGTGCGTGTGTCTGGGTGAGTGTGCGTGCAGGGCAAGAGGGGAGGAGGGGGGGGGGGGGGGCGTGTCGAGTTGGCACCGGTGTGTCACATGGAATGGAAGAACAAGGATGGGGTAAGGGGTGAGGGTTTGTCCCTTCCCACCCCCACCCCTTTCCTTCATCTCTTTCCCCCCCCCCCCCCCCCCCCGCCCCGTCGTCACCCCCCTTTCTCGTGTCTGTTGTGACGGTGATGGCGGCATGGCGCACCTAATGACATGGTGAGGGATGGGCGGCGTCCAACGGCTCGGTTTGAACTCCGTCAAGCCACGAATTTCCGGGCGGGCGCTTGTGTGCTGCACGACGCCCAGTTTATTAACGACGCGAACTGCCAAGGCAAATTGGTGGCACGTCGTGTGGGATCGGTCTGAAACAGGTGTAGGGTCATACGCACCTGGGACTGTTCATGTTTCAATGATGAAACTGTTTGCACGCTGTTCAGTATTTTCTTGTTGATATCATTTCAATTCATGAAATGAAGAAATACAGAAGAAAAGAAAAAAGATACACCTGAAGAGGCGGTGAGACCCAGAGAAGTGCTGTCCTCAATCGCCGAACAAACCAGCTGGAAGCAATCCTGCACCACCTTGGAAGCCTGCGCTGTGTTCACATAGGGTGCAGACACGCACTTGTAAGGCATTCCATTAAAACGTCAAGGGACATAATCGCTCTCTAACAGATGCCTTTGTTTAATGGCCACCGGATGTGACACGACAGAACCTCCACGGGAGCGTTCCCATGGGTGTGCCAGCCCATATTTTATGACTGCAAAGCCCACCGGGAAAAAAAACCCCAAAACAAAAACCAACCAACAAACAAAACCTGTTACCGTCAAGCAACTGCCATTTTCTTCTTTTTTTTTCTTCTTTTTTTCTTCTTCTTTTTAAGCTTTCTAGTTTGATAAGCTTCATACTACCCCCCCCCCCCCCCCCCCCCCCCCCAAGAAAACAGCAATATTTGTTATTTTCAGATGAGAACAGTCCTTGCTGTCGGTCCTATCACATCAAAATTACCCGTTTTCTTTCTTTCCTTTTTTAAAATTTTCTTCTTGTTTCTTTCTTTCTTCTCTCCCCCCCCCCCTCCTCCTTGATAAGATGATCAGAGGTAGTCATTAAGAAAACAATAATTGTGATTCATAATTAAATAAATTATGTCTCATGAAAACAGTTACTGATGACTCAAGAACAATAATGACTCAACAAAAGAGGTAATTATGACTCGTGAAAATAGTGATTTTGAATCACGAAAATAATCATGACTAAGGAAAAAAGTATAATTTATGACTCATAAGAAGATAATGATGACTCTCGAAACAGCTAACTGTGACTCATGAAACAGACAATCGTAACTCATAAAAACATAATTATAGTTAGGATGCATGGACACAGGTAACCAAGGCACATGCACATGTGTAATGTACCATTACGTTGGCCGTAGATTTCTTCTTTTTTTTCTTATCGATTGCTGGAAATTTGAAACACACACACACACACACACACACACACACACACACACACACACACACACACACACACACATTTGCCTTCTTTTTTCTTCTTGTTTACAGCTTTTTATAGGTTTATAAGACCGTTTTCTTTCTTTTGATGGTTGTCTTTCTTTCTTCGTTTCTTTGCTTTTGTCTTTCTTTCTTTCTTTCTTTCTTTCTTTCTTTCTTTCTTTCTTTCCATTCATTTTCTGTCAACAGCGTCAAAACTAGGGACTGAATTATCTTTCCCCGACGTAGAACTCAATTCTGACAGTACGATAATGGTTTTTACTTTAAAATAACCGGTCTTTATAGCCGGGTTCTTTTTTTTTCCCCCACAACAGCATGATGATAACTATTCTAACTGCTTTCTTGATGACGAAGTTTTCAACGTGAAACCAGTATCTATAGGCTACTGTTTTGAAGGCCACAAGTTCCCACACACTGTGGAGAATACTGGGAATAAAACTCGTTGTGGTTTCCTGGGTTAGCCAGTCAGTCAGTCAAGTCATGTTATTATCATCGTTGTGATTTGGAGATAAACTGCTTGGCATGCATGATGAGGCACTTAAACGCGCACGCGCACGCACACACACACACACACACACACACACACACACACACACACACACACACACACACCACACACCGCGCGCGCGCGCGCACGCACCCACGCACGCACGCACGCACACCGCATAATGGCTGCCCTTGAGTTATTTCCTTTTCGCTCGATAATTGGTACCAGGAACGGTCTGTCGCCTTTCCTGCCAAGCGTCAAAACAAATCTATTATTAGTCTCCCCCCCCTCCCCTCCCCCTTCACAACCCTCCAAAAGAAAGCTGTGATTTGGGCAAGAGAGGGGAGGCAAATTGTAGTCTTGATGGCTCTTATGAAGGACCTGCTGTTCACAAACCAACAATCTACTCGCGGCATTTCCACCTTCTGGTTATGAGTGTGCAGGTCTGTTTGCCAAATGCGTCAGCAAAATTTAATCCTGTTGCGAGCGGGAAAAAAAAAAGGATTTGACAAGAGGGGCGTTCAGGGAAGATTGCCAAAAGGAAATCGGTGGAAGGCCGATCACTCATGATGTGACAGGCGCGCTCTCCTCAAATGATGTGTTGTCTCCCTTTTATTTTTTGTATAATTGCTGTTGTTTTTCTTCCCGTGCTCTTAAGATGATGTGTCAGGACGTTGAAGTAACGGCCGTTCCCACGTGAACGAAAATAAAAGCAAGCGAAGAGAGCCGTGATCTGTTAAGACACAAGGAAAAGGAAGCACGTGCCGCGTTGTGTTTCGCAATTCATGGGCACTTGTTGTCGGTGACGTTGTCAAGGAAGGAACTAAGGGAAGGTAGGTGACAGTGTCATTCATCTGTTTGATGGAGAATGTTACATTTTGTGAAATAAAGGAATAAGTAACAGGAAGGATCAACATGTATAGCAAAGAGAAACTCCGCACGCGCTAACGTTGTGTGTGTGTGTGTGTGTGTTTTGTGTGTGTGCGTGCGTGCGTGCGTGCGTGCGTGCGTGCGTGCGTGCGTGCGTGCGTGCGCGTTGTTTGTTTGTGTGTGTGTGTGTGTGTGTGTGTTGTGTGTGTGTGTGTGTGTGTGTGTGTGTGTGTTTTGCGTTTTAGAGAGAGAGAGAGAGAGAGAGAGAGAGAGAGAGAGAGAGTTGCACGTGTATGCATGTGACATTTATCTGTTTTTGAAGGATTAGTTTAGAGCTCGTATAACGAATGGTCCAGGTTTTCGTTTTCCGAAAGAAGGCCATTTTTCACATACTTAAATGCAAAGCCCGCTCCTTCTAAACGTACACATCTCTTCTAAAGACTCCCTAATCTTCCTGTGTTAATGTTGGATGTTCACATAATAAAGAACTTATTTTCATTGACATCTAAATGCTTTCGGTATATAATTTACAACAACAAAATAGTATTCACCTCTGTTTTCATTTTTCTGTGCTTTATCAACGAATGATCTGTTTTGATTTACTTTTGGTCATGCTTTTGTTTACGTAGTGCCTGTGTGTGTGTGTGTGTGTGTGTGTGTGTGTGTGTGTGTGTGTGTGTGTGTGTGTGTGTGGAGAGAGAGAGAGAGAGAGAGAGAGAGAGAGAGAGAGAGAGAGAGAGAGAGAGAGAGAGAGAGAGAGATGCGCGAGTGTTTGTCTCACAACAGTAGCTGACTGGAATCTAGTTCTCGATCCTCATTTGGATTAAAACAATTGAGAAAAGAGAGAGAGAGAGAGAGAGAGAGAGAGAGAGAGAGAGAGAGAGAGAGAGTGCGCGAGTGTTTGTCTCACAACAGTAGCTGACTGGAATCTAGTTCTCGATCCTCATTTGGATTAAAACAATTATGATGGTGTGAACAAACGTAATGCCTTGTCCCTCTCTGACGTCCATTTTGCTTCAGACCTGGCGCCACTCTCTGTGGTTTTCTTTCTCCAAGTGAGACTACACTTTGATTGCTTTCCTTCAACAGCCTTATGTCTTCTTCTCTTTTCTTTTCCTTTCCCCCCTATCCTTCAATGCTTTTGACTAGCTTCTCTTCTGTTTCAGTGGTTTTCATTTTCCTCAAAGTAGCATAGGCAATAGTTTTTGATTACATTTTCATATATATATATATATATATATATAATATATATATATATATATATATATATATATATATATATACTGAACAACATTAAAAACGCACCGTTTTGATTTGCCGATTTCCCATTTGGAAAAAATGTGTATTTGGATTTGGTATATTAACACAATTTTTAAGGGACACAGATTCACACTGCCTCGGTTTCTCCGCGCTTGCCAACGTTCGTGTGACGCCCACGTGCAACTCGCCCAAAACACTTTTTTTGCCACTGGGGCCGAGTCTGAACGTAGCTCATCTGTTTCTTTGTCTCAAATGGTGAGTTTGAAGTCATGCCGACTGGAAAACGGTATCAGTTGTCATTCGACCAGGCGAAGTGGTCCGAAAACAATGCCGCGACTGTCTATGCAAGAACGCGAGCGAGCCATTGGAATGTTGATGGTCGGTGTGTCATCGAGAGACACAGCCAGACAACTGAACTGCAGTCACTCAACAATTGTAAGGCTATCACAACGTTTGGCAGCGACTGGTTCCACCACTGATCGGCGCCGAACGGGCCAACCTCGTGTTACCACACCAGCGCAAGATCGATACATTCGACAGCTTCATCTTCATAATCGATTCCTTACAGCAGCAGAAACATGTCGCCAGGTGGTTGGTCGACGGGGTCCAGTGTCTGGACAAACCGTTCGACGTCGATTGCAAGAATCAGGGCTCAATGCAAGACGCCCTCATGTTGGCCCAGTCCTCACCCGTAGACACCGTCAGCAACGCCTGCAGTGGGCCAACCAGCATCTGCCATGGACACGACGTCAGTGGAGAGCTGTGCTGTTCTCTGACGAAAGTCGCTTCGCGTTATCTCATGCTGACGGGACAATGAGAGTCTGGAGGCGTGTCGGGGAATGCTACGCCAACTGCT
>CM031609.1:82492876-82497876 GCA_018398815.1 Conus ventricosus | reverse complement strand
AGTGGAAAGCCATTAGACTGGACGCGCAACAAACCACACATTCAACCAACTTGAACAACTGTTCAGGGGCAGTTTGTTGGTTGGTTGGTTGGTTTGTTGTTTGGTTGGTTGGTTTGTTGTTTGGTTGGTTGGTTTGTTGAAATGTCAGGTTAACTCAAAGCGTGACATACTTTCCACTGCCAAAGGTATCTCCCTGTGTTAGGACTTATGACTGGGTGTTGTAGTGACAATTTGTGTCATTTGGAGCTGTAACTCGTCCCTACGTCTTATTACATCCCCTCTCCCTCTGCCACTACCGCCTCCCCTCCCCCCTCCCCTCTCTCCCGCCTCGCAATATGACTTCATTTGTGCCAAAGTGCTGGATTGGGTCATATCGTGTTGGAACACCCCTCCCTGCCCTCCATCACCTCCTTCTCCTCCCGATGCGTCTTGATTTATGTCACAGCACTGATCTGATCGTATTTCGTTTGAACAGGTGCTGGTCCCCACCCCCACCCCCTCCTCCCCCATGACAGAATCTTTTTTGTGTGTCATAGAGCGGGATTGGGTCATGACGGGTTGGAACGCGTCCTACCAAGCCGGGTCAATAACAACTCGGTCGGCTTATTTTTTATTTCTTTATTTATCCTTTTTTTTTTCGGGGTGGGGTGGGGGTGGGGGGGGTGGGGGGGGCTGACTATTTGCTTAAGGTTGTCTAGACAAATTGGATTGACAGTGCTCCGTAGCTACTGCACAGAGTGCACAAGCCAGTGAGAATGCTTCGACAGTCTCTCACACGTCCTTGCTTCTCCCTCATTGATTAATCAGAACATTGGGAGGATGCTGCTATTTTCGTCCCTCGGCTGCAGAGGGGAACAGGACAGTCGGGCCATACGTACGTTGTTCAAAGTTAGATGACACAAATGAGACTGCCAGCGTAATGATGCAATCTTTTATTACACGGGGTGTAATGGTGCAATCTTCTATTATACGGGGTGTGATGTGCAATCTTTCATTACTCGGGGTGTAATGATTCAATCTTTTTTTCACACGGGGTGTAATGTGCAATCTTTTATTACACAGGATGTAATGATGCAATCTTTCATTACACAGGATGTAATGATGCAATCTTTCATTACACAGGATGTAATGATGCAATCTTTTATTACACAGGATGTAATGATGCAATCTTTTATTACACAGGATGTAATGGTGCAATCTTTTATTACACAGGATGTAATGCTGCAATCTTTCATTACACAGGATGTAATGGTGCAATCTTTTATTACACAGGATGTAATGATGCAATCTTTCATTACACAGGATGTAATGATGCAATCTTTCATTACACAGGATGTAATGATGCAATCTTTTATTACACAGGATGTAATGATGCAATCTTTTATTACACAGGATGTAATGCTGCAATCTTTCATTACACAGGATGTAATGGTGCAATCTTTCATTACATGGGATGTAATGGTGCAATCTTTCATGACATGGGATGTAATGGTGCAATCTTTCATTACACAGGATGTAATGGTGCAATCTTTCATTACACAGGATGTAATGGTGCAATCTTTCATTACACAGGATGTAATGGTGCAATCTTTTATTACACAGGATGTAATGGTGCAATCTTTCATTGCATGGGATGTAATGGTGCAATCTTTCATTGCATGGGATATAATGGTGCAGTCTTTCATTGCACGGGATGTAATGGTGCAGTCTTTCATTGCATGGGATGTAATGGTGCAATCGTTTATTACACGGGATGTAATGGTCTTTGATTACACAGGATGTAATTACGCAAGCAGTTTTATTTCCACGCCCAAAGAGATTATGCTTACACCTGCGTCCCTTGGTGTCTTTGTGTGTCAATAAGGTTAGACAAAAACTACGAAACCCATTTCAACCAAAACTCCAGGGACAAACAAAATGTGGTCCAAGGTTGAAGTCGTCAAATCTTGATGTGGATCCGTGTCGTGTCGTGGATCCGGCATCAGAGGGCAGATCCTTGATCCGTTCAACCAGATTATTCAACATTTTCATAGAGCATAAAGACAACATAGGCCTAAGGTACTGATAACGTGCACAGTAATAAATGTTCATGGAAAACTTAAAAAAAAAATATAAACGTTGACATTTCATATTTTTCTGATAACAGAAAATAATTAATTTTCAAGGAAGAGGAAACTTTTTAGTGATTCAAACGTTGATTTTGTACTTTTTCCATATCCTATTTATACCAAAACAAACAACAAAAAAATACAAGAGAAGTAACTCTTTTAGTCTGCACCGACTGTCACTTCCCTGGTGGAAAATAATTCTATTTTCACGTATGAACCGACCCTCTCACAAACGCTAAAGGGAAAAAAAAAAGAAAACGTACCCACCGACCCTATTTTCTCTCCTAGTTGACCGTAAACACACCATTTTTCCGGGATGGGGGTGGGGGGGGGGGGGAGGTAGGGGTTGGGGCTTTACCTTCAGGTGCAGATCTGGATCAAAGGACAGATCCAGGATTCGTGTGACCTTTGCAGAGGCCTACGCTCTCCCTCATTGCTTTTCTAGTTCCAGTTGTTATCTTAAGCTTGAGTTCAATTTTCCGCGTCAGGCTGCTCTAAGGCCGGAGTGGTGAGGGAGGGAGGGAGGGGGCGTGGTAGAGGTGCGGAACTGTTCCAAATGATTCCTAAGATTTCTAAATTGAGATCTCATTTTTTTTTTCTTTCTTTCTCTTTTTGTTAAACACTCACAATCATCAACCTGACTTACTGGAATTCTGCAAGTTGACTTACTGAAATTGTGCAAGAGGGAAAAAAAAAGAAGAAAAAAGGACACGTGACCCGACCACCTAGAGTCTGTTCAGGGGGCCCAGAACATGGTGTCGAATCCCGCTGGATATCTCTTCACACAGTTAGCTCCACCCTCCACCCCCCTCCCTCCCCACCCCAGCCCCCCACATCCCCCCCCCCATCCCTAACAAAAAGTTGTGAGCAAAATCATTTGCTCGGTCTTGACTGGAAGGACTCACCAGAACGACCTCATGTTGATTGCTCTCTGTGACTGGCTGGTGTTGGGGCTGCGGCACGACATGCCTCGGTGTGGGTGTGGCGCCGTATGAGGTGGCCGGAATGAGCGACGTGGGAGAAATCTCATTGGGTGTAGGGGAAGGGGCACTAAAAATGAGACAAGACATAGACAGAGATACGCATTCACACAGACAACACGCACACACACGCACGCACGCACACACACTGATAATCCTATCCTCTGTTTTCGATCTATCTTGTCAACAGCTCAACAGTCACACAGACAGGTAGACAGACGGACAGACGGACTGGGTGACAGATAAATACAGCATTCCAAACAGCCACCTTGCTCCCCAGTAGCTCGCCTGTGCGGAGGGCAATGAGGAGGGTGGAGGGCAATGAGGAGGGTGGAGGGCAATGGGGAGGGTGGAGGGCAATGAGGAGGGTGGAGGGCAATGGGGAGGGTGGTGGGCAATGGGGAGGGTGGTGGGCAATGGGGAGGGTGGAGGGCAATGAGGAGGGTGGAGGGCAATGAGGAGGGTGGAGGGCAATGAGGAGGGTGGAGGGCAATGAGGAGGGTGGAGGGCAATGAGGGTGGAGGGCAATGAGGAGGGTGGAGGGCAATGAGGAGGGTGGAGGGCAATGGGGAGGGTGGAGGGCAATGAGGAGGGTGGAGGGCAATGGGGAGGGTGGTGGGCAATGAGGATGGCAATGAGGAGGGTGGAGGGCAATGAGGAGGGTGGAGGGCAATGGGGAGGGTGGAGGGCAATGAGGAGGGTGGAGGGCAATGGGGAGGGTGGTGGGCAATGAGGATGGCAATGAGGAGGGTGGAGGGCAATGAGGAGGGTGGAGGGCAATGGGGAGGGTGGTGGGCAATGAGGAGGGTGGAGGGCAATGGGGAGGGTGGAGGGCAATGAGGAGGGTGGAGGGCAATGAGGAGGGTGGAGGGCAATGAGGAGGGTGGAGGGCAATGAGGAGGTGGAGGGCAATGAGGATGGCAATGAGGAGGGTGGAGGGCAATGAGGAGGGTGTAGGGCAATGAGGAGGGTGGAGGGCAATGAGGAGGTGGAGGGCAATGAGGATGGCAATGAGGAGGGTGGAGGGCAATGAGGAGGGTGGAGGGCAATGAGGAGGGTGGATGGCAATGAGGAGGGTGGATGGCAATGAGGAGGATGGAGGGCAATGAGGATGGCAATGAGGAGGGTGGAGGGCAATGAGGAGGGTGGAGGGCAATGGGGAGGGTGGAGGGCAATGGGGAGGGTGGAGGGCAATGGGGAGGGTGGAGGGCAATGAGGAGGATGGAGGGCAATGAGGAGGGTGGAGGGCAATGGGGAGGGTGGAGGGCAATGAGGAGGGTGGAGGGCAATGAGGAGGGTGGAGGGCAATGAGGAGGGTGGAGGGCAATGGGAGGGTGGAGGGCAATGGGGAGGGTGGAGGGCAATGGGGAGGGTGGAGGGCAATGAGGAGGGTGGAGGGCAATGGGGAGGGTGGAGGGCAATGGGGAGGGTGGAGGGCAATGAGGAGGGTGGAGGGCAATGAGGAGGGTGGAGGGCAATGAGGAGGGTGGAGGGCAATGGGGAGGGTTGAGGGGAATGAGGAGGGTGGAGGGCAATGGGGAGGGTTGAGGGGAATGAGGAGGGTGGAGGGCAATGAGGAGGATGGAGGGCAATGGGGAGGATGGAGGGCAATGGGGAGGGTGTAGGGCAATGAGGAGGGTGGGAGGGCAATGAGGAGGGTGGAGGGCAATGGGGAGGGTTGAGGGGAATGAGGAGGGTGGAGGGCAATGAGGAGGATGGAGGGCAATGGGGAGGATGGAGGGCAATGGGGAGGGTGTAGGGCGCTATTTCTGTGGAGGGCTTTACGGGCGGTGCAGAGGGACTGAAAGGTCAGTGTGGTCGACCTCTAAATGTCACGCGTCCTCTTAATTAGATTGAAAAGGATGTCTTTTTCTTTTGTTGTTGTTTTCTTTCTTTCTTTTCTTTTCTTTTT
>CM031609.1:82467876-82490376 GCA_018398815.1 Conus ventricosus | reverse complement strand
ACAGCCCTAGTCACACAATGTTTGTTTGTGTGGCGTTTTAGCAACAGTGCGCGCGACTGTAAGACCACTGCAGTCCTACCACTGACGTAAGATCTATTTTTAGATACCGCTCATGCAGGAGCGGTCGGGTTGTTTAGAGTTGGCTGCTTTAGCAACAGTGCGCGCGACTGTAAGACCACTGCAGTCCTACCACTGACGTAAGATCTATTTTTAGATACCGCTCATGCAGGAGCGGTCGGGGTTGTTTAGAGTTGGCTGCTTTAGCAACAGTGCGCGCGACTGTAAGACCACTGCAGGCCTACCACTGACGTAAGATCTATTTTTAGATACCGCACATGCAGGAGCGGTCGGGTTTTGTTTAGAGTTGACTGCCTTGAATTTCCACCAAGCACTTCATGACTTTGTATATATTGCTGTGATTACTGGCTTCACTGCTTCGCTTCAACGTCCTGCTTCAACTTTTTTGGCTGCCTTTGGGCGGCCACAGAATGTACTTTATTCAACTGTCTTGTTTATTAAATCAAGCTTTTGATAAATGCACTTGGTGGCTGCTTTGAATAATCTTCAGTTGACAGAGAGACCGGCAGCCGTCTTGAATTTACGGCGCTTAAGCGCCAACCATAAAACCCTTTCCCATTTCCCTGTGCAAGCACTTCCCTATTTTTTAAATGTTTGTGCGTGTGTGCTGTTATTGTTGTTGTTTTGTTGTTTTACTGATAATAACTATATTATATTCTGAACATTCGTTTCTTTATAAATAATCAAAGGTGCGCGCACACACACGCACGCACGTCCCCCCCCCCCCACCCCACGCACGCACGTCCCCCCACCCCCACCCCACGCACGCACGTCCTCCCACCCCACCCCCCTGTGTAACCCACACACTCCTACCCCAAGTCGCCCCAAGTTCTTAATTAAGTTTTTAATTAAGTCACCCCAAGTTCTTAATTAAGTTTTTAATTAAGTTACTTCAAGTTCCTAATAAGTTCTTGATCAAGTAACTTCTAAGTTCTTGATTAAGTCACCTCAAGATCATAACTAAGTCATCCTTTAAGTACAACCAAGTTTTATTCAAGTTATCTTATAATTATAAAAAAAAATACAAGCTATGTTTTTATCTTAAATAGTAAATGCCTAATATAGTAACACACGCCTCAAAAAACGCGTCATCGTTGAGGATGTCTTGCTCAGCGTTCTCTGCATAGATCTTAAGGAAGTTCTTACATCCTAAGCAACCGCATTGATTACAATTCTGGTCTATGGAAATGTCTTTTATAGACTCCATGTCTTTATTTATTGACTTTATCATTTTATAATACGCCATGATCTATTTTTATTTAAAAAAATTTAAAATATTATTGCATTATAAATGGATCAAATGATGCTTTGTTATTGGCAGTTTTGGCGTGCAGTTGTCTTTTTCTGTATTTAGTGGTTCAGGTTGTTTTAACTTCTTTTGTTTTTGTTGCCATTGGTTATATATTTTATAACCGTAATAACAGCCCCCAGCAGCAGCAAGGGCGCCAAAAATGGCAACAGTTTTAAGTTCAATATACCATGAAGACTTTGGCGCCCTTGAATCACATGGAGTTTTTATAGCGGGCATTGAATCAACTTGTTCTGGCGCTGGCGGTGTTATGTTTTCATGATGAGTTATATTCTGTAACATTAATTTTTTTTGTCTGTTCCACTCTGCTAATTTTTTTCCTGCTTCAACACGCCAGGATTTTTAATGGTCTCCACCTGATTCAGCGTTTTCTGCTGATTTTCTGGCTTGGTTACTTTCTCCACCTGATTCAGTGTTTTCTGATTCTGATGATTTTCCAGCTCGTTCATTTTGAAGGGAAACAAAATCTATATGATTAAAAGTTATTAATCCCATGATAATGGCGATAACAATGTTCCAAATCTGTAGTATAGATCACATCCTAGAGACTCTAATGACTTTGTTAAAACTGGATCTTGCGTTAAATCATACGTAAGATCTTGTTCAGAATCAATGGGAGCAAATCTACTGACTAGTTTTAGTGTACAAACTAAGAATCGTTTGCCCCACACTTTTCACCATTCTAGACCCTAGCTGTGCTTCATACCTGTTATGATACTTTATAATGTCTTGTGGCGACATCTGTTGAATCTGTTCTATGCTGAATTCAGTTCCGAGGAACTGTTTTGTTTTTCCACATGCTGCCAAAGAATACAGCCTTTCCTTTTTGGGCATAATAGCTTGGTCATCAACTTGGTCATTCATAAGTTCAGGAAGGTTTAGGCTGCCTTGTAGCTGTAGTAGATCATCACTGTTCATGTTTTTTATTAATTATAATTATTTTATTTAAAAAAAATGAGCACCGAAAAAAAACTGTTACCAACCTTGTATACCATTCTGCTGTTATTGGAGGTCTAAGTGTAGGATACTCAATGCTTGGTAAAAGCCTGTTAAAAATAAAGCCAGCAGATCTTGGCAACTAGACTTTGAGGATTCAGCAAAGCTAATTGCTATCATTGCAGCTTCGTTTGCTACGAAAGATTTTCTAGTCAAGCAAGGAATAATTCCAGACAGTATAAATATGTAAATAAAAAATACATTTATAAAAAATGGCTTCGCTCGTAATGATGATAGGTGGCGCTGTGGTGAATGCGCTTGCTTTTAGCGGAAGTAATATTTCACGTTTAGTAAACTGCGGGATGACGGCGAGAGAAAAAGACATAACAAAGCTATGGAGCAACTAGCAGCTGCACAAGACGCCTATGAAAAGCAGAGACTTGAGCAGTTAGATTTTATTAATGACACACTGAAAAAACAGGGGCATGCAGCTTACATATTTAAAGATGTTGATCAAGCAATAAAACAATATTATCTAGTAACAGGCAAACCGGTCCAGACATTGCCCCCACCAAAATTCAGTGACTTTTATCAACCATCAGAAAAACAAAAGATGCAAGAAATCGCGTTTATTGCCTTTGGTATGACCGTCGTGTATTTTGTTGCGCATAATATTGGCTGAATAAAAAATGAACAAAATCTATTATTCGCCCAAAGGATATTGGAAGGGTATCACAGCAATACAAAAGCTAAGCCAAGCGGCAGGAGTCAGTGAACAAACAGCAAAGGAATGGTTATCTAAACAAGCGATTTGGCAAATTTATTTACCTGCACCTAGACGAATACAGAGACCGCACTTTGTTAATACAACTCCAAACGACACCCATCAAATGGATCTTCTATATTTACCCTCTGATACGATTAGACGAAAAAGATTTAAGTACGCACTCACAGTCATTGACATGGCTTCAAGATACAAAGATGCGGAGCATTAACACAAAAGAAGTGCTTCTGCTGTTGCTGTTGCCATACAACTGATATACCAACGAGGCCCACTAACTTTCCCTCGCATGATTCAAGTCGATGATGGAAAAGAATTTAAAGGCCAAGTGAATCAATTATTGTTAAAACATAGAGTTGCCATTAAAAGAGGCATTCCAGGAGTCACAGATCACAGGCTTTAGTTGAAAACTTTAACAAACAGTTATCTGAAAGACTTTTTTCCTACCAGTATCACAGAGAGCTGATTGACAATTCTCGCAACACAGAATGGGTTAGAAGACTGCCCTCAGTTTTGCGCGCAATGAATAATGAAGAATTTAAATTAACGGGGCTAAAAACCAGTACAAGCAATCAAAAAACAAACAATAATGTTGCTGAAGACTCCAGTACAACCAGCAAACTATTACCGTTTGGTTTAAAAGTAAGGTACCTTTATTTACCGGGGGAAGCAGAAGGGGACACTCGCATCAGGGCAACCGATCCAGTTTGGAGTGTTGACCCGTATGAAATAAAAAGAATTGTAAAGATGAATCCGCCCGTGTATTATTTACGAGAAACTGACACACAAAACAACCAGCTCCTCAAAGATCTTTTGTGAAAGAAGAACTGCAGATAATTCCGCCAGACACAGTTCCGCTTTAATTAATTTACGGTTCTCCAGTGCCCAATTGCATATGAAAACTCTGGATTAACAAACACCCGTTTTGTGTTTGTTCTATCTAATGACTTCTTTGTTACAACAGTTGTGTTGATCTCATGTAGATTAGATCGCAGTTTTACGTTGTCATGATGAAAAGTCTTATTGCCAAACAATGCTTCTTTGTAGTTGTCATGTGATATGTTTGACTGCACAACGCTGCGAGATATTCCCTTTGCTTTCTTAATGATTTTCTCCTGGCTCGAAATACTGTACATTTTTGACCTTAAACCAACAAAACTCCTTGATCACCTTTCCAGATAATTCATCCTTCATCTTTCCTAAAACCTTCTTGTTAGTAATAGAATGCAAAGGCGAATCTTTAGGATAATCAGATGTGTCGTACCATCCCGCATTGCCCTTTAGCTACTTCTAATTCCATGTCTTTATAGATGTCTTCAGTAGGGATATTTATAACAAAACTATCTGTATCTGTGTAAAGTACTCTGGACTCAGGATATAGGGGCTTAAAGTAGTCATAAAGAAATTCTAACATCAAAAGCTTTGATAATTCTAAAACAGTAAACCCAATAAAAACGGGCTTATCCAATTTGACTTTCTTTTTTTTCATCATTATACCAAAAAGCTGATCATGAAATCTTCTGAAGTCCTGATAATTAGGTTTAGAAGTCAGCTTAATTGCTTCGTTTTTCTCTGGTGACCAATCTGACATCTTTACGCTTGTGCGGATTCTCCTTAGTCTTTCCAAAACAGCTGTTGTTCATCAGCTTGAAAAAAGTCTTTTTCTGAAGCATCTGTGGATTTAGTTCTAAGATCAGTGTTCTTCATGATGTATGGTTTCATGAACTGTTCTTGATCAAAAGCGATTATACGATGAACAGCTGTCAACTTCAAACCATGTCTTAAATAAAATTGTAGAAGTCTGTAATGACAGACATAATTTTTTTTTGCCTCGAAGATTAGGCACAAGTTTAGGCGGCTCTCTTGGATCCATCTTTAGACTTTCTGCTGCTAATGGATAGCCATTATGCAGGTCATGGAGTTCATGAGGATATTCTAAATCAACTTCTAGAATGAAACCACGCTGTTGGTCAGGCGTTAAACTGCCCAACCACTTTAATGCCTTTTGAATATTATTCGGATCGCCGCCTGTGTACATTTTAAAGTTGCGTAATGGAAGCGATTGCGCCATAGCCCATCCATACAGATTGTTTGCATCTAAATACATGAGATAGTTAGACCTTTTACTCGGATCATAATCGTCCAAGTATTTGTTGTTTGCTTTACAGTAATGATGCGACGCCATATAATTCCTCCACGCAATCCGTTTTCAATCATCTGAATCATTGGTAGGTCAGACAATAAATCAATCTGTACTCCAGTAAAACTTTAAGAAAGCGTCCCAGCTCATCCCGGGCGCAGAAATGTAATGCGCGGGATCCAGGCTATAATGTTTCATGCAGGTCTTCCTATAATTTTCAAAGACGTCCGCCAACAAACATACATCAGCCATTAAATAGGAGTCATGATAGTCTCCCATCGTTTTACACTCTAACTTCTGCCACGCATCTTGAGCATGCTGGTAATCAGAATCACTGATGTCCTTTCCTCTAAGACTAGAAAAGAACGCGCCTTTAGGCGGAAGTGTATCTTCGTCAAACCTTTCCCAACTGTTCATGTATTCATAAGGGTAAACACCCTTTCTAACAAGAGTTGAGTCAAAATATTTTTCCGTTATTGGGCAGGACTTTAAGGACATAGCCAGTGCCCCTAATGAGCCCATCATGTGTTGCATAGAGTCGTAGAAAGACATGTTATTTAAAGTGAAACACATGTACTTTTCTGATGACTGTGCAATGCATGCTACCCTGAAGGCGCTGGTTACTGCTTGCATTATAAGGTGAGAGTCATAACCCCGCAAGTTGTGAAAGAATACAGGCAGCTTCCATGTCTTTGGATCAAACTTTAGTTGAAGATTGCATTTACTGTGCGCTGCACCTCTAAACTTCCCACTAATGTGATCATGGTCTCTTACTGTGGGGTTTACACTCTTGGGCGTTAGCTCTAAACCGCAAATCCAACAATGCGTGGCTGAGTCATACTGTTGTTGGTCTTCAGGCGCCATTATGATTTCAGATAAGTTTAGATTATTAGAACAGGCGTTACGCACTTGCTGCATGCGTTTTAAGAATGTTTCTGCAGCATCTGGTCCTCTATATAATTCTGGTTCTGAATAAACGCCATCCGACCTAACAATAATGAAGGCAAATGAACAAATCTGATGATTACTCATTAAGACTGTTTTTCGAAGTTTTTGTGGTGCTGGCCCCTCATAAGGAACAATAAGCGACTCGAAGTCTGCGTAAACTACGTATGGACTTGTTTGCAGCCGTTTCCCATTTTTTTAAAACAAACTTTAAAACCTGGCGGGGCGTAGTTAGTTCGTCTTACAGTTTATGAACTTTTTACAATGTTTTATATTTTTCAAGCGGGCTTGAGGGGTTTGGTTTTTTCTTGTTAAAAATTTTCTACAAATTTCTTGTTTATGTTCTTGTTTTGAAGTGGGCGCTAAAAATTTGCTCTTTTGTGCGTAAAAAAGTGGGGGGCCCGCCCGGGCGGCGAAAACATTGGGGAAAAATTCCCCGGGGGATTTTTGGGGGTTCCTTTTTTTTGGACTGTTCTTGGAATTTTAAAATTGGAAACCAAATGTTTTCCCCATCCCATTTTTTAAAAACATTAAACAGTTTTGGTTTTTTTTTCTTCAAATGATAAATTTTGGGTTTTTCACAAAACGGAAGGATTTTCCCCATTGAATTTAAAAGATCTTTGGCGTTTTGCCGATGGTTAGTCACTCCCCTCTGCTGTTCGGGGACATAAAGGCAGCCTTGAAAGGGAACGCACCACATGAAACATTTTTCGTCGGGGAATTTTTTTATGTTTAAAACTGTTCTCTTTAAAACCAACTTCCCGGGGTTAAGCGGAATGAAACCCTTCCCTTTCAATGGGGGCCCTTCCCTTAGCCTGTTTTAAAATCAAATCTCAAAGGGACTTCGCCCTCTGCCCAAACCCGACCCCTTCTTTTTTGTTTCTTCAGCGGCGCGCAAACTTTTTAACGTTCGTTCCCCAAACCCGGGGTTATGTCGTTATGAAAAGGAATAGTCTGCGGGTTTAGTTGAACCCAGATTCAAGTTTTTTCTTCATTTATTGTTACATGGGTCGTTTTAAAAACAGTTTAACATTATTTAAAAACCCGGTGGGTCTATTGTTATTTAACTTGGAACTTGAGAAATTGCATTTTTACAACGCTTGCCCGCACGTTTTCTGGTTTTAATAACTTCTAAATAAATTTCATTCGTGCTTTTTTAAACAAACGCTCTTTCTCGAGAAATTCCCTTTTCAAACAATTCACGGGGCCCTTCAAATACTTAGCCAGCTGTCTTTCTTTTCAACCCAACATATTTTTTTAAAATTTTTAAAAAAAAATAAAACGGTTAATCAGAATCAAAATCAACGGTCTTTTTGGCTTGGACCAAAAACTAAAGAATAAACCCTTTTGGTGTTTTTTTAATGCGAGCTGTTTAAAAAAGATTTTTAATTTTTTTCTTTTCCCTTTTTTTAAGAAACCCTTTTTTTTATCTGTTGGGCGTCTGGCTGTAGAAAAACTTGCCCCCCCCTTTCTTTAAAGATAAAACCCTTTTGTCTTTTTTTAGTTAAAAATGGGCCTTTTAAACGTTTAAAATTTCTTCTTTCCGTGAGTTTGAGTCAACAAGCGTTTTTTTTTATTGTCGGGTTTAAAAACAAAACTAATTTTTTAGCTGTTTTATTTGGGAACCATAGCTGTGTGTTTTTGGGTTTATTTTTAAAAATTTTTTTTGGCCAGAAAGCCCCTTAAACAGCTAAAAAACACACACCGAGAGTTTAAAGAAAACCCCCCTAGGGGTTTAAAGCTCCCGGGGTGCGCCAAATGCCCGTTGAAAAGGGGACCAAAAAACTCGTTCCTGTGATGGGGCCCACTTATAGTCGATGCTCCATATTAACAAAATAAAAGCTTTAAAAGGGCGGGCGGAATCCCTTTCGTTTGGTTTTCCCTGTTTTTTAAAAAGGGCCTCTCTAGTTTTTGTTGATTTGCGAAATTTTGGGTTAATCTAAATTTTTTTTATGTTGGGGGTTTCTCCTATCTTTTCCCTTTTGGGGCGCTTTTGGCCCACTTTTGGATAAACTAAACAGACATTTTTTTTTAAAAAAAAAATAATTTATTTATAGTCCCTATTTTAATCTGTTTTCTTTAAATTCACCTGCCATCATATAAAAAAAACAAATGTACATTAAGGGGTTTTTATGGGTTTTTTCCTTCTTTATCAATTTGAAGGTTTTTTAAAAACTCTCTCACAGTTCCCCTTTCCAATCAACAGTTTACCCTCCGTTGACCTTAGGTAAACCCCTTAAACCGTATTTTGTTTTTAAAATAATCATAAAGGGGCCCCCTAACTTTTAGTGAAGATGAAAAATTTTTTAGACACAAGGTCTGCGTTAGACTTCTACCCCCCCCCCCCCCAAACAATTTTCTTTTTTCCGTAAAAAAGATGAAAAGGTCTAACCCCGCTAGCGTATTTTTGGGTTTGGGGGCCCTAACCCAATAAAATTGTACATTGCACTTTCGTTATTTTATTTTTAAAAAATTTTTCCATTGCTTTTTTGGGAACGGTTTTTTTCATCTTCACACACCCAATAAAATACCTTTAAGCGATCTTGACAGGGGACGCTAAAACTAAATTCCATATAGGTCTCCCCTCCCTTCTGGGATATGTTGTATAAAGAATCCTCTTTGTAATATTTTTTCTTTTTTTTCCTCTGATATTTTCCCTCAATCAGCTCTGCTAATTTTAAGGGGTTTGAAACACGCCCAAACTCAAAACGAGATGTAAAAATTTGCTTACTTTGCTTCGGGGGCCCTGATGATCTGATAAAAACTTTGTATTCTTTTTAAAAGTTGTTCATAGGAAAAATCTGTCTTTTAATGCCCCTTTGGGAAAGTAGGTCCCTGCGCTTTAACAACCCAAAACAAAGGGGAAAAGGAAAAGCGTTTTCCATACCAAACTTTCAGCAACATATTTTTTTTGCCGTCTTTAGTATCTTGGGCGAAATTCTATTTTTTAGCGCTTTTTTCTTTTTCGATGCCCTTAAAACGCAAGATGGGCCCTTTCTTTCCCCGGGTTAGCCATAGATTCAGAATGGGTTTTAAAAATTTATTCGGCATTGTTTAAGAAAATATTTCTTGCCCCCAAGTTTTATAAAAATTTTCTTAACGATTCCCCCGCCCCAGATTCTGTAAAAACTGTCCTTTTTTGGGTCTGTTGTTGAAGCGAGTTTTTTATTTTGAAAGTAAGAGTGCAGAGCCTGGCACAATCACTTCATCCGTCCAAGGTCGGGAAAATTTTAAACGTAAAAATTTTGTTTCTGCATCAATAGTAAAGGATTTTTTGGGAACATTTAAATATTCCCTTTTTTTCCCCTTCCGCCTTTGGGTTTTCTTTCAGCCCTTCAATGCGGGGTTCAAGAATCGAGCCATGTGCTTGTTGGACTTTTTTATAAAGCAAAAAAAAGTTAATTTTTTTAAAAACAGGGCAAGAATTGAAGCTGAAAAAGATTAGGGATGTTTTTGTCCGGGGAAAACGACTTTGGGGTAAAATTGATCCCTTTACACAGCTCGCTCAACGCTCTCATTGCGGCGTAAAATTTAACAGAAAGAAAGGGCCCAAATCTTTGGAAACCAAAGTTTGGGCCCAAAAAACCTCCAAATTTTTATTGCCCCTAATTTTTTGAAGTAAAAAAATGACCTTTGTTTTGTGAAAAAACGATCGAGGGAGAACTTGTTCGCTACAACCTAAAAAGACCCATCAAAGTTTTTAGCCGTGGGTTCCAATTTGAAATGACTTTCCCCGGAGCGTACAAAATCGGGCCCTTTGGGAAATTTCTAGACCAAAATTTGATAGGGATGCCCGTTGGGTAAACTTCCAAAAAACACTTTTCAAGAACCCCGACAGATAACCAAATTTAAAACATGGGAAATTAAAGAATTAAAAACAATCAGCAGGGGGAATTAATAAATACAAAAGAAGCAAAACCCCGGGTTTTTTAGAAGAAAAAGCGTTAAAAGACTATAACGACTCACCGCCCACCCATGCGAGAAAATAAAAGGCCCTTGTCATGCTTTTAGAAGCATCAAAGGCGAAAAATTAAAAAAACAATTTTTGCAAAAATGGGGGAACTAGATGGGGATATTTAAAAAAAGAAAAAAAAACTCGTTTTAGGGTGATGACGGCCAAAATTAGGGCATTTATTTAAAGAAAAAAATAACCCCAAAACTAAAAGATCTTGAACAAGAAAGTCAGCAAGACTAAAGTGCTGACTATAAAACCCAGACCAAATTTCGAAATCAAAATGGGTTTTGAATAAGAGAAACAAACGAAAAAAAAAATTTTTTAAAACAGACAAATAGGGAGAAACCCAAACGAACCCCGGGTTTTGAGAGGGAAGGGGGGCACATTAGGGAAGGGTTTTACAGCCTTAGGATTTGCAATAAGCCCACTGGTGTTGGGGTATTACAGGCGGGGGTGGAGGGCAAATCCCGGGGCCTCCGCCCCCCACCGCCATCGCCTCCCCCTGATAAATCATGGGGAAAAAAACAGCTTGATCATCTTGGGAAGTTTTTTAAAAAAAATTGGGTGGGAAAGTATAGACGCTTTTTCCCCGGAATTTTTTGGGGGTTTTTGTCAGTGGCTTTTGTCAAATGAAGCAAAGTAGTTGGCTTTTTGGCCGAGCACTTTTTGGACTTAGTTCTTGTAATATTTTGGGTTTCTATTTAAATAAGATAAAGACCAAGAAAACCTATGCCGTTTTTAAACCCAAAAAACCAAACGCTGGCTTTTCATATTCATGGTTTATCGCGAACAGAGTCCCCAAGCTTTGCTGGTCTTCAATGACTTGGGGGGTTGGGCTTTGGGGGTTAGATGACTTTAAACTTGGGTGTTATTTTTTTTTTTTTTGTAAATTACTGGGGTTTAGAATTTTATGTCGTTTTTCCCAACCCTTTTGTTTTTCCCCTTTTTTCCCGCCCATAAGAAAACTTTTTTATAGTTTTTTTAAATTTTACCTTTCGGGGGTCTGAGGGGCGAAGGCAGCAAAGTAAAAAACCAGTGCCAACGGCAAAATTTTACTTTCGATCTTTCGTATTGTAAAACCCTTTTGGTATCTTTTAAAACTTGAAAGGGAAATCAAATTTGAATTAATGGCGTCCTCTAAATTTTTCCAAGAATGTTTTTGTGCATCAAAGCCAGTTGAAGGATAGTAATGCTCGATCTTGCCCGTGCTTTTCGAGCCTAGCAAAAACCCAAAAAAAGTACGAATAGAGTCGTTTAATTCGTTTTATTCCTGCTCTAGTTAAAGGCCCCCTTTGAAGTGTTAAATAAATGTTTTCCCCTGCTGTTTTTTTGCTCTTTCTGGTAGGGCCCAGGCCCAAAAAGTTGGGGCCCCCAAAAAAAAGTTTTGAAAAAGGAAAGGTGGGCCCGCATAGTTATACTTTCTGTGCGTTGGGCCCCCAAAAAAAATTTCGCCCAGGCCCAACGGGTTAAGATCCAACTTTTGTTCTAAAGCCCCGTTTTTAAGTTTTAAAATTTAATTTTGTTTACAGATCCTTTCAAAAGCTTCAATTTTTCCCCCCCAAAAAAATTTTGTTGTGGGGTGGATTTAAAAGGTTTTTCAAATTTTCCAAAAAGGGCTTTCAAATTTAGTCAAAAAAACGTCTTTAAAAAAAGTAATAGAAAGAAAAACTGTACATGACCCCACCAAAGGTCATGGTATTTAAAAGATCAGCTTTCGACACTCCACACCCAGTTGATGCGCCAAAAAACAGCAAAGTTTAAATGGTTCTGATTTAAAACGGGATCGGTATGGGCTAAAACCCCGCTTTTTTGGTGTGGTTTTTTTCAATAGGGGGGGTTAAAATAGCTCTTCAAAGGAGTCTCACCTTTTTATGAAAAAAAGGCAGTCTGGTTTACAGGGAATGTCAAGAGTTTTCAGTTGCTATATTTTTAAAAATTGTGTGCGGGCCCCCCCCGAATTTTTTGCACCAGTATAATTTTAATGCCCCTCATTTTTATTTGTTTTTAAAAAAAGTTTGTAACAAAAACCCAAGACCCCCCTTCGTTTTTTAAAAACATGCTTAAGGGTAACAAATGCGGGGCCAAATGGTTGCGCTTTATGGGAAATTTTTACAAGTTTTTAGGGTTTAATATAAGTGAAACAAAAAAGAATTAAAAAGATTCCAAAAAAATTGGGCCCAAAACCCGGGGGGAAAGTTAGCCAGTTAACCCAAAACCTGAAGGTTTTTTACGGGTTTTTTCTCACTAAAAAAAAGCAATTTAGGAAAAACCCACATTACTTCAAAACTTAAAAAATGCGAATTTTAAAAACAATGTTAAAAAATTTAAGCCTGAAGGGAAAGTAGGGTTCCCATTTTGATTTTAAAAACTAGTAAATGTTTGGGTTTACAGCAACAATTATTTAAATTTTAGAGTTTCACCAAACCCAAAAATAAATTATGAGGGGGAAAGGGCCGTCGATCTTGCATTACATTTATTACTTATGTTCATTTTGGGTGGGCTGGCACTGATGAAAAAATTATATGGAAAGGAAAGGGGGCCCCCAACGTTTTTTTAAAAGCTCTTCCATCAGGGAAAACTGCCCTATTGCGATTAAAGAAATTATACAATTCCCTAATTTACAGTTTAAAAGATTAGTTTGTGGGAGGGTTGGATCATTTAATATAAAAATCAAAGACAAAGCAGGAAAAGTTGTTAAAAAGCGATAACCTACACATTGTTTTGGAAATAAAATAATAAGTTGTTCTAAAAAATAATGTCGCGGGGGCAGAAGAATCAGGAGTTTTCATTAGCGCCTGTGAGGTGAAAAACCTTAGAATTAAAAGACCTTGCAGACGTTCGGGCTTTGAACAGAAAAGGCGGGGATAGGCGCTTTGTATGGTTTGAGTACACTAAAGATGGTGATTATAAACGCAAAGAGGTTGGCGACAGCAAAAAGTTTCCTAAACTAGAACAACTGCGCAATCTAGAGGCAATAATGTTGGCCATATGAATATAAAATAGTTCGAAAACCTGACCTCAAATGGCACTTAGAACCATATTAGAATGGGACATAAATTTTAATTCATAAGCCCATTTACATATTTTAGCCGTCAAAAAAGTTTCAGAAAAGCATTTACTCTGCCCTTTACATGTAAGTCTTATGCCGGGCGACAATATCGGAAAGAAATTGAAATAACGCCGTATGGGAAAAAGCAGTACATCCTTGTCAACCTCGGGTGATGTCAGTGGAGGAAGACAGCGCACAGCCCAAAACACCACAGCTTGCTTACGATCTCATTCATATATCATGCATTCGTCACATCAAACCACTAGTAAAGTCATAACTTTTCTACACATGTTCATAGAACGAAACATCAAAGCATATAGAACCAAACAAAATAAAACATTCTCTCTTTCCTTGAACTTCACAAAATCATTTATCTAAAACATCATTAACTAACCCGGTATAAACAGATTTCTACTTTACCTGGCCAGGTGATCTTAACTATTCACGAATCACTGTCTTTTCTTTTCTTTTCTTTTTCTTTTCACTGTCACTTTCACAACACGACACAACCGCCGCACTGGTGTTGGTCTGATGGCGCCTGGTCAGGTGAGACTGTTGGCGTTGGTCTGTGGTTCTGCTTGCGAAGTGACGCTGCCAGGTATGAGGTCGAACCCCCGTTTAGGGTAGAACAGTGACTATCAACATCGATCTGTTCTCCTTTCTTTCTTCCTGCATTAACGCATTGCACTCTCTCTCTCTCTCTCTCTTCTAGTCTGCTCTTATCAAATGGACATGGTTGCTTTTCTTTTCTTTTTTTTTTCTTTTCTTTCTTTTCTTCTTCATTCATTTAGCAACTCTCTCTCTCTCTCTCCACATCTCTCCTCAGTCCTTCCTCTGCAGACTATCTCATGCTAATCTCTCAACTTGGTTCTCTTCTCTCCTCCCCTCATCTCTCTCTCTCTCTGCCCTTCTCTCCTGCAGAGCTCCACTCCGAACCTCTCTCTCCCTCTCTCTCTGTTCGTTCTCCCCTCGTTCTCTGCCGTTCTCTCTCCCTCTCACATCTTTCTTATTCGTCCCGATCTGTCCGAAAAGGGCGAGTACCATTGGTCAGTATTTTTACCGCCCTGACACCCGAAGTTATCCCCCTCTAATTCCATTGGATGTTCAAATCATGACAGTCACGCCTACACACCTTACTCTCTGTGGTGGTCAATTGGTCATTTAATTGATTAGCTAGATTTCACCCCCACCACACACTACCTTCCCCCCCTTCCTACTTGACTGGCCCGTGTGGCTTAAGTCGTAGACACTGGTCAGTGTAAAGTGGCTAGCTGAGTCTGGGTGGGCGCCACGACGTCTGAGTAACAATGACGCTGGTTCCACAAAGTGGCTAGATGAACCTGAGCTCGGCTCTACGACTCGTCTCGCTAGACATCGAGGCGTCGGTCAAAATGGCTTAGTCAGTCTGGGTGGGTCGGACCGTCTCGGTGAAACCTCTCCACTAAGCTTAATTGGCCGGATCCGAACCACGGGCCCGGTCTATGTGGCGCCTAGAATGTTTGAGTTTGGACTTATGTCCGAACAAATTGACTGGCGACTCCCCAAGTTGGGTTGTTCCTTTTTTTGTCCGTGACAATCCTCCACAGAAAAGAAACAGTTGTAAAAAAAGCTTCTACAAAATTACAGTTCTTTCCAAGCAGAAAATTAGGAGACACGTTCACAATGATATTTGAAATTTCTGTCTTTAAAGATGTGGAGAGGGATGGGGTTGTGGGCGTTAGTGATGACCTTATAAAAGGAATTAATATTAGCTGGCAAAACTTAGACGTTAAACGCCTTAACGTTACCATCGTCGTTCTTCACAATGGCGAGGATATTAAGATCATAACAACAAGCAACAAAATCAATGTTGACTTAAATAGAAACAATCTTACAGAACTGAATTGGATTAATCTTACACATTTAGGCCTTATAGGGTTTTATTATACTGAACAAGTTTTGACAGAGAGTATGATAAAAATAATAACTGGATTAGATTAAGTTCTGTTATAAAACTATGGAGCAGTTAAACTTTATGACAAAAACTCCTCATTGCTCATTGATTTGTGGGCAGACTGGTTGTGGAAAAACAATATTTATCCTCGACCTGTTACAAACAGTTTATCGTTATAATTTTAATCATATTGTGGTTTTCTGTCCAACACTTAAATGGAACAAAGCATATCATGATAGAAGGTTTATATGGACAGATGATGACATATATTTAGTTAATCCTAGCAATAAACTGAGTGAGTGTTTAGAACAGTTTTATAGACTGTTTGAAGGAACGCAGACACTATTTATTATAGATGACTGTTCGGCAGAAAGAGACATAGTTAAAAAGAGAAACACTTTGTCGAAACTAGCTTTCAGCGGAAGACATGCTGGGATAAGTGTGTGGATTTTATGCCAGAAATATAACTCGGTTTTAAAAGACTTTAGAGAACAGTTAAAGACTGTAGTTTTATTTTACATGAAAGACAGAGACTCATTTGAAGAATGTTTGCGCGAAAATGATGTTATTGAAAATGACCAGGAAAAACATAGGATTAAACAAAAACTGAAATCTGAAAAGTTTAGTAAATTAGTATTAAAAACAGATAACCCTGCACAGTATGTTTGTTTGTAGATAATCGTTATTTTTCGGTTATTGAAGTCTTACTTGTCAGAGAACAGTAATATGCTGATTCTAGGCCACTTTCGCCCGAAAACTGGTTAAGGGCGAAAGTGGCCTAGAGTCGGCATATTACTGTTCTCTGAGAGAGAGAGAGAGAGAGAGAGAGAGTGTGTGTGTGTGTGTGTGTGCGTGCGTGCGTGCGTGCGTGCGTGCGTGCGTGCGTACGTGCGTGCGTGCGTGCGTGCGTGTGTCCGGCAACGCAACTCACCGAATTCAGTCAACGCCCTCCCAGGCTGGTGTTACTCATAGCGCCGTTCTCGTGTTGCACGAGACACAATCAACTGATCAATCGCTCAAGCGGCAAGCGATCGATAACCACCAGGATGACCTATCCGACTTACTAAGAACCTTACAGCCCCAGAAGAGTTGTAAATAAGATTCATCGCATGGAGCGAGCCCACAAAGTGCACCGCAAGTGCAAGCATACTTCAGCAAAGCCTCTCTCGCTTCCCCCTGTCAGTAGAAGAAGCCCGTCTATTAATTATTAGGATGGTGAAGATGCTATTTCAGGTGTCAGGATTCAGCCGCTTTGTCTGCTAGTCAGACGACGTTACCATTTCTGATTGGGTTGCGGGGAAATGAGTGCTGAATCTCAGTCAGTTTCGCAGTGAGGTGATTGCAGGTTGTCTTCAATGTTTGAGTGTCTTGCCTGAAGAAGACCACAGAGGTCGAAACGCGTCGTGTTAGTCTCGTAATTTGTTTCTTTCGTTCGCTGGCATAGTAATTATTCTGTTAAGTTTTGCTGAATCTCAGTTATTAAGAAATCGAGTTCATATGTGATGTCCAGCTCTTAAAGACAACATTTTGCTCTGTTTGCATTGAAGACGAAGCGGATTGTAAACGGAAAGAAGTGAATCAGAAAGACTAGAATGTTTAAAGCGTGTCTGTCTCTTTTAATCTATATATATACTGTTATGCATATCGGGCTGCCTGGCCGGCTCACTGCTGTAAACTGCCTAGCGATTGGCAGCTGATAAGATCGCAATTCACCTGGTGATTCTTGTGCCCGCGCTTTTACGAGCGGCGTCACTGGAGTTGCTGGTAGTGTGGTGAAATCAAGTTTATCAGTCTTCGTAAACGAGAAGTGGAGATAGTATTTACGTATCTGTTTTTCATTTTCTTTTATGTATTTATTGCAGAAGGGGCAAGGGTAGTGGAAGGCGAGTAAGATGTTCTCTGTCTGTCTGTCTGTCTGTCTGTCTCTCCCTCTGTGTGTGTGTGTGTGTGTGTGTGTGTGTGTGTGTGTGTGTGTGTGTATGTGTGTGTGTGTGTGTGTGTGTGACGCTGTCACTTTCTCGGAATTTTTTTCACATTGTCTTTCTTTCTGTACTGTCGTTTACTGTTTTCCTGCCTTCATGGGCCCTTCACCTGTCCTTGTTCTGTGACCATTTACCGGTTCTTGTTCTGTGACCATTTTTACCTGTTCTTGTTCTGTGACCATTTTTACCGGTTCTTGTTCTGTGACCATTTTTACCGGTTCTTGTTCTGTGACCATTTTCACCTGTCCTTGTTCTGTGACCATTTTTCACCTGTTCTTGTTCTGTGACCATTTTTACCTGTCCTTGTTCTGTGACCATTTTTCACCTGTTCTTGTTCTGTGACCATTTTCACCTGTCCTTGTTCTGTGACCATTTTTCACCTGTTCTTGTTCTGTGACCATTTTCACCTGTCCTTGTTCTGTGACCATTTTTCTCCTGTTCTTGTTCTGTGACCATTTTTCACCTGTTCTTGTTCTGTGACCATTTTTACCTGTTCTTGTTCTGTGACCATTTTCACCTGTCCTTGTTCTGTGACCATTTTTCACCTGTTCTTGTTCTGTGACGATTTTCACCTGTCCTTGTTCTGTGACCATTTTTCACCTGTTCTTGTTCTGTGACCATTTTTCACCTGTTCTTGTTCTGTGACCATTTTTACCTGTTCTTGTTCTGTAAACATTTTTTACCTGTTCTTGTTCTGTAAACATTTGTTACCTTTACCTCACGTCAACATTTATGACATTCCAGTCCTCCGACCCCTCCCGCTGCCCACTTGGCTTCTTTTTTTCTTTTTCGTTTTCTTTTCTTTTTTAATCTGGTAACCAGATGAAAAATTGTAGCGGTCACAGTGGTCACTAGCTGTCCATTGTTCAGTGTCTGCTTGCCCATTAGGCATTTGAATGGACTGACCTTTTTGTTACATCTGTCAGAAGGAAGTGTAGGGGGAGTTTGACAGCAGGTCTTCAAAGCAGAACCCCCCTCAGACAAGTGTTCGGGCCCTCAACTCCTTACACTCTAAGGGGGCCGGGCCGTATCCAGTCATGACTCCCAGATGCCCTTCTACAGCCAACTTTTTTCCCCCCTGGCGCTGCCGGGGTTTGAACCCGCAGTTTGTGGATGGATAGGCGTCGTAAGGATTGCCTAATCAGACAAATGTTTTACCCCACTGCTAAACAAGACCTGTTATACGGTGGGAAATTTCAACCTGATGAAGTTCACTTTTGTTCCCCATCGACCAGGTTTGGCTACAGCTCTTTCCAGCTGTCTCTGCCATTGCTTTCAGGGTTCTGACGTCCTCAGCACGACCTAGTCATCCGCTGTGAGGATCATGTGTCACCCGCCATGCCTTGAACTGCTTTTTTTCTTTTCTTTCTTTCAATTTTTTTTTGCACCCATCCCATCTTTTGTGCCATCCCAAGTAGCACTGCGCCATCATTTGTTTCTGTTTCAGGATGCAGTCTTTATTCAGGATCTGATCTGTTCAGGATGTGATCTTCTCTCCCCGGTGTGAGTTTGAAAAGGCCCTGCGTACTTGTCGGCTGGGCTATAACAATAAAAACGATAAGATACCCCCCACCCCCACCCCCCACCCCCCATCGTACCTGCTAAATTCGCCAATAAAGCCAACAACAGTGAACGGCAGGACGCCACTAACGTTAAAATCTTGTCCGTGTGCATGGGCAAGTGCATCCGATCAAACGTGCACGATCGGTATCCGGGTCTTAGGTAACAACACAACACACAGCAGGCGTCTCTGCCAAGGCCCATTGATCGCTGCAGGCGATAGACCGCCCGGCTTGTGGCTAGCATACTGAGCACCGACTCCACGTCATAGTTCACACTATGGAAACCGGCCTGTCGGGGTTAATCAGATTTAGTTCTCCGGACCCGAGTCAAGCTAATGTACCTGCCGGAAGTACAGACAGGCGAAAGGCGTCTCCTGCGTTTCCATTTCCGGCGGGGCCGGAAACGGGACGGTGGGTGTTGATGTAGAGATGGAATGTCAGTGTGTGTGTGTGTGTGTGTGTGTGTGTGTGTGTGTGTGTGTGTGTGTGTGTGTGTGTTGTGGTGTATGTGTGTGTGTGTGTGTTGTGTTGTGTTGTGTTGTGTTGTGTTGTGTTGTGCTGTGCTGTGCTGTGCTGTGTTGTGTTGTGTGTGTGTGTGTGTGTGTGTGTGTGTTGTGTGTTGTGTTGTGTTGTGTTGTGTTTTCTCTGTGTGTGTGTGTGTGTGTTGTGTGTGTGTGTGGTGTGGTGTGTGTGTGGTGTGTGTGTGTGTGTGTGTGTGTGTGTGTGTGTGTGTGTGTGTGTGTGTGTGTGTGTGGTGGTGGTGGTTGTGTGTGTGTGTGTGTGTGGTGTGTGTGTGTATGTGTGTGTGTGTGTGTGTGTGTGTGTGTGTGTTGTGGTGTGGTGTGTGTGTGGTGTGTGTGTTTGTGTGTATGTGTGTGTGTGTGTGTGTGTGTGTGTGTGTGTGTGTGTGTGTGTGTGTGTGTGTGTGTGTGTGTGTGTGTGTGTGTGTGTGTGTGTGTGTGTTGTGTGTGTGTGTGTGTGGTGTGGTGTGTGGTGTGTTGTTGTGTGTGTGTTGTGTGTCCCTTCGCTCGCTTCTTTCTGGTGGCTGGGAAATGAAAACGAACATCGTGTGTACACTTTGCTTGCTGACCACGAACAGTAATGTTTTTACCTTTCACTTTTTTTTTCTTTTTTTTTTTTAACCGCAACGTGTTCTACTGTAATACAACGTTTCCGACCTTGAAAGCTACATGTTTGGTGACTCCTCAAGACTTATCTCCCCCACCTTCAAACCTATCCCCACCCTCCCTCAACCCTTCCCACTGCGTTATAAGGATCCGCTCATCCAAATCCTTATCCACATGATTGCATCTCGACAAAGGTACATGATGTGTTCTTTTGATCAGCATTTCAATTACAACGCACCCCTCCCTCCCCCCCCCCCCCCCCCCCATGCAGCTGTTTCCTCATTACGATCAGTCGATGACCCGCCCTCCAACCGTGGGCTTAACCCCTTTTTTCTGAAGCCAGGTAAGTCACTTGAAGGCCGCCAGGACAAATAGGATTTATTGATCTGGAACTAATCCGGAACAGTGCCTTACTACACGCACACGCACACACACACGCACACACACACACACACACACACACACACAAGCACGCACGCACGCGCACGCACACACACACACACACACACACACACACACACACACACACACACACACACACACACACACACAACACGCACACACACGCACGCACGCACGCATACACACACACACACACACACACACACACACACACACACACACACACACACACACACATATACCACAGTGAGATTATTTTTGTGACCGATGTGTTAGGAGTGTTCTATGCAGTTGAAATGTCAGTGTGGTCCGAGTTCTGTAAATGAGGCGTGGAGTAGCTGTCAGGCCTGTTCTATCTGTGTGTGTGTGTGTGTGTGTGTGTGTGTGTGTGTGTGTGTGTGTGTGTGTGTGTGTGCGTGTGTGCGTGCGCGCGCGCGCGCGCGATTGGCGTGTCAGAGTATGCAAGCAAGCAAGTGTGTGTGTGTGTGTGTGTGTGTGTGTGTGTGTGTGTGTGTGTGTGTGTGACACGTTTGTGTTTTTGTATGTTCGTTTGCCTGCCGTTTGCCAGTGTGTGTGTGTGTGTGTGTGTGTGTGTGTGCGTGCGTGCGTGCGTGCGTACGTGCGTGCGTGCGTGCGCGCGCATGCACGCGCCCGCGCGCGTTTAGGTGCGTGCATGTGTGTGTGCACGTGCGTGCGTGCGTGCGCGCACGTGCGCTCGTGTGTGGTGTGTGTGTGTGTATGTGATTCTCTCTCTCTCTCTCTCCTCTCTCTCTCTCTCTCTCTCTCTCTCTCCCCTCTCTCTCTCTGTGAGGACTCAGAATGACAACTGTATTGTATACCTTCATCGTCCGTTGTCACAACAGCCTTCCATTACCTTCGTTCGGGATGATCTTCCCGTGGGAGACAGCGCTGCCAAAGTATGACGCCACTTAATTCCCCCCCCCCCCTCCAGCCACTCCCCTCCTCCCTCCTCCACCCCACCTCCTCGACCATTCCCTTGTTTTCTCTCTCTGCGCATGCCTTGGTTCAGACATCAGAGGGGAAGGGCGTGTCCTCACCAGGAACAGCTCCCTTTGTTGCCGTAGGTTCTTTCACGTGCGCCACGTTGCACATGGAACCTCGTATCGTCTGAAAGACTAGCGCTCAGTCATGTGGCAAGGGGGGGGGGGGAGAGAGATAAATGGGGGAGAAAGGAGACGGGGAAGATGGGGAGAGGGGGTGGGGAGGGAAAGGGTTGGGTGGGGAGGAGAGGGAAGGGTTGGGGTGTGGGGAAAGGGGGAAGCGGGGATGGGGAAGGAGGGGTGGGGGTGGAGAGAAACACCCTTTGGGAGACTCGAACCTGTCGCCCCGGGCAACAGGATTTTCTGGCATCTGGCAAAAGCTAGCGCTTTCACCCACTACACCACGCCTCCACGTCAACTGGTCTGTGTTAAAGTCTTTCAGTACGAGGAGACACACGGATGCACACGTACAACCTGTGCTGTTGTTTTTTGTAGCAATGAGACGGACAGACCGCACGCCACAGTTAGGATGGTGCTCTAAATCACTATATCATCTATGCAAGCTTTTTTATGCATAGCATCAGTTTGAGCCAGCGTTTGATATAAACTGATGATTGATCAAAAGAACACACACACACACACACACACACACACACACACACACACACACACACACCACCACCACCACCACCACCACCAATCATTTCACTTTTTTTTAAAAATTTCCACCGATGACATCATTCACAACCTTCAAATACATGACCTTCCCCTCAGCTGACGTCACATTCCAGGACTTCTCACTCACCCGTGACACTATCCTTGCGCCAGCTGGTGTCCCCCAAATAGTCCCATACCTTTCATTTCAATCTGTTTGCCTGGAAGCACCTGGCATGTGTCTTGATAGGTGTGTGAAAGAAAAGAAGGAAAATCAGCGTTCAGACACAATAACATTCCTCAACACAATGTAACTGTGCCAGTCTATAAACACTCGACTCCTCAAGCAAGGCTTTGGCGCATTAATTTCTGGTGTGCAGCCACATGTACAAGCATATTTCCTTGTCGCTGTTGTTCTACTTCTGGTTTCCTTTCCCCAGCATTAAGGCGCCCGGGAATGACCATCAAGGGAGAGAACTCCGATCACTTCATACACCTATTATGGGACGTTACTGTTTACAGTGTTCGTGAAACTAGTGACGGCAGGACAATCAAATTAGGACAGATGTATTATCCAACTTCTATCTCTTAGACGCAAACATTCTTTTCGTATGCAACGAATTGAATGACGAACGAAAGAAGCTAA